>JASTVC010000132.1:0-18991 GCA_031125765.1 Saccharomycopsis amapae
TTGTTGTTGTTGTTGTTGTTGTTGTTGTTGTTGTTGTTGTTGTTGTTGTTGTTGTTGTTGTTGTTGTTGTTGTTGCAGTTGTTGCAGTTGCAGTTGATGTATTCTTGTCTGTTGAGTTGGCCTCTGCTGAGGGACGACGAATGAATTCATTGGAGGGTTAACGGTCAAAGGGCTGTGAACCATCGGTGAGTTTGGGTTTGATGTTATAATTTGTCCATTTTTCATCATCTGTTGTTGTTGTTGATGATGTTGCTGTTGTTGCTGCTGCTGTAAAGACGGCTGAAGTATTGATGTGTGTTGATTCGGGGTTTGAGGGGACATGGCATGCAGAGGGAAGTTCAATGATGAGTTTTTAGACCTCCTCTGATTTTCGATACTATAATATATCTGAGCTCTTTGAGAGCTCATTTTACCAGCCTTGGCATTGAACATATCCCAGAATATCTCCCACCACTCGAGCAAAAAGCCACGAGGAGAATCCATCGATAAAACAATTTTTGGCTGAATATTATTGTCATTAAACTGGGACTTATTGACTGGTTGACCATTTTTGCTCATTGGAACGTTAGCTTCCTGTAAAAATGCTTTAGAACTTGAATCTAGCCCTGCTTTCACCAAATAGTCATAAATGTAAGCATTTAACAATTGGTCAGGGTTTGCAGATATCGAATCTGAGATCAACACTTGCATGTCATCATTATGTGAAGAGGCCATTCCCGGAACATTATTGCCATTACTATTGCCGTTAGCATTCATAGAGCCATTATTCATGATTTCCAGATTATTATTATTTAAATTCTGTTTATTAAAGGAGTTTCCGCTGCTTTGCTGAAAATTCATATCTGCTTTAGAGACCTCTAAACAGAGAACTAGCTGTGCCCAACAAAAAACAAATATCAAAAAACTTTTAAAGGTACTTCAGAAGAGCTTCTTTTGTGATAAGAGATGAGCGATTTTGAAAATAATTGCAGTGTTAGGTAGAGGGGTTTCCGAAACAATCCTGATTTGACAGGATTTTATAAAGGACCTAATTGACTTCTCTGAGATGCTGCTGATTAGACAGGCATCAACACTTCAATCAATTAAGGGCACTAGCAGACAAGTCTTGGTTATTGAAAGAGGCCAAAAGCGCTAGTTGGTAAACAGGAACCAGAATTGCTGTGTGTATTCTCACCGTGAGGGATGCTTTGTGAATTTATGTATGGTACTTTAAACTCAGCTAGCGCCAGTTTGATAGTTTAATAATTTTTTTTCTTGATTTTTTGACGCTAAGAAAAGTGGTAGTCCGTACGGGGGCAGCAAAACCGCCAATTGTGCTGTTTTTCCACCGTGTGCAAAATGTTCTTACCCGTCTGAGATCAGCGATTGGTGGGTGTCTCTTACACGAAAGCTGGGACAAGCCAAATAATGTTTTTTTCTTCTTCTCTGGTTATTACAAGGACTACCACTACAAGTGGCACGGTTTGCTGGATTGCTGCTATCTTGTGCTAGATGGCCAATCATATTCGAGAACCAAAAAAAAAAGCGCTCATGAAGTGGGAGAGGAAGTCAGAGATAGTTAGAGACAGACAGAGACAAAGAGGTATACAAAAAGAACATTACCCGGAATTATATCAATACGATTGTTGGGTCGATGTTGATGTGTATATTGATGTTGCAAGGATACAATACATCTTAGTTGATGTTTTGATGAGTCTAGATCTGCCCTTGCTGATGCATGCCCATGAATATGGAGCCGTATGGACACCTCTTGTAAAACCGTAAATGTTGTTCACAAGTTTGATTATCATTGAGTCATCAGATTCTCTTCCCAAACATCCTCAATTATTCTTTCAAAAAGAAAAAAGGAGCGAAGAGAATATAACCCTTGGCAATCCAGAAAGACTGGGCTTCCTAGTCCAACAATTGACACATTTTGTCCCGATTACTCTACCAATACCAGAAAACAACATTATTTCTTTGAAAGGATATCAGTAGTCATCAAATTGCCAACATAATCTTGTAAATATTGGTTTTCGTTCTCAAGTTTATGACATTGACGCTTGATCTCGTGGGTCTTGCCCACCATCGCGTTCAATTTGTTCGCGAGTTCCACCACTTGTTGAAAGATTTCTTTCTCCTCAGAAATGGGCTTCTTTGCCTCCAGCATGCTGATCTCTTTATATGGAATCCTAATCTAAGTTTCACTCGATCAAACCGCCAGCGCTACCAATAAGCACAATCAGTCGGAATGAGATTTCTGCTGCGACAACAACAAAAGACACCGTTAGTACACGTGATAGTCACTTGCAGTATGGGAGAAACCGGAAAAAACGACAGTAATATGACTTAGCAGTGATCTCTAATGTTCACCCACACTGTTAGTAGCCGCCTATCCCATCATCTAATACTATATAATATGTCACTCGCTAGACCCCTTAGAGCTATAATATTGGGTGCCCCGGGCTCCGGAAAAGGTACCGTGCTATCAAAATTGGCAAAGCACTATGAAAATAAATTAACAACCATTTCTTCCGGTGATTTACTCCGAGAACGAATCAACAAGGACCCAAACTCTGAACTCGCGGCTCTTGTATCCAAAGGTCGTTTGGTATCAAACGAGCTCATAATTAATACAATTTTTGATAGACTCGACAACTTGAAATTATTTAATGACCACCTGTCCTGGATTTTGGATGGATTCCCAAGAAATACTACCCAGGCTAAGGAATTGGATGAAAGATTACTTTACCAAAACCTTCCATTGAATATGGTTATTGAATTGGACGTTCCATTTGAAGTTATTTTAAACAGAATTGAAAGAAGATTTATCCATCAACCATCAGGGAGAATATACAATTTGGAATATAATCCACCAAAGGTTCCAGGAAAAGACGATATCACTGGCGAGCCTTTAACTAAGAGGCCAGACGATAACATCGAAGTCTTCAGTCAAAGATTAGATTTATATAGTGAACTCCTTGTTAACCTAAGGAGCCACTACCAAACAAAGGGTTTATTACACACTATTGAGGGAGAAACTTCAGATATTATTTTCCCAAAATTGTTGAAATTAATCGATGACAAATACGGCACTATCTCAGTAGAGTAGTCTTTCTTTTAAATATTATGCTTAGCTCTTATACATATCACTGCAGAAGGAATTAATATTCAATCTGTGTTGCTTTTGGATGTATGAATTTTGCTTTTTTTTTTTTTTTTCAGATGTTTATTATACTATGCATTCTCGAGCTTCAATAGGCGATTGCACCTTCAACCCAAATCTAGATACATATTTTCTCTTATTCATATATATTCTGACAAAATATTAAACTCCTTTCAGTTCCGGAACTGCGTGTTATGTACCCTGCTCAATTTAATGCGGGTAAATTTCACAAAAAAAAAATATAATCAAATGCTGCTGCGCAGACCTCAAGAGATGATAATCCATCAATACATATCTTTTTGCCTTCTTATTTTAATTAGCTGATAGAAAACGAAATGAGCGGCAAACCTAACAATGATCTTGATCGTTTCAAATACGATGAGATGTCCAATAAGGTCCTCAAGGCGGACCGTAGATTTGTTTCTAAAAGAAATGACCAAGACAGTATTAAATCTCAACCAAAGTCGTTGAAAGGGAAAATATCTAAGAAAGAAATGGGTACTAGAATTCGCGAACAGAAATCCCAGGAGAATTTAAAAGATGGCGAAGCTGATAGGGAGAAAGAAAGGCTAAAGAAACAATATGAGAAAGAAGAAAAACGATTCGAGGAGAGAAAGAAGAAATTACAAACCCACGGATTACTTGGATCTGGCGCTTCCTTATTGGATTCTAATATTGAAGGATTGCTCTACTACCCGAAAAATGAAGATACAAAAAAGACATATGAGTCAATACTGCAGTGGGTGTATAATGAATTTTCTCAAGAAGCCACACATGAAGTCATTAGATCGGCAGTTGATGCGCTTCTTTCAATATTAAAAGATGAGTCTATTGCAAACAAGAAGACAGAATGTGAAAAAATATTGGATATGTGTTTGTCGGATAGTAATTTTAACCAGTTACTGGAATTATGTGAACAAATTACAGATTACTACCAGCAGGGCGAGCAGGCGAGTCATGGGGCCGATGGAGGCGCCATGACAGTATTATTTGAAGATGAAGAAAAGGAAGAAGAAGAGGGTGAGGGGGAGGAAGAAGGTGCAGATCATGATCGCATAATAGAAGATAAAGAAGCGATTACAGAGGAACAATACAAGGCCATGAATATTGATGGACTCCACGATGATACTGAGGTTTTGAAATTTCAAGATTTTACGAAAAGAAAGCTTACGGTAGCAAATATCGATCCACAGTGGATTAAAACCAGTCTAAGGGATGTTTTGCATAGTTTAGAATCAAATAGGATGGATGGTTTATCACAGAAGATTTTGAGCATGTTGTCAGACTATAAATCAATTAGTGATGCAAACTTGAGAGCGGAATTATCAGAACTATTAAAGGACAATAATGAGAACAAAGACCTTGCTGATTTTATTAGCTTATTATGCGATAATCGATATAAAATTGTTTTCAGGCTACAGTTATTGGAATTTGAAGAAGATGAAATGGGAAAATTGAAAGTAATACAAAAGATGAATGACTTGGAACTATATTCTTTGATGGAAGAATTCGAAGAATTCGAAAATAGCTTATCAAAGAGACATTCAAAAAAACGAAAATTGAATAGTGGAGAAGCTACTAAGCAATCCAAGAGTGAATCTGCTCAACCAAAGGCTATTGAAGAGCCTATCATTACAAAGAGACAACCGAACTACGTTCAGTTAGACTCACTAAAGTTTGACCAGGGCTCTCATTTGATGACCCAATCAAAAATTAATTTACCTAAAGGATCTTTGAAGAAAGTTAAGAAATCTTATGAAGAAATCCATGTTCCGGCGCCAACGAAACCAGATATGTCTCACTTAAAGTTAGTTCCAATTAAAGATCTTCCAGAGTGGGCGCAAGTGGTTTTCCCTGAATCAGAAACTAACTCATTGAACCCAATTCAGTCATCAGTTTTTCCAACAGCCTTTGGTTCTGATAATAATATTCTTTTATGTGCCCCTACCGGTGCAGGTAAAACAAACGTTGCAATGTTGACGATGCTTCGTGCTATTAACAACTTTCGCAACCCAGAGTCGGGAAAAATCAATCTAAATAGTTTCAAAATTGTTTACATAGCTCCATTAAAAGCTTTGGTGCAAGAACAAGTGAGAGAATTTTCTAGGAGATTGAAACTATTAGGATTGACCGTTGGTGAATTAACTGGTGACTCCTCAATGACGAAACAACAAATCAAAGAAGCTCAAGTAATTGTGACAACCCCTGAAAAATGGGATGTTATCACCCGAAAAAATAATGATACAAGCTACACTAATCTTGTGACATTGATCATTATTGATGAAATTCATTTATTGCATGACGAAAGAGGCCCAGTCTTGGAAAGTATCGTTGCAAGAACTTTAAGACAGTCGGAAGATTTGGATACACATATTAGATTAGTGGGATTGTCCGCCACCTTACCAAACTATAAGGACGTTGCTGAGTTTTTGCAAGTGGATTTTGATAATGGATTGTATTATTTCGATGCTAGTTATAGGCCTTGTCCTTTGGCTCAACAATTCATTGGGATTACAGAACAAAAAGCTATTAAAAAAATTAATGCCATTAATGAAGCCTGTTATGATAAGGTGCTTGAAAATGCTGGTAAGTTTCAAGTTATTATTTTTGTTCACTCAAGAAAGGACACAGTGAAGACAGCCACTTATTTAAGAGACAAATTACTTGAATCAGAAAACTTGAATCGTCTTTTGAAAACTGATATGGGCTCACAGGAAATTCTAAAACAAGAATCTGAGGTTGTGAAGGATCCAGGGTTGAAAGATTTGATCCCCACAGGGTTTGCCGTCCACCATGCGGGCTTATCCAAAGAAGATCGTTCAATTGCTGAAGATTTGTTCGCTGAAGGTTATGTGCAAGTTCTTGTTTCTACTGCGACCTTAGCTTGGGGTGTCAATTTGCCAGCCCATACAGTCATTATCAAGGGTACTCAGGTATATTCACCAGAAAAGGGTGCTTGGACGGAACTTTCCCCACAAGACATTCTACAAATGTTAGGTAGAGCTGGTAGACCAAGATATGATAAAAACGGTGAAGGTATTATTATTACATCTCATAGCGAAATGCAATATTATTTGGCAATCTTGAATCAACAATTGCCAATCGAATCTCAGCTTGTGAGTAAACTCGTGGATAACTTGAATGCAGAAATAGTTGGGGGCACAATCAATTCTTTGAAGGAAGGTGTTGAATGGTTAGGTTACTCTTATCTTTATTATAGAATGTTACACTCTCCTAGTGTGTATCATGTGGGGGCTGATTATGCTGATGATGTGGAATTGGTCGACAAAAGAACAGATTTAGTCCATTCAGCATTAATGGATTTAACTAGAAATAATCTTGTGGTATACAATGAATTGAGTGGCGAGGTATCCCTGACAGAACTTGGAAAAATTGCTTCCTATTACTATATCAACAATGAATCTATGAACGTTTATATTGATAATTTGAAGCCGTTTTTATCACCTGTTGATTTGCTTCGGGTATTTGCTTTATCAGGTGAATTCAAATACATTCCTTCTCGTCAAGAGGAAAAATTCGAAATTAAGACTCTCATCAGTAAAGTCCCGATTCCCGTTAAGGAATTGGAAGATGATCCATTGGCTAAGGTCAACGTGTTGCTACAGGCTTATATTTCAAGACTACAGTTAAATGGATTTGCTTTAATGTCTGATATGATCTATATCACTCAATCTGCCAACAGAATCTTTAGAGCAATTTACGAAATTTGCTTGAGAAAGAATTGGGCTCAATTGGCTAAGACTACTTTGGATTTGTGCAAAATGATTGAATGTAGGATTTGGTTATCCAATTCTCCTTTTCGTCAATTCACTGACTGTCCACCTGAGATAATTAGAAAAACAGAAGCTTCTAGAGTTCCATGGTCTTACTACTTATCACTCGAAACTCCTCAAGAGATAGGTCAAGCCATTGGTACCGAAAAATTTAGCAGAAAAGCATTTGAAATGATTCAGCAATTTCCAAAGGTGCAAATTGCAGAAATTGAAGTTTTACCAATTACTAGCAGTCTATTAAAGTTTGAATTGACAATTCTGCCAGAATGGGAATGGAATTATGAAATCCATGGTGCCAGTGAGAGATTTTTATTACTAGTGGAAGATGTGAATGGTGAAAAGATTTTGTATAATGATATTTTCTTAGTCAGACAAGAGTTTGTCAATGAGCAGCATTTTGTTGAGTTCACCATCAACTTGCCCGTTAGTGATACCAACAAACAGCAGATTATTCCACCAAACTATTTTATCACTTTGGTTTCCGAGAGATGGTTAAATTGTGAATACAGAACCCCGGTTACATTCTTCAATATTAAATTACCAAAGAAGTTCTCTACTCCAACAGAGATTGTGGATATGCCTCTAGTTCCTTCCAGTCAATTGAAGATGAAGGAATTTGAAAAATATTTCACAAAGGTTAGGAATTTCAAGAATTTTAACAGGTTACAATCTCAGGTATTTGATGCTGTGTACAATTCGAATGACAATATTTTGTGTGGTATTTCTAAAGGCTCGGGTAAAACTGCTATTGCGGAATTGGCGATTTTTAATTATTGGAAATCACAAAAGCCTGGAAGGGTGATTTACATCAACCCGAATGAAGAACAAGTTGATAGTTTGTATAGGTTATGGACCAAGCATTTTTCTGGGATCGCTGGTGGTAAACAAATAGCCAAATTGAGCTCTAGTGGTGAATTGGCTATCAATTCAAAGAAAGTTGCTGACAATCATTTGATTTTATCCACTCCAGAAAACTTTACCCTTTTGATTAAAAGATGGACCAAACAACGGAAAATTATCGGTAAGATTGATTTATTGGTTCTCGATGATGTTCATACTGTGGGACAAGGTGTTATAGGTGCTGCTTATGAAGCCATTGTTTCTACCACCAGGTTTGTAATGAACCAATTAGAAAAAGAAGATGATTTTAGGGTGGTTGCTTTAGGCTCTTCCATTGCCAATGGTAGAGATTTTTCTGAATGGTTGGGTGTATCGAAGGCCAATATTTTCAATTTTGCTACCACTGAAAGGAGTCAACCTATTGAAATTCATCTAAGATCCTTGAATATCAACCATTATCCATCATTCGTCACATCATTATTGAAATCAAGCTACAAATACATCAAAGAATATGTGGAGAGTAGTTGCGGAAAGACATTAGTATTCTCATCCACTAGAAAGCAGGCTATTGACATTGGAACTAACTTTATCAAATTTGCAAAACACGATAACTATTCTTTTGCAGGTGCTCAAATCGCTACAAAACATGAAAAGTTGATCGATCAAATTTCAGATACTGTATTGAAGAGTTTATTGCGAAATGGTTTTGGTATTTATTACAAGAACATGGTTGAAGCTGACAGATTAATTACCGATCGTTTGTTTAATGCTCATGCTATAAAGGTTATCTTTGCTAGCAGAGAAGCATGCTATTTTACTCCTCAGGCTAATCTTGTGATGGTTTTGGGAACACAATATTTTGAAGGAGCAGAGCACAGGTATGTTGATTATACTGCCAGTGAATTGTTAGAAATGATTGGTAATGCAGTGCGAAACACAGCTGTTGACGAAGATCATGATGAGGGCCTGGGCAAAGCGGTTATATTTACAACTACTGGTAAAAGAGAATATTATAAGAGATTCTTGAATTTTGCGATTCCAGTGGAAAGCAATTTCAATTATTTCATCAATGATTCTTTTATCGATGAAATTGCTAGCGGTATCATTTCTACCAAGCAACATTGTATGGATTGGCTAACCTACAGCTTCTTTTACAGAAGGCTACAATTGAATCCTAGTTATTACGGAGTCAAGGACACCACTCCGCTTGGCTTGTCTGAATATTTGTCTGAAATGATTGAAGATTCATTGAAAGAACTAGAAGATGCTAAAATGATCGAGATCGAGGAAGAGGAAAATGAGGAGGAGGAAGAAGAAGAAGAAGAAGAAGAAGAAGAAGAGAAGATCAGCCCTTTAAATGGTGCTTTGATTGCTTCTCACTATGGTGTCTCATTTACTACGGTTCAAACATTCAATGTTAACTTATTGGCCAAATCAAACTTAAAATTCCAAATGAGGTATTTACTTGAGATCTTGTCACTTGCCTCAGAATTTGGATCTCTCGTGACAATCCGGAAAAACGAGTCGTCGATTTTGAACAGGCTCTACAACAGAATTCCTTTGAAGTCATCTTCATTCACAAAATCACCAACAAGTTTTGAAAGCTCCATTAGCTTGAAGATTTTCATTATGATTCAAGCTCATTTCTTGAGATTCAATTTATCACCTGAACTTCAATCTGACATGAAAATTATTTTGTCAGTTATTCTCAAGCTTTTGAACTGCATGATTGATTTATTATCCAGTGATGGTAACTTGATTGTATTACGTTTGATGACATTGTCACAGCTAATCAGTCAAGCAGTTTGGGAAAAGGATGAATCAATTTCTTTGAAACAAATACCTTTTATAAATGAAGAAATATTAAAGAGATGTGATGAGATGAAAATTAGAAATGTCAATGAATTTATTGAAATCAATGATGACGATGAAAAGTTGAAGCTTTTGGGTAAAGATATTTCTGATGATGAGTTCAAATTAAATAAAGTGATCAACTTCTTGAACAATTATCCAATCATAAATAATGTCACTTATAAGATCAGTGATGAAGAAAATTTGAATACTAGCGATGATATTGATATTTCAGTGACAATACAGAAAGACGAGAGTGTTGAAGATGAAGAGGAATTGATTATTAATTCTGAGTTTTATCCTTTTGAGAAATTTGAGAATTGGTGGATTGTGATAGGTGATATAAATACCAGGACTTTGTATGCTATCAGAAAAGTGGTTCTTAAAAAAGAAGAACAAACTTTTAAGCTATCATTCAATTTGAACGAAGCAGGCAAGCATGATTTGAATATCTGGCTTGTTTGTGATTCCTATTATGAAACCGAGGAAGTGAATTTTTCTATAAATGTGGCTCAAGGAGAAGAAGATAATAGTGAAGAAGAGGAATGATTTGAATCTTTTTTTATTTCTCTTATTATTTCAATTTTATTCTATTTTTAATTTATTTTTTAATTTGAGATGACTTTTCCTAGTGTACAATAAATATAGAGTGTAATATTAACCTTTTATTTACTGCCACATTGTAGTCATGGTCATTTCGCAGAAACGATCCATCTTGTTGGTATATGTGCGCGGTTGTACGGAGGAAAAATCTAAGAAGGTCCCAAAACACTTGGTTCCAGATCTGTAAAGAATAATACGTGGAGTGAGTGTGTCTCTCGAACGTACCCATTGATACAACAAACTCAAACTGATCACAATGAGTGAAGAAACTCAAAAGAAATCACCTCCAACAATCCCAAAAAGACCTTCGTCTTCTAGACTCACTAAAAGCTCCTCAAATATTTCTGACACCTCATCAAACCTGAGGGATATAATATCGGAGAAGGATCAAACCGGGGAGGCCTTGCAAGAGTCATCTGGAGAACCTGAGATCTCTGAAAACACCACAGTAATTGGAATCCCAGATGGAAGGGTTGAGGATGTTATGGAAGAGGAAACCATCGCGCAAGATGACGTTGTGTCAGAATCTAAATTGGATTCCCAGACTGAGCCATCACAAGCATTAGAAACTAATCAAAAAGAAGAATTTCTACCACTAATTACTGAAAAAAGACATCCGCCAGCAGTGCCAAAGCGAATTTCCAGAACCAGTACCTTGGAATCCATGGACCCTGAACCAGCAAAGGAAGAAGAGTGTGAGCCTGTGATCAAAGATGAGGAGCACACCGTGCCACCAATTGCCCCGAAGAAAATGTCCAGAACTAACAGCATGGCTAGCTCTATTGCTTCGAATCTGTTGGGACAAGAAGATGCTGGAGCAATTGAGGAATCTGTAATTGAAGGGAAAAAAGAAGACGTTTCGGTGTCAATAGCCAAAAAGCCGTCAATTCCAAGGAGACCAGCAAGACCAGCTTCGAAACCATCACCTGTGGCTTCCAATACAAGCACTCCTCCGCCTATTAAAAAGAAACCCCCTGTGGTTCCAAAGAAGCCTTCTTCCAAGATACTTGCGTTCCAGAACATGTTGGCCCAACAGCAGCAGGAGCAAAGTAGTAATAACTCATCCAAATTCGTTCCTGAGGTGATCCGCCGCAAGTCGAGTGGAGTTTCTTCTGAAGAAGACAATGAATCAGAGAAGAAAAGGTCTGATATTTCTAAGAATTTGAATGGGATATTCGGGGCAGCGTTGCCTGGTATGGCTCCTCCTGGCATGGGATTCTTTCCAGGAAAAATCCCAAAAGCACTGTCCTCATCATCCTCACTAGAGGTAGATAATTCGGTCGGTCAAATACCGGAAAATACCGATAATGCTGTCAAAGAATCCGAGCCAAAAAAGCTTAGTGATATCAGAAGAGGGCGGGTTAAGGCATCAGGGAGAAGAAGATTGCCTACTGCTGCGGTGCAAAAAGTGGAAACTAAGTCTGAAGATGGTGACAAATTCACAGTTCACGTTGCTGATCTTTGGGAAGTTGTATTAACCAAACCTCTTTCTGAAACAGAAAACGATGGAAATGGCACCAAAGTATCACCAGTTGAACAAGGAGGAGGACCGGAGGACGAAAATATGATTGATGAGGAAAAAGAAGATGTGGAAAAGAAAGATGTGTTAGATAGTCTGATAAAAGAATCAGAGGAACCTATTGACAAAGCTGATGTTGCAGAATCTACAGAAACCCAGGAAAATCAAGATTCAATAGAAGAATCTGAAACAGGCGCAGAAGTGCCAATAGAAGAATCAGTAACTGTTATCAAAGACTCAAGTGACTAGTGTTTACGACAATGAAAACAGTAAAAAATGATCGCAATGAGCTTTAGATATCAAGATTAGTTATATATATAAATATAAGGGTGAGAAAAAAGAGGATCCTCTCAAGTTAATTATTATTATTTTATTTCGTTTTCTTTGACTCATCGTCTTCGAGGACAACATTGTAGTCTCTGAAATGGTTATTGCGCCAAATACTTCCCAACAAAAACAATAACATCATCACTAACAGAAGTGAACTCTTCTCATTAGGAGGATATGTACACCAACACAACTCATGCAACAAATGGAATACTGGAATGAAGTTATAATTCCAGCCAGTGAGAGCATATAAAAATGGTAACTGGAAATAATACCACGATAAGAACTGGTAATGTAATGATCTTGAACAAATCACCCCAATTAAGTTCGATGTTGACAAGACATAAAAAATGTATGCCGAAGAGACACTAGTGTGGTTCAAATTGCTGTTCAACAGTTTTTTGAAAGGATTTACAAGAGATTTGACAATAACAGTGAATGGGTTGAAATTGGTACTCCATCTGCTAATCACGAACCCGACCAAGAGTACCACATTGATGCAAAGTAAGAGCTTGTGGAAACTATCGTTTTGGAAAACTTCCTCCGGCAAAAACCTCCAGTTAATGGTCCATTCGTAAAAGAATTTTCTATTGAAATTGAAAGCGTTGGATAAGTAAGCGTTTCTAATTTCCATCGCCTCAGGGCCATATAAATCAAACGGTTGTAAGAAGTCCCAGGCAACGCATACTTGGACCACTAAAATGGTGATGATATGGGCAAAAATTGTAACTAGGCGGCCATCATGGAATAAATAAAGAATGTAAAAAATACCAGGGGCAAAAAGAAGGGCATTCATCTTAATGGAGAGGGCGTATGAATAAACTGCCGAAGTGAAAAATAACAACCAAGCTCTGGCTTTTCCACCAGGTATCTTTGTAGCAACCTGTAACAAAATAATGACAACTCCCATGAAAAATGTGACGAAACAATCATTAAAGAGCCTCAATACATATATGGAGTGCATTCTTTTGCTCAATATTAATAAGCTAAATATCCAAGGTTTCTTGAACAAGAATTTTTCACCAGTTCTGTTGGAAAATTGGTAGACAAAGATGTAAAGGACAAATGTTATTGTTAACAAGAAACCAAAGACTTTTTGAATCATGACCAATCCATCGGTCTTATAAATACTGTTCAATAGCGAATATATTTGGATGAAACCAGCTGGATACACAATCGGACCAGAATCACCATAAATGTTATCATAGTTCAATTCCCCATTATTCACTAATTGAACCTGTTGTATGTATGTAGTGAAATCAATTTCTGTGTAATCAACATTGTGAATAATCCCCTTGTTCAACATAGATTCGGCAAGGCATGTTAACACATAGTACAAGAGTATTGCATTTGGATCATTCAACATGTATTTAATTCCGCCTAATACATCAAAAAGTAGGTTCTTTAAAGTGAACTCTGGAAGAGGTGGCTTTTCTTCATTTTGCTCGTGTTCACAAGATATCGACTGTTCCAGCTCTGACATATTTTATTATGATTGTTATTAATAATAAACTTCATATGTTTCCATATAAGAGAACGCCTCAAAAATAATTTTTATTGGAAAAACAAAATTACACTCTGGAAGGAAGCGTTGGTCATCACTATATCGCATTGACATGCATATAATAGTTCGCGATCTACAAATTGTAAGATTGTATTTAAAAACAGATCGTCACAATATAAACATTGATCTATGACATATTGCTCTTTTTACTAAAATAGATTGCATATTTTCTCATATAGTATCTGTCTTAATTTTCTTGATTTCATTGCCCTATTATTCAAATTGATACTTGATTCTTTCACTTGAGATCTTGTGCTATATTTGGATGGTACAGGCTTGATTATATCTCTGTGATTCTTGGTATAGCAGCTTTCTATTGAATTCAGAAAATTCAGTTGCGGAGGGAGAGCATCATCGACCTGTATAATGTGAGGTTTATTCAAGTTCCATTGCTCAACTTTTTCTTTCAATTGTTTATTGCAAGCCCTGATATTTTTCCATTGGGTCATAACTGATAAAAAAGCAGTGACGCAAACTTCTTGGGGTTCAATCTCATTAAAATTGAAAATTATCTGGTAATTGTATGGATTGATATTTGGCTTCTTTGATTTCTTTTCATCACTCATGTTGACCGCCAATGCTATTCTCTTATGGATTGGTCGGGAAACTAATGAGTCAGTGACAGAAGAATCTATTTTTTCTAAATATTTTGAGTCATATAACCATCGATATTCTAATGTATTATCAGTTTCGTCGTCTTTATGGATCCTGAAATTATTGAATTTTAGATTTCCACTATGATATTTGATGATCTTCAATTTATAAGGATCATTTGGAATAGCAAAGCTTGTATTTTTTGATTGAAATAAATTACGACCAGCTGTCTCTTTGAGGATTATAGTCCAGAGTACCTTCTGGGTTGCAGATTCTTTGACAAACCAGATATTTTTCAAAGGTTCGATGTGTTCAATCAAGAATAATGGAGCCCCTTTATCATTATAAATGTGGAATTTTGGCTTTACACCATCGGACTGTATAACCATCTCATTTCTTATAGAAATGCTGGCTAGATGAGACGTATCATAGTCCAATGAGAGAATGGGGTAAGATTCAACACATTTGTCTTCATATTGCTTCTTGTGATATGAGGCCAAGGTTGCAAAACTAAATGAAGAAATAAGAAATGTCACACCAATTGGCAAAAGCTCTGTCATTTATTATGTATAGCTATCTATTATTTTGTAGTTATGGTTTGTTTATTTTTTTTTTTTTTTGTTATGTCTGCTTGATAAAAATTCAATACAATCGATAGCAACAAAATTAAGAAAGAAGGGAAGTGATCTATAGAATTTATGGGTCAGGTGTGGATTGGAAAAAACAATTACAATTTTTGTGGGTGTTTGTGTAATCCAGAAAGTATCTAGTTTTTCGGAGCATATGACAGGACAGGGAATAAAGTGGAGAAAGGATCAAGGTATACCAGTAAGTTCTGAAGGCAGGAATGCAAAGGAGATGATGATACACCGGTATATAGTGAAGCCTGTATAAGACCACTATATACAATAAAGAGATAGAAATCGCGTTTTGTTTCCTTCCTTTTTTGCTTGTTGCTCTACTCGCATTTTCTAACCCTGATGTGATATCAAATGAATATTCCACCTTCTTTTCCACGTCAAAGTATTTTATGCAAAACTGTTTTGTGTCAAATCCACAAAAAGCCCTAAACACCCCGTCAGATAACAACAACACCCCGCGTGACACACGCGGAAAAGAAAAAAAATTAAAAATTAAAAATTTTTTTACGCGTCATCTTAGGGACTGGACTCCCTGCGCCCGTCTAATAAAGTCCTTTTTTTTCCTGCTGGCTCTTCCCTTTTGATTTCTCGAAGTATCATCAACTGTAAAGACAAATAAGAAACTATTAGAAATAGAATACCTTCCAGGCGTCATCACCCATAATAGAAAAGATCGAGAAAGAAAAGCAAAATGTTATTGACCGTTAACCATTCGAAAGGTGACCTCAATGACTTAGAAGCCGAGTTATTACAAAAAATAGAAATCAGCAAAATATCCAGACAACTCAAGTCCAAATTGTCAGCAATCACCAACAAAAAACCCATTGATCATGATAAGCATTTCTCGCCCTCTGTTTCTCAAACCTCTGCCAGACATACAATAAAAAGATATAGCGGTGACTTTGCTCAGTTTCACCCATCAGTAATGAAACCTTCTATTAGAAGAAATAATAGTAGCAAGAGCTTCAAGCACTTGCCTTCGCCATCTTCTCCTTTATACACCAGTCATACACCATCATCATCACCATCCTCATCCGGACAAATGTTCAGTAGCCCAACTACTGGTCAAATTAGAACAACTCCATTAAGAAATAGAAAGTTTTATAAGTATGAATCTTTGAATGAAATAATGCAGGCCAGTGAGAAGTCAGGCAAGAAAAATCGCCAGCAAAATGAGCAACGCTCAACCCAAAATCAAATGCCCTCAATTTTAACCACACCAAAGTCAAAAGTTATCAGAACTACTAGAAATGTGAGTGGTGGTAACGAAGATGAAGGTGCTAATTTATTGATGTTCTTGGCCACTTCCCCTTCACCTTTCAACTCCAAAACTGGCGGAGGTAATCAATTCATGTCATCGCCAGTGAGAGCTTCAAAGTCGTATAATGAATTTGGCAGTGCTTCTACAGCTGCTCCAAGCAGTCCGCATTTTGCATACAAACTGTTTAGCTCACCTTTCCCCAGCGATACTCCTCCAAGTAAGTATCCTGTCACCCCAAAAGTCACAAGATCTGCTAACAATAATAGTTGGGGCTCCACCATCATTAGAACACCAAAGTTCAACATGAGTGATTATGTTAACTTCATGAGCCCATCTCCGTGTGGCAAAAAGAGTGGATCCGGTGTCAACCGTTTCAACAGTTTGAGAAGTCCTGAGTTAGATGCTAGTTTCACCAGTATTGAAAAGCTCTCTGGCGACAGTTATAACCCATCTAATCTTTCAAAAGATGACGAAACTGAAGATGATTCGGAGGCTGAAGTAATTAAACAGTCCATGGAATCCATCAATCCCTTGCGAGGTCAACATAGTGACGACAGTCAAGAAACAGAAGACGAGCAAGCTAATGAGAACTAAAGAGAAAATGGAGAGAAAAAAAATGAAAGCGCCTTGATGGTGTGCTTTCAACTTTATACTTAATTTTTAATTCTTTGGTCTTTCAGTTGCGCGACTATTATTTTCATTTTTATTGCTATTGTTATTTCAGTTTCTTCATTTCTTATTCTTGTCTTTGAAATCTTTTTTCCCTTTTTTTTCACTTTGATAATTTCTCTTGTATACTTTGTTTTTCTTTGGGAGGGTCTTAATGGGTAATTTTTATGGATGATGGATGGATAAAGGGTATCCGTGAATTATTATTATTATTATTATTATTATTATTATTATTATTATTACTATTATTATTACTATTATTATTATTGCTACTACTATTATAACTACTGCAATTGTTATCTACGCAATTCAATATTTTGAAACCGTAAGTAATTGTTATAATAAGTGAAAATAACTGAACACGATCTTCTCTTTTTTTTTTCCCTTAGCAGCGCTGCTTTGGCTCTAATTGAGACGCGTTATTTGCCCATTCTCCAAAGAAAGTCCCAGTAGTAAAAAAGTTTGAAAAATAGATTCATCTTTTGAAATGAAGAATTATTGTTACTCCATCTCTATTCCTCTCATAGTATATACTGCAGTAGCTTAATGTTATGCGTCTTTCTGGCTTTAAAGGGAGCAACGCCTTGATTAGAATTTTGTCTTCGTAGATGATATGGATGACATGATGCACGAAATTCTTGACATATAAAAGCAGAGTTTCTGTATAGCTTCTAATTAACATTACTCCTTGAATTTTAATAAATAATCATTCTATATTTGTTTTATATTTGAGCAGAATTTGTTTCTTTGCATATCGAAAATCTCTCAATTCTTTACCAATACTTTTTTGCATCTCCTGTTTGACATGCAACCTCAATATCTTTTGTCACAGAATCAGGATATGCCATGTATAATGCCTTATATTAAGGATTTCATATGATATTAGTATGTTCTGTTGCTTTTCATCAGCATTAGTGTTCATAATCAGATTGTGGTAACCAACAGTATTTCAATATACGTTTTTGTGATTTAGCTAGTCATAGGTTTTATCAACAAAAGAACGTGAAAGAAGTTGTATATTAGGATTTATCTACAACTTATAGATGTCCTAATTAAAAATAAAGAAAACCTTAGGAGAAATTAAAGCACTTCTTTATCACAACCATTAATATCGCGGTGTAAAGTTGGCATTAGTGTCATTTTTATTGCCTAAAAAGAAATGCCTCACTGACAATAAGCTTCACCTACAATAATCAGGAGCAAAATATTATCATAATTAACGAAGAAGATAGTATGTGACTAGTATACAGGAACGAGTAGGTATTTTATTCGTAAAAATGATCTGCTTTATCAATATCTTCTCTGACATAAGTCCTTCTTGGATTTTCTATTGATATGATGATATAGTTACTTCCTGCACTTTACTCGAATACAAACAACAAAAATAAAGGTTGCTAAATCATCGAGAAGCTCAAATAGTAGCCTTTGATTTACTTTCAATATATATGGCTTAATTTTCTTTGCATCAGTCTTTCAACTTGGCCGATTTAGAAACAATAGGCATTACAGGAGTACCACATTGATTAGAAAATAACGTCCGATAATGACACAAAAAGGCAGCTAAGATGGAAGAAAATAAAGGTAGTATTTTATCAGAAAAAATTGAAGCCACTAATCATACTTTTAATCAAAATATAATATGTCGGGATATGTATTTCTTTTGATTTATATCTTGAATTTATTGGAAAATTAAACAATAGCATTTTTAGACTTAATTCAAGTAGTCATCTGTGACCTTTTTAGTTGAATGATACAGGTAAAGACCATGTATATCTCCTCTATAGTTTCACTAGATATCAATCAGAGCAGAACAGATGTTTGATGACAAGACACTTCAAGACCTCGAGACGCGTCATTTCATTTGACGCGTCTCAAAAAACAAACAAATTGAAAAGCTCGAAATCCTTCGAGGAACTAGCTTACAACTGGAAATCTTTGAATCAAAAAACCCATTAGAACTAATATACATTAATGTAAAGTCATACAAAAATACTTATACATCGAGACGAAATAAAACTACAGAAGACTAAACAGACATAAACAAAAGCAACAAAAAAGCGACAACCATAAAAATACCCTCACGTAAATCACATTTAAGCAGAAGAGTACTTGGTGACAGCACGAGTACCTTCAGAAACAGCGTGCTTGGCCAATTCACCTGGCAAGATCAATCTAACAGCAGT
>JASTVC010000133.1:0-18649 GCA_031125765.1 Saccharomycopsis amapae
TGAGCAATAGCTTATAAGATTTTATATAGATATTTATATATTTATTAATATATCGAACTTTGATTGAAAAAAAAAAAACCGGATTTAATTGATTTATTCGGTTTACTGGGACATTATTATCATCTTACTATACCTTTATTACTCCTTTATTATCCCTTTATTATTCCCTTCGTATTCTCTTATTACTTTCTTATTATTTTCTTATTATTCCCCTGAATTTTCTGGTTGTGGCTAATTCACTTGCAAAATTCATATCATATCTCTACATTGCACCTTTTTCCCTTGATAATCTTGATTATTGAGTTTTTTACCAGTGATGTGATTCATCCTTAAAGCAGAGTGTGTGATTTTCGAGAAACTTGCAGTATTTTATTTTAACTTAGAAAGACCGGCCTAAGGAGCCCAGGTTGCATGTTACTAGAACCTCTGCGACTCGTTAATATATAATTCATTCATTCATTCCAAATTGATATTTTCAAGTAAAAATTGATATTTTCAAGTAAAAATTTCCAGAGAATTAGGGTGCATAATAACGTAATTCTATTATTATACACTATTTACTAGTCAGGAAGGGAAGTCGCTTGTTATCCATGAGTGCCTACACTGTCTGGTAGTATCTCCACTATCTGGGAGTGTCTCGGGGATCTTGGCCTATGGACCTTCTATTGTTGCACGCATTGTCATGAAAAGCCTTGCAGTTAATCAACATACACTATTAGTATGTCGACTCTTCGGATTTTTCAGGTTTGTGGTTTGTAAAAGATCAAATACTTTTCTATTTCCCGAAATATACCATTTGAATTCTCAGTTATTTATGATTCGTATACTCACCTCACGGACGATCGATGGTCTTTTTAGCTCTCAACAGAATACTACACCATATCTAAAGTTTTTCAGAATAAGTCATAAGTTTATTGTTGGATTTTAAATCTAAAAATTAAGATAAACACTATATAATAATACAAAAAAGAGAGAGGAGAAAAAGACTTTAATAAAAAAGAACAGCAATTAAGGAGAAGAGAGCTCTTTAGAGAAAATAGTTAGAATGGGCCATGAATTTGATCAAACAAGTCCTTCCTTGGCGAACTTCTTTCTCAAACCACTAATGAATTCCAAAAACTTGGCAGGGTTTCCACCAGGACCCTTGGTGTAAACGTATTCGCCAGCAACTTGAGTACTAAAGACTCTTCTCATGTAAGCTTCTGGAACACGCTTCACCACCTCTTCAACACCACCAGAGACTTCATTCAACAACAAAGCTGGCAAAGCATCATTCAACACAGCGTTTCTGAATGGTAAATCTTCAGCCCACAAAGAATCTGATTCGGCCAAAGCATCGGCCAATTCGTTAATGGCAAAAGACAATTCATCAGATAATTCAGAGAATGGCTTACCAGTTTCTTCACGAAGTTTCCACAAGGCATGGAATTCCAAACGAGCATTACGCTGGATGATACGTTGAACTTCCTTAACGTAATCTTGATAGAATTTTGGAGGTTCAGCAGCACCTTGTGCAATACACATCTTACTAAGGAAGGTTTCATCATCAAGAACCAATGATGCCATGACTTCTTTAGAGGAGGAAGTGACCCCACCCTTGTTAGTTGAAGCATCCTTGAACAAAATAGCACCGGCATTTTCAAGTTCAATCTTTGCAGATTGGGTGATGAATAAGTTAGCACCTTCAACAATGTATGGAATAATAGATTGTCCAGTCTTTTCATCAATCAAAGTATGAACATTATTGGTATCAATAGAAGCTGGACGACCGCCACATGGAACAAACAAATCAATATGACCAAAAAGATCCTTCAAACGCAAGTGGAAGGTGTTACGGAAAACGACACCGTTAGCAAAAGTGAGACCATTTGGCAACTTAATATCCTGGTCATCTACCTTGATAAGATACCCATCCTTGGACAACTTGGTGGTGTCATAATGGGAAATATCAAGTCTGGCCTTGGCAAGACGAACAAGCTCAGCTTTATCCAAACCGTTTGGATCACCAACACAAGCTGGACCATCGACAATGGCAACGTAACGTTCAGCAGGTTTAGAAAGAAGAATTTCGTTGGAACCCAAGTCACCACTTGGACCACCAGTTTGGAACTTGGTGATGACTTTTTCGGCAGTAGCGTTAGCATCGATGTGCTTTTTGTTATAGATTTCTTCAACGTAAGCACGGACAGATAAGGTGGTCATACCGTAAGCGTCATGAGGAATACCACCAAGAGATGGACTCTTCCCGGTGAAGAAAGATTTCCACCATGGGGCACCCCTAGCTCTGGCGTGCAAAGTGGCCCAATCAACAAACCCAGAAGTACCTTCATCAGGACCCATAAAGATGATTTCCGGAGTCTTGTAAAGATCAACCACAGGTTCTTTGACTCCTGGGATATTGTCGACAATAAGAAGATCGATAATCGAATCAATATATTTTTCGAAAGAAGCACGAGGGCGGGTTTGAGCCACACCTGGGTCAAGAAGAATAACACCCTTACTAGATAAAATGTTAGTATCAAAGAATCACCAAGCAATAAAAAAAAAAACAAAAAAAAACATACCTTCCACCTTCTGGAATATCCTTGTTCTTTCTTTGTTGAGTAGAAGCAAGACCATAATTTTCATCAATCAAGTTTCTAGCATTGACGGCATAAGCATCGTCAGATCTAGATTGGACAACACGGATGCCACCTCTAGCGATATCTCTGAATCTGATGTGGAAACCTCTGAACTCGGAACCAACAACGAAGAACATACCGAATGGAGCGGCAGGGTATTCTTCTTTTGGCAAGAAAGTTGGGTTGAGTCTAAAGGAAATGGCCACCTTGGTTGGGGTGTAGAAATTGGTCTTAAGAATGGACTTGTTGAAAACAAAAAGGGCTCTTAAAACCAAAGAAGCGTGTTCGTTTTGAGAAACTTCTTTAGCGAGAATTGATTCGAAATGAGCATCGCTGTCGACGGTTGGGATAGTGGCCAATCTTTGGTAAGATAAAGTTTTTTCCATCTTAGAGGAAATGTAATGAACGTCAGCAAAATGACGGTAAAGACGAGAAACAATATCACGGTACTTGACAAAAACTTCTTGGATAAAAGAAGGAGTATAAGTCTCGGCTCTCAATCTGTGTTTCAAAGAGCTAAGGACTTCTTGATGTTGGACAGACTTGGACGGATCGAGCAATGTGGAAAGTTTAGCATATTCTGGACCCAAACGGTTAAGGAAGTGGGACACGAAAATTGCCCCACAGTGAGCATAAATTGATTCTTGCAAGGACAAAGCGCTAGTGGCAAACAATTCATAAAATTCGTTGTTTGGCAAACAGTACAAAAGAGAGGCTTCCTTGATGACTTGATGGACTGACAATTCCGAGGCAACAATGTTATCATTTGGAACAATGTAACAAGAGATCACGGTCATACCGTTAGCAAATTGTTCAACGTACTTTCTGGTTTCGGAAAGGTTGTAATATTGCAAAAGCGAAGTCAAAGCCGAGGAATAATTAGTAGAAGTTCCTTGTCTAAAAGCAATGATAAGACGATGCTCGGTGGAATTGTCAACACGGTAGTGGTGGATAACCGGACCGGTGATGGCGACCGCCTCTTTGATGATCTTTTGGTACAAATACTTGGTGTTGTCCGAGGCAATACGCAAGAAAGTGGCATCACCAATGAGGTTCAAATCGGTGGTGTCGTTCAGGACCTTATCCAAATGAGGGAAGCTGTTGCGGTAGACAAAGTAGAGACAAATGTCTTGAGCAGCGCTAGTTGGGGATTTTGACGTCAAGTGCAATGGCGCTTTGAAAGATTCAAGACGGTAAGACTCGGTAGAAGCACTAGAAGAGTTCAAGTATCTTTCATCGATTCTCTTTTCGTATTGGGTGGACAAATGTTCCGGGGAGTTTGGAATTGACGAGTCAAAGTACACAGCATGGTCATCGGCTTCACGACGAAGATGGATAAATGGGACGTCAACGTTACCAGAAGCGTATTGTTCCAACTTGGCGGCGTACAAGGCATGGATATGGGAGACAATGCCATCGACGGATTCACGGGAAAAGTAGACATCGTCGATACCAAGCGACTCGTAGAACCAGCGGGCTTCGGACTCGATCAATGGTTCAGGGATGAAGCCTGCCTTGTCCAATTCGTCCAAGACGTGGTCGAATTGCTTGTCCTTGTCTGGAAAAGGGACTGGGACGTAGCCGCTGGCATTGCTTTGCAATGACATGGCGGCGATGTTACTTTCGATGTTGAGACTCATGGTCGAAGAATGGGGAAAAAAGGGTTGCTCCAAAAGGACACTGAAGACAGCAGCAATGAGGAGAGAAAGAACAAGTGGAAGGAAGAAGAAGAAGAAGAAGAAGAAGAAGAGAGCGGTGCGATCTTTAATATTGATAACAAGACAGCGGTGACTGAGAGAGTGAAAAATTTACCGGGAATCGATGACCGGAGAGGGGGCAGAACTTTATTGGGTGATTTCCGGTGGTTTGTTCAGCCACAACAACAACAACAACAATAACAACAACAACAGAAGGAAATTGGATTTTTGGGGAAGGGAGGATATTGGAATTGAAATGGAAGGAAGATCCATTAGATATTATATATTATATTATATATTATATGAAACACGTATATGCAACGTTATCTATAACCTTAGTGATTGGATGGAGATTGGTGAAAAAAAAAACTCCTTTCCGAGGGTAAAATACGCTACCAGGGGCTGCGGGTTTTAGTTCCGTCGTCCTCGGTCACAGCTGACCTGGTGGGATGTTCGAGAACCAAACCCCGTTGTTGTTGGGGGTGCTGTCGTGGAGCCGGTTTTCTGTGCTTCTGTTTCTCTCTGTTTGTAGGTAGGTATATACCGTCTATATCACTATCAAGTATCATCAATATATCATCATCTTATCATATATTAGCCATTCATCGGGTTACCAAAATTTTTCACTCGGTAACCGACGGAAGGGGGTTTACAACCCCATCGGCAACAGAAATAGAAAAGCCAGGGAAACCCACGATGACTTGAGGTAACCGAGTGGCCAGGCCAGTGGCACAATAATACTCTTTGTGAGTAAGTGTTCCAAATATAACTGTTTGTGTCTCTTACATTCTCTTTGACGGTTATCTCTCCTTGATATTGTTGTTGTTGTTGTTGTTGTTGTTGTTGTTGTTGTTGTTGTTGTTGACGTTTTTGACATTGTGTTCCTCGGAGAACAACACACAAGCGGGGGGGTGCTCACACCCTGGGTGTCATTTGGATGATCCAGCCGGGCGGTGCGTTATTTATGGCGTGACACGCGGTTTCCTTTTGAAGAAGCAGAAGCAGAAGCAGAAGCAGAAAAAATGATGAGGACGAAAGAAAGATCGCCAGTTGGGATTTTAATTTACTCCTGTGATTATCCACGTGAGAAAACAGAGAGACTGAGAAAGCTCCACCAAGTTTCTGCGATTTTTAAGTGACGGAGATAGATCTATTTATAAATAATATTCCTGGTGATTCAAATGACTATCTTATTTATATATATCTTATATATACCTTATATGTCTTCTTCAATCGAGATGTAGCCCCAACAAGCAATGCTAATATTCCCTGTGATCAGAGTACAACTGACAAAGCTCAGATTAATAATAAGAGACTATAGCACTATTATAATTAAATTTCTTATAATAATTAAATTCTGTCTGATCAACATATCGGTGATTGTTGTTCATTGCTTATGTTGAAAGGAAAAAAAAAAAAAGCAGAATTCACGCCGTGCTGCAGGCCTTCAACATTGGGGAATGTGAATTAATTAATGTGTGCTAACCAAATTCCTTTCCCCTGCAAAATATATAATAGTTAATATATATAATAAAATAATCAAATCAAAGGAGATCAAATACATAACAGAAGATGTACTATATACACTATTATTATTCCCAGTCTTTTACTCCTTCTATTGTTGCTGTTGCTTTTTTTTTTTTTTTTTTGCTTTGACGATTTTGGATATGTTCACCGACGCATCGCCCAATTATCCATTAATTGTCCAGCGCCGTGGAGGGCTTATCTCTCACACGACATGCAAAACATCCATGGATTCTCCAGCTATTGTAGCAGCTTCTCAGTGAACAAAACAATAGCTTCCTCTTATCTTTTAAATTAGCTCTTCGATGCCCCGTCCAATAACGGCTCGATCAGACATTTTTATTCTGCATGCCTTTAGTCTGTGAAGGTATATATTTAACAGATAACACGCCCGCACTTTCTTCTCCTGTTGCTCATAAAAATATCATCATTTACACCAAGTCTAAGCAAACTTTTTTTCCCATTTCCCTCCCAATTTATTGTGTTTGCCAAACCTAATTTTTTTTTTTCAGAAGCTTTTTCAATTTACATCATCGCTGTGACGGCATAAAAAATTTTATTTTTTTTTCTTTTTTTTTTTCCTCATCTCATCTCATCTCATCCCATCGACAATAGAACACTGATCCTCGACATTCTTTGTCTACTACTCTCGAGTAATTGAAGAATTAGTTACCAAAAATGCCAAAAAGTAACAACAACAGCCAAATTGAAATATCTAATCCCGACAAACGCGATTCAGACATCAATCCAGAATCAAAAGAGGTCCGAGAAAAAGTCAATGAAGTTTCTCCGTCCAATTCAGAATCACCTTCTCGTCCGCCAATAATTGAAAAGGGGGAATTCCAAGACGATCACGACTTGGCCGACCAAATCAACAAACCATCGCCGTCCCAAAGATTCAAAAGCATTTATGCTCGTTGCAAATGGATTCGTATTCCTTTATTTGGGGCCTTTATCACCGCCTGGTGGATTTCCATCATTGTCCAGCCTAAACAGCGTCACAGATGGTTGATCCCAACTATCGTGTATCTCATGATTTTTTTCCGTCTTGTCACCCTTTACCTTCCCCTCACTAAATGGTTAATTAGAGGCTTGAGATTTCTTTGGTTGAACGGCCTCAGGGTTCGTGATATGATTATCCCTGAAAGATTTAGAATCTTGTCTGGTGCGCTTCTTACCTTGGCAGTAATGTTGATTGGGACCATGGTTCCTCCAGAAACTAAAGACTCCACTAGATTCCAACGGTTCATTTCATTCCTCGGGATTTGTGTTGCCCTTGGCGGGTTGTGGGCCACCAGTACCAACCGGGCCAAAATCAGATGGGTCACCGTTATCAATGGGATTTTGATGCAATATATTATTGCCCTTTTTGTCCTTAGAACACAAGTCGGGTACGATATTTTCCACTTCTTATCGAGTCTTTCTGAAGAATTCCTTGGGTTTGCCAAAAACGGGGTTGCCTTTGTCACCACCTCCGAAATTGCTGCCCAGACATACTTTTTCTTTTCCGTGCTTCCTGCCGTGCTTTTCTTCATTTCCGTGGTTTACATCTTGCTTTATGTTGGGTTTATCCAATGGGCCACTGGGAAATTCTCCAAGTTCTTTTTCTGGTCCATGAAGGTCAGCGGTGGTGAAGCCGTCGTTGCTGCTGCTTCTCCATTCATCGGGATCGGGGAGTCCGCCGTGCTCATCAAAGGGCTCTTGCCATACTTGACCACCGCCGAGGTCCACCAAGTTATGTGTTCTGGTTTTGCCACAATTTCCGGATCGGTGTTGATCGCCTATATCGGTATCGGTATCAATTCCCAAGCATTGGTGTCGAGTTGTGTCATGTCGATCCCTGCCTCATTGTCCGTTTCGAAACTTCGTTATCCAGAAGTCGAAAACTCCTTGACTGCCGGGGACTGTACCATTCCTGATGGCGATGAAAACCTTGACGAATCTCAAAAACCTCAAAACATTCTCCAAGCGTTCTCCAATGGTGCGTACCTTGGGATTGTGGTTGCCGGGACCATCATGGCCAACCAATTGTGTATTATTTCTTTAGTCGCTCTCATCAACGGGGTGTTGACCTGGTTTGGCTCGTTCTGGGGAATTCACAAACTCACCCTCGAACTCATCGGTGGATACCTTTTATACCCAGTAGCGTTCTTCTTGGGGGCCCCATTCGACGAATTGCTCCCAATTTCCCAATTGATCGCCACCAAGTTTATTGAAAATGAATATAACGGTTACACCGACTTGATTGGCAAGGCTCCATACAACCAAATGAGCAAGCGTGGACAATTATTGGCGACCTACTCTCTCTGTGGGTTCTCGAACTTTGGCTCGGTCGGTACCCAATTGGGGGTTCTTAGTACTTTGGCTCCAAATAAATCTAAAGTGGTGGCCCGTACCATTTTCTCTGCCTTGATCACCGGGGGTATTAGTACTTTGCTTTCTGCTTGTGTTGCTGGTATGGTCATTCATGATTTGTCTAATTTCAAAGTTAGCAGTCATTCATCATGATCTGCATTATATATAGTAACTACTGCATTTGTAATTTTTTTTTCTGTTTCTTTCTTTGACTTCTTCTGACATTATATATGTCTCTTTTCCTAAAACAAGAACAAAAAAAAATTTGTTCTAGATTGCTTCTGAGCTCTGTTGAATTCTTTTCCTCTTCTTTTTTTTTTTTTTTTTTTTTTCTTTTTCAATTTCTTGTTTTATTCAACCATTATTTACCAATCGCTTGCTAGATCAAGTGTAAGGTTTTTCAATTCTCGTTATTTTTCTTTTATTTGCATCTATCATTTACAAAAATTTACGTTTTCTTTTATTTGTCATTCAAAAAGTTATAAACGATCATCATTTCGTTGTTTACAAGCTTTAGTACAATAATTATCCTTATTGAGTTTACGTTTTCTTTGCTATTCTAATAATTATAAGCGACCATCGCTATTTACAAGTTTTAGTACAGTGATTATCTTTATTATAATTTATATAATACAAAGGGCCAGCCAATCCAAATCACCAAAAAAAAGGACATCTTTCAACCAATACTAACCCAATTGGCCCCACAGAAACAGAGTCGATGAAACGCCATATCCCAATTATTAGTGGTTGACGCAGTTTTCTTCCGGAATCTAGGAATGATCTCTGCACTTTCATCAACACTAGAGATCGATCCACATCGAACGCATCGTTTCTCACGATACACTTTCCGAACTCCCGTCAATGGGAACTGGTTGGCACGTTCAACAATCAAGTTCTTTCGTAAGTAATCGATTTTCTCCCCGCGATCATGGATATAGCAAGGGGCCATAGGAGTAGTCGTACTACCAGGAATCACACTAACCCCTAGGAATCCCCTAGGCGACGCCGACTCATCATGTTTTTCACCATCCCATAACCCAAGCCATTTGAGATCGTAAAAAAATACTTTCGATCGATCCAAATCTTTGCATAAATTATCATTGAAAAGCTTGAGGATGATTTTCGCAGCGTCCATGAGCTCTTCGGGGATTTTCCCCTGACACACCAATTTCTGCTCGATCACTAACGGATCAGAAGTCGTGCCTTTGGCTTTTTTATAATTCGTTATTGAGGACTTCACCGCATACTCGACATTGCCCAAAAATTTCTCAAACAATTCCAAATCTATCAACGAATCATTGATGATTTCCCTGAGTCTTTGGGTGGCCGCAAACACCACATTATCACTGGCCAACCTAAACTCTTCAATGAACTTCGAGGCAAATGAAAGAAGTTGTTTGAAACCCTTGATGGCATTGCTCAAAATAACTCTGGGGACTTTGGCCATGAGCATCGGAATCGCCAAGGATTCCATAAACGCTTGTTGGAATCTTCGTTGGTTTCCTGCCAGTAACATCGTGATCCCCAAAAAATCTTGGTACAAAAATACAATGAAATTCATAATCCATTTCACCACCCCAAGCACGCTGGCAATGACTTCGGCCCGCCAGTTGATATTCACAAACTGTAATGCCGGTAAGTTTTTGTATTTGAGCTCTTTTTTCATCATCGCGATTTTTTGCATGTCTTTGAACCACGCTTTTAACGTGATCATGATTCCAAAAGCACACGATCTTAAATTGAGCACCGCCCAGGCAATTTTCCCGGACTTGGTCCGGGTCCATTTGCGTCCGGTCCCCAAAGACATTTGCAACCCAATGAGTTTTTGTAATGGCGGGTTCCCGAGTAATTTATCTAGTTGATCATTGGCATAGTTCAACGAGAACTTCAATGCGGCGTGCGATTCCTGGATGATAGTATCGATGAGGGCATCTTGATGTTGGAAAGTTTTGTATTTCAGTATTTCGAGCTGGGCAGCGGCGATCAAGTCATCGCAGCACGAACTGGCAAAACAACTTTCCGAATGACTAACGGCAAACGCCGCGCTCACCGTCAATCTTTCACTGAACGATAACGACGTGCGATCTTTCTTGGAGCTCGATTCCGCGAGTTTAAGAATAAGTGGGGCGTCCTTTCTATTAGGCACAAGATAAACTGCGGCAGCAAGGTTTGGTGAGAGAAGGACAAAACTCGTCCGTTCCTTAATTTGGTGTATCTTGAACCCAGCATCAAATAACGACATCACATATTTCTCCTTATCATCATCACTCACAGCAGCGCTGCTTCCTCCACATTTCTTCTTCAAGTTCTTCGCCTGTCTTAATTCAATAGTCCCGTCTTCAAGAACGCAATAAATAAACATATTACGACCAACGGTCTCAAAATGACTAACGTGTTTTTCAAACTGCAACATCTCCTTCAAAGAAAGGTGCCGTTCGATACTGGTGGTTGAATTATCTTGATTTTTCGTTCCTGCACTATTTTTGAAAAACATATTGTCTTGATTCAACACCATGCTGCTCAAATGATACCGATGCAAAGTAGACCCACCATGGGGTTCATCGAATACCAAATAAATATCTTGTTCGGCATCGCTAGTATAGTTTGAAGAAACTACTTTGATATGGTTCAATTTTTGTGGAGCTCCTCCTGACCCAAGAGGAGAAATGTATTCTTTGGCTACTCTTTTCACTAGTAATTTTGGGGGTACCGCAACATCGTCTTTCCCCTTGTCGTTGCCATTTTTCTTCAAATTTCCCCAATCAATGCTCACCGAATACACTTTGAGAAGCCTTGAGAATGGACTATAGGTATTTACCAATATCGAGCCATTCCTCTGAAACCCCAAGCTTGCGTGGGATATTAACGCGTTTTCATAGCGGTTTGCATCATCAAGCAACACCGTTGATCTCAAGAAATTCAACCTATGGGTTCCTTGGTACCACAAACATAGCTCGCCGTTTCTTCTGATCCCAATACACGCCTGCTTGTTGGCCACTGGGTGGGCAAACCCAAGCGGCACTTGCGGCTGATACTTATACCGGAACTGGAATGTCACCGGTTCGTTCTGAAGGTCTGTTTTCACCGTGTCCGAGGATAATGCGACTTTGGAGGCCGGGACCACTCCGTAGTTGTTCTTGTGGGTTGGTAGCCACTCAAACCCTATCACTCTAGTGGAATAATCACCACCAAAATACGTTCCTTCTTCTATGATGGTTGTTGGTGGGCGGTGGTGGTGCTGGGGTCCACCACGAAGACGATCCATCGCATCACTTGTGGTTGTGGTGGCTGATTTCCCTGGAGACTCGGAGACTGTGTCGTTATACAAAACCACAAAGTCATTGAATGGAGAGTAGTTATATTGGTCATTGGTCTCTTTGCAAATACCCCCACCTAAAATCGTCATATTTCCATGAGTGTCAAGACACCCAAGATAATCCCCAACGGTGCTCCATTCAAGGTGCGATACCGGCAATAAGTTATTATCATCACCATCATCACATATCTTCCCAGTGTTTCCATTTCGTTTCAAGCTATTGGATGTCTCGGCATTGACTGGTGGTGGTTGGATCGCAAACGTCTGAGGGTCGGCAAGCTGCCACATTTTCCCATCAACCACTTCCATATAAGTGACCCCAACGTTATACGCTCCTCCAGGATTCGCGTAGGCAATAAATCCATGTTTGGACCACGCAATTGTCTTGCTATACACTGACATATCGGTGGAGCGGTGTCGATGATGATGGTAATGGGGGGGTCCTGCAATTTGTGGATTTTTCATATCGTTTTTGTTTTTGGGCGGCGTGCGCCAAGACCACAATTATTACAATAACAAGAAAGTATTAATATAATAAAGCATTAATAATAGCAAGAATATACCTAAAAAAGATTTAAGAGCAATCCGGAAAATTGGAAAAAAAATGTATTATATATAATGTAATGTCATAACCGGTCATTAGTAAAAAAAAATAGGAAAGAAAGAAAAAAAAAATCATCTCAAGTTTCAGCAACATCATCAATCTCTTGATACAGAGCATCGTCCCCCTTATCGTCTCGTCCTCCCGTTCCAAACTCTTGGAAAAACTTATGCAGTAAGGCCTCATCTGCTGAATAACGTTTACTGTAGTTTAATTCCATTAAACATTTCAATAAATGGAACCCAACCTTATGCTTAACCCCCATTTCTGAATCGTCGACTGATCCATCATCTGAAAGACAATTCAATGTATCAAAGGCAACACTATCTTCCGGGAAAGTGTTTGCCTCTTTTTCTATATTTAACGCGTAAAACACAATCTCGCTAAGACTTCGGGAATTGGCATTCAAGGTGGGGAGATTGGTCTCGAACCCTAACCCGTGCAACGCCGCACAGTGCTTCATCAAATGAACCCCGAAAATCGTCGTCAATTCCACAAGCGCATCAACGTCATCATTAGAATCAAAGAATGGGAAGCGACGAGCTAGCAAAGATAAAAGAATTACTCCTGCTGACCATATATCAATCTTGGTGGTTTGGTTTGGACACTTGAGTAACACTTCTGGGGCCCTGAATCCTCTGGTTCCTGCACGATTCGCCCGGCGGGCAGGACGGTCGTCATCTTTTGGGTATCCTTTACCTTCATTGTCGTTGTAATCTGATAAAGACAATCCACCACTGATACACGAGCAAGTGTATTTGTGCTCATGAGGGTCGCGAACCTTTTCTGCTAAACCAAAGTCCACAAGCACCCCACGACGCGTGGCGGGATTAAAGAGGAAATTGTTAGGTTTGACGTCTCGATGGATGACTCCCCGATCATGAATGAATGAAAGGGCCGACAAAAGTTCGTACATATAAATTTTTATCCCAGTGAATGGCAAATCACGATAATAATCCCGATAATCTGCATGTTCACAGTACGGCAACACAATAACAATTTGATCTTCGAATCGCACTGCATCAACTATTGGAATGATGTTTCGGCACCCCAGAAGGTTGTAGAGGAACTTGAGCTCACTGTAGATTCGCTGAGGTGATGAGGTGACATAAATCTTTTTAAGGGCCACAAGTGGGAACTTCTTCCGCGAAGTGATATCGTGCTTCAGTCGATGGATTTTGATCACTTTATTGGAAATACCCACCAAGTCTTCAGCTTTGTAAACCGATGAAAATGTCCCTTCCCCGATTTTTTCAAGAACTTTGTATCTTCTGGAAATACCATGAAACTTATTTTGAAGCTCCATGATTTCTTCATCTTCAATCCTAAGAGCCGTTTCACGTTCTTCTTGTAGCGATTTTTGATTTTGCGCTGGTGGTTCTTGGACTGATTCTGGTTGCAATTCTTGTAGCTTCTGGACTGTTAGGTTTGTTTGGTTTTGTGATAGTTGTTGAGCCTGATCTTCTTGCGGTTGGGCTTCCAAACTATTTGATGATATTTTTGTTTCAACCTGTTGGTGATCTGTGGTGTTGTGTTGTGATTTCGTTTCTTGTTTCGGAAATGCCTCTTGGGTAGGTTCTGTGTATCTAGTGATTTTACTCAAATCAACATATTCAACATCATCGTCTTTTTTAGTGTCTCCATTCAGTCGTTTGTTTTCATTCACTGTTAGGGATACATCAATATTGTGACTTTCCATGATCACATCTTTTAAATCTGGCTTTATGGCGGTCTGTTTTATGCCCTCTGGCGGTAATTGTGATGGGGTCGCAGTGATCTCCTCATTGATAAAACTTCTCGGTGTTTCCTTCGATTGAATATCAACTGATGGAGAAGGAGCAACCGTACCACGTCCTTTGGAAGGAGAAGAATTATCCTGATTGGTTCCAGACTTAAGTGGCGATGTCTTTTTCGATGACAATGGTTTTTTACTATTAGTATTCCGAAGCCTGATCTTCAATACCAACTTCTTTTGGGGACTAGGCAGGTTGGTTTTCGAAGGGGATTTCCGCAGCGAGTGTTTGGACACCTTGCTACGCGACGGGACTTTAAGAAACCGCTTGATACTTCCAAAGTCCTGTTCATTAAGGGGTTTCCGACGCTTTGCGGACTTGATGGTGCTGCTGGGGGACACCAGGTACTCATTGTGGTGATGGTGATAGTTACTGTAGCGTATTCGCGATTTAGTGGGAGTCTTTGGGGTTTGGTTTAAATCGACCTCAAAGCAATCACTGGTCGTCAACATTATTATTATTCTTTCATTCAACAACAGCAGACTGTCATTGGAAGAGTGGTTACAAAAATCGCCGCCATGAATTTACGCGTTTAATTAAAATAAATAAATTTTCTGTCACGTTTTTGGCGTAGATTTTTTTTTTTTAGATGATAATATTCGGATGTTTGTATAATATGTTTGGTATATTAGAAATCTGCCATATTTATAAATAATAGCGATAATATCTTCCAATGCAATTGAATATTGGTTCTGGGATATTGTTTCTTCTCACACTGGGCTTTGCTAGCAGTACAGCATTGACAGTGCTGTTGCTGCCTCATGAGACTTTGTGTTACTACGTGTTGACAGCGGCCAAAGACAGCACCATTGGATTCTACTTTGCGGTGCAGTCTGGCGGCAGTTTTGACATCGATTTCAAGATCAAGGACCCAGAAGATAAGGTGTTGATCTCTGGGGAAAAGGAGCGTCAAGGTGATTGGACTTTCAAGGCGGAAACCCCGGGAGAATACGAATTTTGCTTTGCTAATGGAATGTCAACGTGGGCTGAAAAGGTGGTTGATTTCGAAATCAGAGTGGATGATGATTTCCGGGCGGAATTGCCAGAAGTCAAGAAGATATCCACTGGAACTGGAGAAAAAGAGCCGGTTGATGGTATGGTTTTCTCGGTGTCAAGTATCGAAGATAAATTGAATAATATGTTGAGAACATTGCAATATTACAAGACTAGAAATAGCAGAAACCAGCATACCGTCAAGTCAACTGAGGAAAGAATTCTTTGGTTCAGCTTATTAGAAATTCTCCTAATGTGTGGGTTGGCTCTTTTCCAGATTTCTGTGGTTCATTTCTTCTTCAAAGGTTCCAGAAAGCAAATGGTTTGACCATTTATACCTTTGATATTTTAATTCTCTTATCGCTCATTTGAAGCTTTTTTTCTTCTATTCATTTATCATTTTTTGGTTCGTTATAGTATAGGACTCCTTTGTTTCCCGCTTGTTTATATCTTGCTAATATTTCTTTCTTGATGGACATGATATTGGCAACCTACAAACTGCGTTTAAATAATTTTGTTTTTGTCACGGAATTTAACAAAATATATTGCATTTAATCTATCTCAATTAATAAAAAAATGTTTATTATCCTTAGAGTTTAAAAAATTAGGCCCAGTATCCACATAACTGTCCCTTATAATGGTTGACATTGTCTCTTCAACCAGTTTAATGTAATAGAATCATTCTTCAATTGGCTATTGAACTCCTTCCAAATAGAATCATGATATGAGTTAATATGTTCAATCTCTTGTTGTGACAACAAGCTAGTATCGATCAATTCGCGACAATAAGGGACCCTAGTCATGTTAACACATTTCAAAAATTGATCAAACTTCTCATCCTTTGTCACATAAACCACATTCTCGATTCTAATACCGTACTCGTCAGTCTTGTAATACCCAGGTTCGTTAGAGATCACATTACCGGGTTGCAATGGATATTTCGCATAGCGAGGTCTGAACCCAATCCCTATTGGACCTTCATGAACGTTAAGAAATGCCCCCACCCCATGAGATGTACCATGTTTATAGTCAAGGCCCTTCCCCCACAAAAATTGCCGGGCAATAGAATCAATCATGTAACCGTTGGTACCTTCAGGGAATTTCAAATTTTCTATCGCAAGATTCCCCTTAAGGACTAATGTATAGTTCTGTTTTTCTTCTTCTGACGCCTGGGTGAAATGGTAGGTACGGGTGATATCCGTAGTACCTTCAATATATTGTGCACCAGAATCATTGAGATAAATTTTACTTGGGTCAATGACAGAAGACCCTTCGGCTGGCGGAGCATAGTGGATGATTGCCGCGTTACTTCCAGTAGAAGAAATGGTCTCAAATGACAAATCAACGTAATTTGGTTGTTCTTTACGGAACTCTTCTTGTCGACATGCCACTTCATGTTCATTTATGAGTTCTTCTTTGTTGACAAGTTGGTCTTCGAGCCAGGCAAAGAATTTGATACAAGCAATCCCGTCCTTTGAATGCGCCACTTTAAAGTTGCTAAGTTCGGTGCTATTCTTGACCGCCTTAAGGAGCTCAATTGGCGAGTCAATAAGCTTAAACTTAGATTTCAATTGTTGACAAACTGCCCAGCTACAAGAGTTTGGAACCAAAAATTCTTGGATATCACCGGAAATTGTCGCTAATTCATCATAAAAGCTCGAGTATGGTTTCACCTCAATCCCGTTGGAGGCCAAGTACTCGGCAATATCGGCATTGCTGTCATCCAAGCGTTCTTGCAAATCACAATAGAGAATATTCATATCATTAGTCAAGATAAAGAAACTGTAAAAGATTGGGTTATATTGGATATCAGACCCTCTCAAGTTCAATAACCAAGCAATTTGATCCAAAGAGGTGACGACAAAGTTAGTATGCGAGTACTTGGTTCTTAACAGGTTTCTGAGCTTGGAAATTTTCGAACTCACTGAGTCACCAGTATAGTTCTCGGTGAGCTTGATCAATTTAGAGGCCGGTCTAGTTGGAGGAATTTCAAATTGGTTCCAGATGGTATCGATCAAATCTCTATTAACAGGGACAATGTCGATTGATGGTGGATTCTTCTCTAGCTTCTTCTCGGTAATGATCTTAGAAACTTGGTCTTTTAACTGCTTGGATAACTCAGAGTATTGGGTGTAATTAAACAATTTACTGTTGATACCAATCTTGATGTCCAACCCACTATCTAAACTCATCTGAATGGCATTAAATATGGCCCATTCTTGCCAAGTTGGTTGATCCTTAACCCCTTGTTTTAATAATTTCCAGTTAAAATCCAATTCATTTTCTGCTTGAATAAAATATCTCCCGTCGGTGCTCAAAGCACTTAAACCATCGGGAACGTCATTCATAGACATTGGGTCTCTGGTGACCACAGCAATCCCTGCAGAGCCTGAAAATCCAGAAATGAAGCTCCTTCTTTGGTCTTTTGGCGACACGTACTCCGATTGATGCTCGTCTTCCGATGGCACAATGTAGATGGCAATATCCTCGCTCTTCATTTCATGTCTCAAGGCTTCCAATCTTCTGCTGGTGTTTATTTCTTTCGCAGTCTTGCAAATATCATCGTCTTCACCGCCCAAGCTTGCACGAGTGCTACTACGGGTTAAACTGCCAGAAGTCGAACTTCTTTTCAAATTCATTCGTTTGGCAATAATGCTGGCCCGTCTGTTTTGACGTGAAAGCAACCCTGGGGAACACACACAATTTGAACAGTTACGTGATAGTCTTGGACGAGCGCTGGAGTTCTCATGTCTTGATGAGACTAAAGATAATCTTGAAGTCTGTTGAACTAGTCTCTGACTCATGTTGTTATTTTGTTGTCGTTGGTTTCAAAATAGAGAGTATTGTGGATATGCTTTTCCTGATGATTATTTTTTTTTTTTTTTTTTGAATTTCTTTTTCCGAAAATTTTGTGCGCGTGATCCTGGCATTGCTGCATACACGTTACAGTAATCCGGACAAACTATCTTTTGTAGGGTAAGTACTGAGAAGTAATAATATAATGTACAAACGTGTGGAGTGCAATTAATCAAGTTAACTAGGTAATAAAATATAAAGGATCGAAGTAATGGTGTAATAACTAGTACACGGCCCAGAGCGTCTAAGGAAATCACACAGACTTGATATTGTCTCAAGCTTCCATCGACTTGAAACCGATAGCCCCTCTGAGAACTAGGTATGTCATCAGCAGCTAAAAATACCATTTAGTAGCAGTTATCTCTTATATTAATGACCTTGTGATCATGCAATTGGTTATTAATATTCTTTCCGAGAACTTTCTACCGATTTCTATTAGTCTCTAGAAAATTTTAATTTTTTTTAAGAGAGGACCGAACTTTTATATATTCGGTAAGCTTCTTCAGTTTAATATACTTTATCCTTGATTTTAGATCTTCACGCAATATTTTGCATACTTAATTAATCATTTTTTTCAGTTGATACATCAATCATAGTTCAATCTACCATAAGACTACTAATACTTCGATTAACAAGACACTTCTGCTCATTATGGAAGTAACGGAGAACCATTAAAGGATCTCGTAATCCTGCTTTCCACATTATATCATGTAGCTATCTAATTGCTGGGATACATCATACCTGTTATGCATAAATGTGCATCAGACTGCCCTATGGTTCTAAGCTTGTTACCCGTTTGTCTTCTTTACTTTAATCATACAGTGTTTTCATTTTTTATTCGTACCAACCACCGGAAATGTTCATACCAGTGGCAAAAAATAATTCATACCGAC
>JASTVC010000134.1:0-16755 GCA_031125765.1 Saccharomycopsis amapae
TCTTCTGTATATTTTCCATGACGACTTGTTGGATAATTTACATTACCATTCTTAGGTTTCTCTTGTGAGTTCTTTGGTGTGTCTTGATTGTCAGCTTTACGACTTTTTTTAAAGTAACAATCTTGGGCCCGGTGCGATGTTTTTTTGCAGATGGCACAAGACGAGGTTCGGCAATCATACCTGGTGTGGTCTCTTCCACCACAGGCAGTACAATAGACACATTTTGTAATCACTTTGGAGCGGTAATCTTTTTGATTGACAAGTGGAAGGGATTTTCCTGCATCAATCTCAAGATAACCATATGTGACAATACTAGCTGCTTTACTAGTTTCATCTGCAATGTGGACGGTATTGATTGGTGAAAAGGAAGATCGAACACGTGATATAATAACTCACTTTAAAATGTTTAAAAAATAACGGTATTCACCGAAGGGCGTGTGGCGCAGTTGGTAGCGCGCTCCCTTAGCATGGGAGAGGTCTTGGGTTCAATTCCCAACTCGTCCAATTAATTTTTTCTCAACTGTGATGAGAAATAATCAAACCAATAAAAATTTCTCTTTTTTTTGCTCTTACCCCACTTAATAACCGAAACCTACAGAAAATATGAAGGCAAGTATTCCTATTATTTTTCTTTTATTTGACTTGAACAACAATTCTATCACGTTATTTCCCAAGGCTTTACTCATCATCAATGATACCATCCATTAGCTTTCCATAGCAAGTGCTCATAAAGTCATTAAAATGCTCATATGGCTTTTCACCAAGAATGTCCCCACATAGGTTACAAAACAGCGTTTGACATTGCGTGCATTTCATTTTGTTGCACCCACCATCTCTTTCAATGATGGTTTTACAACTACGACATCTCGTGAAATCTTTACCTTCGTCACTTTTCAAAAACGCTCTCAACTCTTTTTCATACTTAAATTCTCTGGCAGATCTTTTTAACCTATCCACCGACCAGAACTCCTCCAATCTCTTGAATATTTCTGAATCTTCTGGGGCATCACAAATTTGCTCAAGAATAGTTTCCGGAATATCATCACCAATAACACTTAGACATTCATTATTTTCCCCATGCCATGAATGAAGACATTGGGAACAGTATGCGTACTTGCAGAATGGACAAATTAGTAAACCGGCGATAATTCTATAATTGATGGAATAGGCCTTAATATCATCATCTTCATCATCATCTCCAATTTTCTTTAGTAGTTGGCTTTCGTTAATAACGAAAGATTTTCGGCACGACAATCGAGGACATTGACTAGTGTTGCCAGTAAAGCTATGTTCCATTTGGTCAATTTTCTTGGTATAAGAAAAGTCCCTGTACTTTTTAATCATTTGATCGTCTTGAACTACCGCCGCAATGTATTCTATGGTGAATTCTGTAATCAAAATCTTTCGTAGAATCAATTTAATATCATCGATTGTTATAACATCTCTGTATTTATTATATACATTTCCCCGGGAATATTTCTTTAGGATGTTATGCTGTTGCAGTCCCTTCACACATTCATAATGTGGACACTGTATTCCATGACTATCATTGTTTTCAATGGCATTGATCATATATTCCCGTAAACATCGCTGGCAAAAGACGTGGCCACAGGAAGATGGAACGAATGAACAGTCGATTCCTTTCTTCAGCTCTTGACAAATTTCACAAATATATGTATTTTCTTGGAGCTGTTTTTGAAATGAAATGCGATTCCAACATATAATTTTTCGATATATTAGCGGATCTTTGATGTGTAGGCGATTTGATAATCCAAAGATAGAATTACTTTCCTCATTAATATGGTCAATCATTGAAAAAATGCACATATCTTGGGCATCTAAGTAAATTTGTTCAAGTTGTTTGACTAAACTGTGAATCTTACTCTCAGGAATCCACTTGACAGAATCTAGAATTTGGATATCAGGCCCGTTTTCATAAGGATAACCTTCAATCAATTTGAATTTGAATTTCAAGCTGGGTAGATATTCAACGATGTCCAGAAGTTTTCCATTGTCAGTGATGGTAACGGGGCTCTCAGGATGAATTACAAGATCAATAGACCCTTCAAAGGTATCATAATTGATTAGTAATTCTTCATAAATAGCTTCAAGCGAACCAAGCTCTTGCAATCGCATATCGTCACTATCTGTCATATCTTTATTGGATTTGAATAATTTCTGAGGAAATCGGCCATAAAAAGCAATTTTCCTGATAGTAGTAATAATAGTTTTCCCGCACCGTTTGCCCCGATGCGTATCAATTATCTGATTTGTTATAGATGGTTTAAGCAGGAAGAATTAATTGGGATCTGAAATATTTGGGAATCGTGAACGTGACCCGCACGTGAAGTACTTACAACCTGCATTAGCTCTAAAGCTGTGAACCTTTCATAAAAGAACCGTTAATCATTATTAGAATAAATAATAGGAACTGGAAAAAACTTAGAAATATACCGACAAAACATCGTTGAAGAAAACGCCTAGTATCCAAGTATTACCAACAAAAAATAAGACCGAGCTGACAAATAACCAGGGATAGAAAGTGCTGATGCCCAAGAATTCTAGATTATAAGCATTCAACAACCATAGGGCTTGTCCAAGGATCCAAACTATTAAACAAATGAGTCCCAATAATTTCTTGCCTTTCAATAATGTCGAACTTTTCAAATAAAATGGTAAAAACACCATGTACCAGATAAAATACTGAGAGGTTATCACCTTATTGTAGTTGACAAACGCAAATGTCTGAAGGAAAAAAGATATCAACAAGAGCATTGATTTATCCTTGCTAATAGATTTTGAATTTGGTTGAAATTTAAAGTTGAAATTAAATAACAATGGAATGATTATGGCAGATACAAGGAATTGAGGGATGAACGCGAACTTTGTGAAATCAATTGATAGAATTGAATCAGATTCTAGCGAAGATTTGAAATATAGCGACATGTTATAAATCGAAAAATTATGCCTGTGATCAGTTCTGATGAAATGATAAAGATAACTATTGTACAAAAATTCATAGCCGTATGTTTGATACATTGCGGCCCCCAAGGCAAAAAATACCAACAAGGTGGTTATGGTGAATGATAAGATTTTGGACATGGATTTCATGATTGGATTAACGATAAATGCTTGGAAATTGAATTTTTCACCATTGAGGTTGATATCCTTGTAAACCAAATAAAGTATCACCGTTGGGAAATAGATTATCGGATAGAGTTTGTAATGAATTGAAATGGCAAAGAAAATTGCTGAAATAATTATGTTCTGCCTCACAATCAACAAGTACAAAAATGATGTTAGTAGAACAGTTAAGAAACTTTCAGAACTTCCTCTGGTACTAATGGTTATCACCATAGGATTTAACAACCAGATTGCCGATAAAACAAGATTCTTGTAATTAAATTTCTTGGTGTCGCGATTAAAGTAGTCCAACAACTTCAAAATTAATATACCGGTAATTAGGTCACTAATGATAAACACGAACTTCCCAAATGAAAAACAAATCAATTCCAAAATTTGATTCTCTGGAACTTCAATTGCAGTTGGAACCAACAAATACGCGAGCAATGGGGTATAACGATACGTTTCTCTGGAATATGGTGATCTATTATGTTTGTAGACGTATCTAGCAGCATCAGTAAAGACAACATAATCAATATCAGTATATTTTACATCCATTGTAGCATCTTGATACAAACCAAACAAAAAGAACCCAATTCGTAGCAAAAATGCTACTACAATGAGTAGCAAGTTGTGTTTTTTTCGCAGTACGGGATTGATTTCTTTGATAGATCTATTCTCGGATGTCATAACGTTCTTAACCGCTCGTTTTCGAGTAAGATGTGGTTAGATTGTTTGATACAGCATACTTTTTTGTTGTCAAAGACACTTTTTTTTCTACAGTACGACATATTTGTACCAGTGTCACGGGTACATCTTGGGGGCACCTTCCTATAAGATAAAACAACATATATATACACATACTTATTTAGATATTTCTAGAATAATAATTATAAAAAGAGTTCCAAACCACTCTCCAACGGTTCATACTACTGTTGGTGATGTGGTCATCCAAAATATTGAAATCCTTCTTTTGTAAGTTCTTGATAAATATATCAACGGGAATGGAATTCATAAACGGTACAAATATCACATCTGGAACACCTCTTCTCCAACTTTTAGAGTATTTAGACACCAATTTGTTGTTATCAGACACCACCACCTTATTAATTACTTCCTTGAGCTTATCCAACTTATATCTTCCTGTTAATAAATGATCGTTGGCTCTAGTTGATACCGCAAAAATAACATTCTTTAACTTCTCTTCCAATTCCAAGTTTTTCACCTTCCTGTCCCTGGAGACTTCATTGATGTACCCGATCAAAGAGTCTTGAGATAGATCTTGTTCAGCCATAACATCAATAGGCAAAGGAACTAATTCTTGCTTTACATAATATTTTAGTGATAACAATGTGCTAGCAATTGAGTTGGCTTGGCCAATATGGGCAGCAATATCAGTGGTAAGACTCTGCATAGCAGGAGATTCCTCAAGTAAACTTATAGCGGATGGGGAAATGTGGGAAGATAGTAAAGCTGATTGTTGCAAATAGATCAATTGTGAGTGCGTCCCTTCACCAAAAGAACAGATGCTATCGATATCTTGAAAAGTCGGATTCTCTAACCAATGCTTTCTGCTATTTAGGAAAGCATTGAAATATTCAACATTCAAGCTAACCCCTTGCCTCAAAGAATCACGAATTAAAAACATGGTTGGCTCAGTGATGGTCTCATTTCCATTAGGGTTCCTGAAAACCCTTGATAAAAAATCTGACCAAAATTTGAACTTCAAATCAACTGATGTAAGCCCTCCCATATTGGCATAATTGTTCTTCAAATTGATTTTAGAGACTTCCACATTAAACGCTCTTATGGCAAGGAAACTATCTCTGGCAGGTTCGGGAACATAGGCACTCAAAATAAATGAGCTTCGATCATATTTCTCTAATGTGCTTCTGACATTTGTTCTTGCACTTTCCAATTGCTGGGAATATCGATGATCAGAAATTCCTCTTTTTGAAATCATTCGTACCACATGATTTCTTGTATCAGAATTTATAGCTATAATCATCATGTATGTTGTTGTTTAGTGTATTCGATGAGAACCTGTGTTCGCCAGTAATATGCATCGTTCAACCACTAACAAATTTCATAATTTTTTTTTTCTCTTTTGCCGGGCATGTTTTTTCCGTGCTTACTCAGATTGGTGATACCCACCCGTCATATAACAAAAAACATCAAAAGATAAAATTAATACTAAAATACATAAATATGAATATAAAAGGAAGGACGAATAGAAAAAAAAAAGAACTTTAAACATTAGCAATCCAAATCCTGCCAACAAAATCGTAAAATTCTATTGTATCCTTATCGAATTCAATCAAAAGTCCCTTATCTTCATCATTTTGCGAAGCTCCAATAACTTCATACCCACACCAATAATAGCCTGAGCAAATATTTAATTTGTACCATCCCGAAAATGGCTCGTTCATACTGTTAACATAAGAATGTTCAGTCACTGGTGGAATGATTACCCCAGTAATTTTCGTAAAGTCTTCATAAAATGATTGTAAAACTTGCTTGTCTGTCATGTTTGTCTTTTTAATTCGTTCGTTATTGACATCATCGTCCCAGCTATTCTTTTTACAGTTCTGGAATCCTGAATTGATCCAAAGCAAAGTTTTGTTATCTTCATCCAAAATGTGAGCGGGATGAGTGGAACAGATTTCATGAGTGAATTTTCCTGGTACAGTTCTAACTTCCCCAGCGGCACCAGCTTGATAACCGTTGATATGATAATTTTCATTTCCTGCCAAAGATTGACCAAGCCAGAAATATTCCTTGTCACCCCACATACGATTGTCAATGACAGTTCTCCATAAGTTGATCTCCAAACCCATTAAAATCCCCGTGAAATGTGTTGACCGTTTCACTAACACTAGACCCGCTTCCATAAAGTGCTTTCTGTAATCACCTATATATCTGTTTTTCAAAGTGACATCTGTTGGTTGAGGAATACCAAAAAATTTCTCATCTAAAACAGAAGGCATCAATTTTTTCCAAAATTCCACATCGAAATCCCATAACATATCGTCAACATCACGATCCCTGAAGAACATTGCCCCATGTTTCAAATACTTATCAAGTTTAAAAAAGGATTTAGTTGGAATTAGTAAAACGGTATCTGTATCCAATAGCATCATTTCATCGAATGAATTGAAAAAATATGCCAATAATTTGTTGGAATAACCACTGAAAACTTCATTGTATTTTGGGTCTATTGCCCCGAGCACATTCACAAACCATATTTCCTGAACTGGATAATCATGGTCAATATAATCTTTGTATTCATATTTTTCAAATTCCTTCTTGGAAACATTAACCTTTGGAATCAATTTTTTAATCGGCTCTCTAGACGCATCTACCAACAATTTTTGGTTTGCTTGCGAAAGATCTCCACTATAAATAATTTGAATAGGATACTTATTTCCCAAGACTCTTAATGTTCTAATCAATTTTATAACTTCCCCAACATAGTTATCACTAACAGATAACACGAGACCCTTACCATTCATAGAATTGTAAAAGTTTGGAACAAAGCAATCACCGAACTCTGTCGTATCTAAAACCTCTGGTAACAAGTCAGAAGTGAATTTTCCCTTATGCTTTTTGGATTTGATTTCTTCGTTTTTCAAGATATTTGAAATCTGAGGAATTTTTTCGTATATATCACCATTCCATCTTTCATAAATAGGATAGTTGAATGATAAAAATGGGAAAATCTTTTTTTCGGAGAATCGACAAGTACTTTTGGTGAACTCCCCGAGCACTTTTTGTTTGCTATTATCCGTGGCCCCAACGTTTCTGTATTCTCCATTAAAGAAGCATTTACCAAATGCCCTTAAGTTTGCAGCCTTGCTGACTTTATTCTGCTCTATTTCCAAATTCTTTTCAATTAAATCCAAACGTTCCTCTTTCAAAGCTTCGATTTCTGAATCAGTAAAGTCATATTCGAATTTCAGGAGTAGTGTCTCAAGCTCAGCATCGTTAATTTCTTTGCCCTCTTCTTGATATTCACTTCGTATTTGCTCCTTCTTGGCATCCTTCTCCTTTCCAAGTCTTTCCTTGTTTTTCCTATTGAAATAATCTGCTTGACTGAACGCATCGGCAGAATATCCAGCGTCTGCTTCATTAGTCCAATCTTGGTCTTCCACAGAATGCAAATAATAGAAAAATAGATCACACTTTGCATCCAAGTGAGCATCAGAGCTAAGCAACACTTTATCATTATCATTAAGAAACGACATTAACGCATTAGATGTAGACGTGTATTTTTTGGTGATTGAATCGCGAATCAAATCCAAATCAGCTTCCTTGGGAACAGGATAACTGTCATCAACAAGCAGAGCGATATCAAATGTTTCAAGGAGCTCCTTTAATTGATCATTATTTATATCGTTATCTTCAGATGATTGAACATTTATGTGTGAGTGTGAACGTGATGATAATGATCCGTAGTAAAGTAATTGAATCAATGCAAGAATGAACAAGACCTTGAGTAAGGTAGTAGGTTTGCTTCGTACCTTTAGTCTTTGGATATTTGGAAAATTATTGGAAACACTCCTTATGAAGCCATCCATGATGTGATTGTTGGTTTCCTGCTGGTGGCCTCTAAACGACAAGGACGATAATTAAACACCCTTGACAAGAATGAGAAGGAGAAAAAAAAAAGTTTGGAGAAGTTATCACGTGTCATATCATTCTGATCCAATTTGACGGAGCTTTCCATAAAAAAAAAAAAAATATTTTCGGTTTTTTTTTTGCTTCATCAATGGCAGTAGAAACAGGAATCACGAAGAAAATATGAGTAATATGAATATGGGTGTGAATTATACTGGGAAATTTGTCTTGGCTCCAATGGTGAGAATTGGTGAATTACCTACTAGATTGTTAGCCCTCAAAGCCGGGGCTGATCTAGTCTGGGGCCCGGAGATCATTGATAGAAAAATTATCACTTTCCAAAGAATTGAAAATGAAAAATTAAGAACCATTGACTTTTTGACAGCAAAAGGGAAAACAAAAAAGGATCCAAGCAGCTCCACTGTATCTTTCAGAACATATAGACCTTTAGAACAAGGGAAGTTGATCTTTCAAATGGGAACTGCAAACCCAGATTTAGCTGTTAAAGCTGCGAATATCATCATCGATGACATCGATGGCTTAGATATTAATGCTGGCTGTCCTAAGCATTTTTCTGTTCATGCTGGTATGGGTGCAGCTTTGTTAAAGACTCCGGACTTGTTGTGTGAGATCTTGACCAGACTTGTCAATGAGGTTGGTAAACCAAAGAATAAGCCAATCAGTGTGAAAATTAGAATCTTGGAAAGCAAAGAATCGACCTTAGAACTTGTTGATAGAATTCTTAAAACAGGGGTTGCTAATTTGACTGTTCATTGCAGAACTAGGGATATGAGAAATAGAGAAAGCCCAATAAGAGATTATTTGCCTTTCATTATTGAAAAGTGCAGAGACGCAAAAGTTAGCTTTATCATTAACGGTGGAATTAAGAGTCATCAAGAATACCTTGATCTTCAAAAAGAATTCGGATCAGATATCGGGTCTATGGTAGCGGAAGCAGCAGAAACTAACCCGACAGTCTTTTCCCCAACGCCTCATCACTGGGCTAAAGCTGCCAAGGAATTTGTCAAATTTGCAACTGAGTTTGATAATCACTATGCAAATACAAAATACTGTTTGAGTAGAAGTGTCCCAGGGAAGGCCAAAGTCTACCAACAAATTACCAAACTGAAATCCAAAGAAGAACTTTCGCAAGTTATGGATAAATTGGGAGAAGATGGGAGTATAGAAGGGGCAACATCTGAGAAACAAAAAGCCGCCAAAGTCAAATCAAAGGATGGTGAAGTCAAGCCAAATGATGCTGAACCTAAAACTAATAACAACAAGAGAGCTCTTGAGAATCCTCAGCCAAATGATGATACTATTACAAAGAAAGTCAAAATCGACCAAGTTGCTTGAAGTTACAAATATATCCGGTATAATGTATTATATTAAATTAATGACCAAATGATAATTTCTATGAAAGCATAATATTTGTAAATCTCTTTTTTTTTCTTGTTTACTGCATATACTTCAATACCAAGCTAAATAGAGCATCAAACAGAATAGGCGCAGCCTCATCACCAGGATTAACAGTGAAGCTAACGAAGTCTTTTGTCAATAACAACACAAACAATACGGCTTCAATAAAGGAATCCAATTTCATAAATCTCCTGTTTTCAGTCTCATAGCAGAATTTCTCAAATACTTTTTCGATCAAACTCTGTTCAATATTGTAGCCCTTGGCTCTTAAAGCATTCATGAATTCTATAAATTCGATGGCTTCATTCCCATCGTTATCATATTCGTCAAAAACATCTCTCCAAAACTTCACATACTTGAAAAGATCTCTAAATTGCTGAAAATCTAGTCTTCCTTTTTGGTCTCTATCATAAAATTCAAATAATTTCCGAACCACACTTTCGCGAAAGTGGGTCTTATCAAAGTTTTTCAATGATTTTCCCACAGCAATACAGTCTATTCTCCCATCATAGTCCAAGTCGTTTCTATCAAAAAACATTTTTAATTGTTGATCTTCACTTATCTGTATCGATTGGGGTCTGCTATGACGATTCATCATTGCTGATTGGGGATGATCGGGTTGTGGAGAATGAGCACCTGTTGGATTATAACCTTGATTAATAGAAGGCGAAGTAAATTGTGCACTAATTGGTGTTGCTGAATAAGTTCCCAATTGTTGTTGAGAAGCAATCCCATAGCCTTGCTGGTTGTTGTTATTATTATAGTTATTGCTATCACCACTATAATTACTATAATTACTGCTATCATCGTGATGATTACTAGCACTGAAGCTACTGTGATTGCTATTAGCATGTCCCTGTATTGGAGACACTGGTTTTTCTTGATTTATATAGTATCCTTGTGGTGTAATACTAATATAACTTTGAGGCCTCTGATAAGGATTACCAAATTGTTGCAGATCAGTATGATTTGTTTGGCTTGGATTGTGATGTTGTTGTAAATCATGATGATTCGTTGGGGCTGAGTCGCTCACTACCACTTCAGGTTGCAAAGTAGGTGCTGATGATGGAGGAGGCTTCTTTTTCATTTTACCAAAAGCCTCACTAGGTGATGGTAGAACCTGTTGAAAGATAGGATGTTAGTTGATCATTCCTTGACATAAATTTTATGAGCAACGATACCGTTGATTATTTCTGTTACATACAAACATTTCGTCATTCTCATCTTTGCTCTTTACTGTTTTGCTTTTAACCGACAGAGACATTTTTAACTGATATAGATATAAATTGAATACAAAAGATAGTACTTACTCCATGTCCCAATTTTTCGTTTCATATGTGGAACACGTCTGAGCCAAGCACGTGTGTTTTTCATGAAGGTGTCTGTCTATCTATACCCATCAATTTGTTTTGTCATTTCTACAATATTTTTACAGTATTGAATTTAAGGCATTCAGAAAGTTTGATTATATTTCTAATCACTGGATTCGTTAGTCATTATATTTAGTTCACCAAAATCATCATTTATCAAAAGCCATCCCGAAAGACCTCAATTTGATATATTCCAAATCATCAGATTTAATAAGAAGATCGGACTTTAATAGCTGTCGAATGAGAGGATGGATTGTCATTGATGATTGTGATGGGCCATTTTCCATATTATTTAATGTTGAAGTCTTCACAAAACCGTCATTTTCATTGGTCATCATCCCATTGAGTAGAGCTTGAATGATTCTGAGGCTAGCTTTATGATTTTCCTGCAAAAGTTGTTCTGTCTTCTCAAATTTTTCAGTATCACCTTCATCAATTTCAAGATCAAGAGTTTTCTTTGATATGATTATTAAAAATTTTTTGAGGCCTGCCATCAATATTTTTTCACGTTCCTTCTCCTGCAATGTTCGCTCTTGAAGCGCATCAAGAGTGCTGGAAAGGACATCACTTTGTGATTTCTTATCGGATCGTCTAGTTTCTTGACTTTTTTTCTCTATTTCTTTATCAAACAGATTTACCAACAAAAGTAACTGACTTCGAAGCATTTTTTGGAAATGCGTTTGTTGATCAAGATTTGAATCCTGTTTAGAGACTTGTTGAAGAGTTTTCGTTAAACCTTCCACTTGATTTGAAGTTTCATCGATGCTTAAACTTTCACCTATTAGATCTCGATTTTTAGGGATATATGGAATTGAGGAAATCATTTTCTGTAGCGCAACGGCCTTTAGCATCGACTTCTCTGTTTCTGATCTAGTCTGGTTTAGGCGATTCGTTTCGGTCTTGAGGCTTTTTATATTTTCATTTGCTATTTTCATAAGCTTATCCATTGAGGATATATCATCTTCGATCATATTAATATAACCGCTGTCTGCTTCCATTGTCAATTCTCGATAATAAAGGTATAAAAGAATAAGATACTTATCCTTTTGTTGTTTTGTCAATAATTTTTTTTTTGTTTTCCAAGGCGCATCGCGGGTGCTGTGCCAACTCCATGGGTCTAACCCCGAGCTTCTAAACTAAAGAGGTTGTTAATACATTAATATTTGTTTATACCCCGAGTACAACAGGATCCTAGTCGCTATTCGTAAAATTCATTAAAACTGTATATCTATCACATAGAACACAAATTTTCACTGGAGCTCGTCCATCTTACCCAACAAAACCAGAAAATCAAAAAAATTAACAAATGGCCTAGCATTATCTGACCCATTAGCTATCATATCAATCATTAAGCTATCATTAATCTTATCATCCAATTTCAAGCTTTTTATTACCATCTTCAAATCAGGATATGTGATCTCTCGATCATATATTGACTTCACGCCTTTGTTCTTCATAAATTGATCAAACAAAGTACCATCTTGTCTCCCAGATTGTTTCTGTTGGTTATCACTCTTTTGTTTGGCTCTATCCAAATAGGTGATGAAAACTTTCCAAAATTTTTCTATGTAATCGAAATTATTCCTAAGAACCAAAAGCTTGCAACAGAAAAACACCAACCTATCAAAATCAATGATTCCATCCTCTTCTAGTCCAGGAACCACTAAATCCATGAACTTCTGGTCATTTGCAGGCAATGTTTCACAAAACTTATCAATAAAAATTGTAGGAACTTGGAGAGATATTAGAAAATCATAAACGTCTTCGGTATTCATATCTTTCTCATCGAAGCCCAGCTCAAAGTATTTGGTTAAAATTTCATCTTCGTAATCACTGCGAATCAAATTCTTTACCTCGATGCCATATTCAGATAAGAAAAGATTTTTGGATTGTTTCCGCTTGCTCATGATTTGTTCTTTAAAAAAAAATATATAATATAATAGGGGAGATGCAAAGTCATTAATGATCTGAAAGTTATTATATTGCCGCTTTTTTCTTATTTGTATGACAATCTGCCCTGCGATTAGCAATTGCATCGAATGTGACCATATAAGATGATCACATTCTTTTCTCTGGTAGACTTTCAGCTATCTTTGGAATGATCTCTATTGAATAAATGAAGAGTGAGAATTATTCATAGTTGGATTAACAACCAATACATGGAATACCAGTTACAGGTACCTTGGTTCAAGTATATCGGAACATGGATCGATTCTTCATAGTTTTTATTCATCTTGCTATTGTTGCGTTTCATCTGGTCTGCCTGAGTATGAGCATCATTAAATTTACTACTACTAAGTAGTGGCTTTATGTGTGTATTGTCTTCAATATCTAAAAAAAAAAAAAAAAAAAAAAAAGATGCTTTATTGGAATCCAAAATTATGCCTCAGCAGCGCCCACCCCACAGTAAGCCACAATATATAACCAGTCTACAAATGTACTTAATAATTTTGATGCTTTTTTGTTAGTCCCATAGTCCTTGTGAATCTAATAGCATGGGACTATCAATGATGGCAGAAAATTCTTTTGGGTTTTAGAGCATTTGCACTACCACAGCTTTCCATGATAATCATAGTTTGCTCTGCTCAAATATGATTCATCAATTTGCTGACTTAAAAAATCATATCCTTTTACTGGTCCTCATTACTTCAAAACCTCTTATGTAGCCAACGTGAAAAAATAACACAACTTCTTGAACAATTTGGGAAAGAAAAAATAAAAGAATCTGATAAAAATCTGAACCATGACACTTAAATTCATCCTTGAGAAATAAGATAATGTGAAAAAGGATTTGATCGAATAAGGTATTCTCAATATCATCTATATTATATGAAGTTATTTCTGCAATCCATCAGCAGACAACTATCTTTTAGAAATTATAACTTCTCATAGCAATTTCATTTAATTCTGATAATTCCTCAATATCTTCATCAGTAATAGGGGCATACTGATCCCATAGCCTTTCAAATTCAGCTCTGTCAACTTTACCAGATGATGCTCTCTCCACCAACCATAAACTTTCTTTGGCTTTTTTGTGCTATAAGAGTGTGATGTTAGTATGAAGAAAGTCCAAATTGGCTAGGAGATGCCATATATAGAAAAAAAAAAAAAAACATACTCTTTCTCTATCCGATTCCATTCTTGCCAATATCTGCTCCCTAGAAAGCTCCAACGACATTTGCGTGGAATCCTTTTCTTTATTATTCTCGTCATTATTACTTGGCTTGTCCTTGTTCTCCGATACATCCAAAACCTTTTCGCTCTTGTCAATGTAGTAACTTGTAAGAGAACTTAGCTGACTAAATCTCTTTCGATCTATCAATATTTCCCACGCACGTTCAATACCTTCGCCAATAACATCCATATCAGTTGGTTTATAAAATTCGGTATCCAAATGATCAGATTTTGACAAATTATCGCTCGCATTTTTTTCAATTTTTTCCTTCAAATCCTCTGATAATAAATCACTATTGAATTGTCTTTGCAATTCCTCGATTTTTTGTCCATCAAAGCCAAGCTGAAGACTGATCGACATTAGTATCTCCAAGCTAACCTTCAAGTTGTATAGACCATATTTATTTGCAGGAACTATCTTTGAGACAATTGTTGGAAGCTCTTTCTCGATTTTATTGATATACGGTAGATCTTTATTCAATGATGGGTTTTTTGCAAACGACTTCTTCGACTGCGTTACTAGCGAATCAATGAAATTCATTATATTTAATCTCACATTCAAGTCCACCTGGTAAAATAAGAGTCTTTGTCAGTACTTATCTTCTCAATATTTATTGTTAAACATATTCACTTACCGTATTCAATACCTCTATAATACATGAATGGAAATCATCTTGATATTCATGGTTTCTTAAAGCAAAAGAAACACACTTCATTAGCAGCTGGGTTACCGGTTGAACGGTAGACAACATTCTAGAAAACTGGAGACGGGCCTCGAATGGATCCATATTTGATATATATTATTTGATTTACTGTTTGAGTGTGTACTTTGCACAAATATAGCATCATAACAAAAAAAAAGTGCTTCTCTATCTCAAAAAATTTCATTTTTTTTCATCCTCGTGCAATTAATTTTCTTACAGCCTCTGCGCCTTACGTCAAAATATGTTATAGTGAACAACGCCCATTGCGTTTCTATTTTGAGGAGTTGATAATAAATACACATATATAATAAAAGGTAGCACAAATAAAATATGGCGTCATCAGATTTCACCCTCCCAAATGTATTTTGCTCTACCTTTTACTCCTTCGATCTTTGTTCGGAAAATTGAACCACCTAGATCATCTGCGATACTCCCCAATTTCGAGGTATCATCAAGATGAAGATCAGCAGTAGAAACAAATAACTCATCCATGTGTGCACCTCCAATCGTGGGACAGGTGGTTCTTCTGGCAGGGTATGAATACTTATGCAAAAAGTGGCCTTCAGGGCTAACTTTCAATATACCGCTGCCATCCCAAAGTGCGATATATAAATTATCGGAATCATCAATTGACATACCGTCGAATTCGATATTAGGTCCCAATTGCTTTGATTCAAGGAATACTTGAGGATCGGAGATGGAGTCTGTCGCCTTATTATACTTATACATGGTAACCTTAGTCATATCGACGTGATAGAACTTAGTCAAATCCTTAGACCAGGCCATACCATTAGATATATTCAAATTGTCAAGCAACACAGTGAATTTTTTGGTTTGAACGTCAAATTTTGCCAAGTAGCCTTCCGGCTTCAACTCGTGCTTAAAAGTGTTTGACATGATCCCAATCCAGAAGTTTCCACATGGACTCATTTTAGAATCATTTGAACGGTACAATTCTCTTTTCGCTTCAGGAATGAAGTCGAATTTATATTTATACTCAAAAGTGAGGGTCTTGAAATCAATCTTGGCAATACCTTGAGTTGCAGCGGCCACAATAATATCGATATCACTGGTCAAAGCAATTCCCCCGATTGTAGCAATAAATTCTTTATCATCTTCTTTATACTTGACAACTTCATGGGAATTGGCAATAGTGTTCAAATCAGATTCCGAATATTGCTGTTTCTTGCCCTTTGGTAATTCAACCCTATGGAGTTCTCCTTTAGCGATATCTATCCACAATAAAGAGTTGTTCTTTGGATTGTAAGTGATTCCTTCAGACAACCGGGCCCCTGGGCTTGTGAACAATGGCACTTCTGTCTCAGTAGTTTCGATCTTATCCATATTTAAAAGCCTTGCTAATAATGCCAAGAGAAATTGCAATTGCTACCAATTATTTGGAATGCTATTGAAGATTTGAAGATTTGAAGATTTGAGAGAAAAGAAAAGTAACAAACAGAATGAAAACCTGCTTCTATTCAATTTGTGTAACTTCAATTGAATAATTGAAAGAGAGATATCTAACAATTTTAAGTTATGTGTAAAGGGCAAAGACAAAAAAAAATAATCTAACAACAGTATGATGTCTGTTCCGGGGCTCATACTCACTTTGCAGCTGGCTGCAAAGGCCAGCTAGCAGAACAGCCTGGGCTGGCTGTTTTTATTCGATTGCTCATTCGCTAATATTATTTTGTTATTTTACATCTAATTATCATCTAACTTATATAAAATATTATTATTTAAAACCCTCAATGTATAGAGTTTCTCTTTATTTTATATATACGTGAACCAATATTGTCATTTATCTACGAGAAAGCTTGGACGACCCACGATTTGTCTCTGCAGGATATTAGAAGAGGAAAATAGGTTATTAAACATCACGCTTGTTATAAAAATAATCAATTCGTGTTTTTTCAACCCCCATAATAGTGAGACATTATTTATTGAAGGTAGAATATTGCGATAATATTTTCTAACTGCGGGAATTCTAACGAAGCAATTGCTGAAGTCTGCAGGATGGTTCTATTTCGCTTTTTCAAATCTTATAAGAGGCTTTGTTATAATATTAGCTACCATTAAAAAAAAAAAAAAAAAAAGTCTTAGTAACCTGATTTAGGCACTCCCGAATTGTTACTTGGATTACTTGAATTATTTCGGTTCAGATGTATGAGCGCTTGAGCGATCAAAAATGAAAGGGATACAGATAATAACTAGAGATGTTGATCGGTATAGACCACCACTCTACTATTGGGATTAGTATTTACACATACCATTAGTTGTAATTTATAGTAATATAGTAATATATTCGTATAAAAATCCGTAGTTTATATAAGATATATAATAATAAA
>JASTVC010000135.1:0-16642 GCA_031125765.1 Saccharomycopsis amapae
TTGGGATTTCAGGCACAAATACAGCATCGAAAATTCCATGACCCAACGGAAGTACAACTATGTACTCTTTTGTCTATTAAGACAGGGGGGTGTACCGAGGATTGTAAATATTGTGCGCAATCCAATAGATATGATACAGGGGTGGATGCTGAAAAAATGATTTCAATTGAGGAAGTTCTAGCAAAGGCAAGAACAGCAAAAGAGAATGGGTCCACAAGATTTTGCATGGGCGCGGCATGGAGAGAAATGAAGGGTCGTAAATCAGGCATGAAAAAAATCACAGAAATGGTCAAAAAGATTAATATCGAATTGAAACTTGAAACATGTGTGACCCTTGGTATGATTGATAAGCAGCAAGCTGAGGATTTTGCTAAAGCAGGTTTAACTGCTTATAATCACAATATTGACACATCTAGAGAACATTATCCAAATGTGATTTCAACTCGTACTTTCTCGGATAGACTAGAGACCATCAATAATGTTCAAGATGCTGGTATCAACGCGTGTACAGGAGGTATCTTGGGATTGGGTGAAACCGAAGAAGACCATATTAGTTTTTTACATACATTATCTACAATGAAGAGGCATCCAGAATCCTTGCCAATTAATAGATTGGTACCTATTAAGGGAACGCCGATGGCAAAAGAGCTTGAAAACCTACCAGCAAACTCAGAGAGGAAATTAAAGTTCGAACAAATCTTGAAAACCATTGCCACTGCGAGACTTATTATGCCAAATTCCATTATTAGGTTGGCGGCAGGTCGTTACACAATGAAAGAACATGAGCAATTTTTATGCTTCATGTGTGGTTGTAATGCCATCTTCACTGGAGAAAAAATGTTGACAACTATGTGTAATGGATGGGATGAGGATATTAAAATGCTCAAAAAATGGGGACTAAAGCCAATGAAGAGTTTTGAAAGAAAAGCTTTTGTTTGATAGAATATACCTAGCTAGAAAATCGCACGTTTAGCGGAATTACTGACATTACTGCACGTTTGGCGGAATTTGTAAAACCATGAATATTTTTTAGAATGAGAAGAGAATGGTAGATATATAAGCTACAGAAAATTGTAAACAAATTTATGTAATTTTTTGTTAAAAAAATATTATATAGTGTTGGTGCTTTTACGGTTTGAAATCTGCTTTGCACGTTTGGCGGAATTGGTTTTGCACCAAATGGGTGGATCAAGTGGCAATGGCCCATGCACTTGGTACGGATGGACGAGTGAGTATATATTCAATTAAATCAGGCAATTTTTAGTATATTTTTGATAACAATATGTTAAGAAAAGTGTGTATTTCAGATATGAATCATGAAAACGGAGATTTGGAAAAAAAAATAGTTCCAAAATAAGGAAAAATGAGGTAAAATTCAGATTTATGCAAGTTCAATATGATGTTGGAATAATAATTAGTAAGTGGAGTGTATTACAAATTACAAAACAGAAAAGAGTCTTTTAACTATGGTACAGAAAATTAAATAAAGTAACCTTAAGTTAAGTGATAGAAAAATTCAACTATTGGAGCATTTAGATTAAAATGTGGTAGAAAAACAGGGTATATAAAGTTTTTTGGTAAAGATCAGACATCAAGGATGTTTTTGTGTGTAGCAATGTTGAAAATCTATCTATATGATTCCTAATTTCTAATGTTGATTTTAGATTTTCACTCAACAATTTTCCACTGCATTCATTTACATCTGTATTTAAAGTTCTACTCTATTGATACAATCACGAGCTTATTAATTTCAACTTGTCTTAAATTAAATATACTATCATTAGTTTCTTATTTATGTACATTGAACACACTGTCACATTAAGCATCAACAACCTCGACAGCATCGACATGCGATCTAATTTGTTCTAAATTTGCTGGTTTTCCTTCAGCTTCACCATCAAATATCAATGCCACCTCCTCTAGATAATAACCTTTAGTTTCTGGGAAAAAGAAATATATGAAGATAAAACAGCAAACAATAGTGCAAGCATAAACAATATAAAATCTCCACCCAATTGAATCCATCGCAACAGGGGTCACAAATGAATTAAAGATAACCCAACCATTAGCAGATAACATATAAACCATAACCCCACTTGATCTTAATGCAAATGGAGTGATTTCAGTAATATAAACTAACAACATTCCTAAAAAGCCAATATCATAGAAAAGATAAGTAAAGAATATCACTGCAAGGATTCCCTTTGCTAACGCTGGGTTTTGAAAATTAGTTTCAGTGTTGATACCAGATAATACAACAAAAGCAAAATAAGAGATGAATAATCCCACAAGATTCCATAAGAATAATTTTCTTCTACCAAATCTTTCGACAATCAAACTTGAGAAATAGGCAGCAAAAACATTGAAAATAGTAATTCCGCCAGCTACTAACATTTGTTGCCGATCGGAGGACATACCAGCTGAGGTCAAAAGTGGGTTTAAATAATAAGTAACTGCAAACAAACCAACATTGTATTGTAAGAATCCCATAAATAAGCATATAATAAACCTGTGGAAATTCCCTTTTGTTTGGAAAAATGCTTTAAATGAAGTTTTATCACCTTCTCTATCTTTTTCTATCCCAAGCTCGATCTCGCGCAACTCAAAATCTATAAATGATCCTGCTTTCTTTGAGTCGTCACCTCCATGACAGTGTAGCAATACATTTCTAGCTTTTTCAATCATTCCTTTAGATACCAAGAATCTTGGGCTTTCGGGGAGAAGCCAAATAAACATCAAGTGAGGCACTGTAAAGACTAATTGAGAAAGACATGGAGCTCTCCATTGCCAGCTATTTGATAAGCCCATAGTACCATATGAAACCCATGTTGCGACTAATCCACCAATATAGGCACTGCTATTGAACAAAATTACCATTACTGATCTATGATCTGGAAAGGCTAACTCCGCTAACCAAGCTGGGGCAGCAACGTAGTAGAAAGCTGAACCAAACCCAACAATTATTCTTGAAACAAGAAAGCAGGCGTATCCGTTTGAGAAGGTTTGAATTATAGTGCCAATAGTTGTAATAATAGCACCAATTATAATAGCCGGCTTTCTACCATACTTGTCTGAAACAACTTTCGCGGTCCAAAGAGCTGACAAGTACCCAATTGATGGACCAGCGGTTAATGCTCCTAGCGTACCACCAGTAGGATGTCCCATATATCCTTTCCAGTTTTCCATAATTTGCAAAGAATTTACCAAGAATGCATCAAAACCATTAATTGAGCCAGCAAGCGCCGGCATTAAAAGCAAAATATTGAGCTTTAGCAAGTGTGGAACTTTATACCATGGCTTATCATAGGTTAATGTCTCTTCATTTTCCACATTGCCAAAATCAACATCCAGACTTTGTGGTTTGTTCTGTGATGAATATTTTTCAAAGCTCATAGCTTTGATGTCTCCATCTGCGCTCAAATCAGCAGCGGAAGTGGACATTAGCTCTATTAGTATAGATGTGGTTATATATTGCCGGGAATATACTTGGTTAAAAAGCCAAGATGCGATATTTTTTTGTAAAGCTTAATAAATTTTGAAAGTTATATAACCAGGATTTGCTGTTTATATAGAGCAGAGTATATTTAAGCCTGATAAGGTCTGGACACCATTTTAAAAACCTTGCATATCCAAGTAAATACTGGTCGGCGCTGATGGCCGCCAAAGTTTATCTACGTCGGGTTCATTTCCTACAGTGAAAAAAACTTCAACAGCAGATAAGAATTTAGTGTAGCATATTATTTTATTATCACGCCTCTATTATTAGTCTAGTCATTCAAATTCAAAAAGTAGATGTATATGCTACTCTGCTGGTGTCCCCAATAGTGTGTGAAAAGTACCAATTGTCTAGAACGCCAAGAATAAGCAATTTTTAGAAATTATGAATCATTTGTCTTCTAGTAAATCAGTGTTTCTATATTTCGATCTGAAACTTATTTACGAACACAAAAAGTAAAAAATGAAAATTCAATTTTTTTGTTGCTATTCTGATTAAACTATTTAAAAAATTTGGGAAACTCTGTCATGACTATTTTGAATCTAGTTTCACCTGAGTCCATCTTTATAAAAGCATTTGCAAGGTTCTCAGAACTCAATGGAGATTTCTCTATGAAAAATTTGAAGTTATGCTCCTTTGAAACTATGTCGAGCATTGTCTTTGTTTCTTCAAAGCTCCCTATAGCACTAGCCTCAAATGAGCATCCAATTAAGCTAAAAGGTCGAATATTCAATGTTTCATGAAAGGGCGGCTCAGCTATAGTAATAATTTTACCTCCAAACTTCATCAAATAAATGAGCTTATCCCAATTAATTCCTTTCATATGGTTGGTAGCAATCAACAACACATCAAGGGAGCCCTTGTAGAGCTTGATTGCTTCATTTAGCTGCTCTTCTTTAGAATTATTAAAGAAATAGTCAGCTTTCAATTCTTGGAGAACTGGGTCTCTCTTGGCTTCAACAACATCAAAGGCAATAACCTCACTTCCAAAATACTTTCCAAACAAAACCCCCATATGACCAACACCTCCAATACCCACAATCCCAATTTTTGTTTCTTTTTTCACCTTATTCCTGTAGAGTGGAGCAAAGGCCGCGATTCCGGCACATAGTAATGGAGCAGCAACCTCTGATGGAATATTTTCTGGGATTTCGAAAGCGTACTTTTCATTGACTCTAATATGAGAAGCAAACCCTCCTTTTGAAACATATCCATCTTCATATTTTCCATTATAAGTAACAACTACATCGGGACAAGACCCATAATGCCCAATTTTGCAGCCCTGACAACTTTCACAACTTAGTATTACTGGACCAATGCCCACCCTTTGACCAATTTTGAGCCCCCTCGAGCAGTTTGGTCCAAGCTTCACAATATGGCCAATAACTTCATGACCAGGAATCATTGGAAAATGGCGCTCACCCCACCGGCCAGCAGAATTATGGACATCCGAACCACAAACACCGCACACCTCTATCTTGATATCGACATCATTGGCTTCTAATTTTTTTGGAGGATACTTGACTTTTTTGGTGTGTGGCCATTCCTGTTCTTCAACAACTCCCAATCCTTCAAAGTATTCAGGGTATGACATCTTCAGTTTTTGTTATGGTAATTTTTATGAGAGAAAGAATATTTTTCACATATTCACTTTAATAGAAGAATCTAGCTGTCGGGCATAGATGACCGCCATGTGCATTATTATCAAGGTTTGAAAGTTCATGTACGTGCTAAAAGTCCGATTATGCATGGTAATCAGATTAGAAGAAACATATGTTGAAGTCCAAGTTATCATGAAGTATTACGAAAATTAGGGTTGATACCTATGAGTAATTTCTTAAATTTTTTATTGCAGCTAGAAGGTTCCTTTGATATACCTTGGCTTTCAATTAATTGATATCGAGGTTTTTAATATAAAAGCTCATTAAAAACGTATTCCTTTCTGATGCAGCCCTTTCATTACTAATGGTAATATATCATGATTTCATACATAGCTATAGTTTTCTAGAGTTACCAGATTATTAAGTGGAGCAGTAATTCTATAGTCATTCAAATTTTGACGCCAAAAAAAGACCTATTTGTACCTAATATCACTATATTTTATTGTAATATAAGCTTGGTCTTATTTTATTAGACGGATTGAGAGTCTCATAGTATAATTTGATCTACTAATAGTTGTATCGAATAAAATAAAATAATTTTCTAAAGCAATTATAAAGACTGTGTAAAGGCTTAGGCATATTTTTTAAAAAAGAATACAAGCAACCGAATATATCATAGAAGGTTGTTGACGACAGGATGGAAATACTGATTCTAATTACGTTGCTAATTAATGAAGTAAGCTCTGATATAAGGGAATGGTATATATGATACCTTGAGAACCTATGTTACATTACTTGTTTTATTTTTGAAATATCGATTGTCTATCAAGGTAATACCTATTGTTGAACAGAATAATGTGATATATATGGGACAGTTTGTTTTCCAGATTGAGAATCAATAATAGCATTGATAAGTTTCTATTTATTATCTTTATATCTAGTAAAAATACCTCAGGGGCAAATATAGGTACTGCTGTTTACAATCAACCAATATTATCTCTATTGTACCCGCTCACCAATGTACGGCGATGTATAGCATCCAACCCCTGCATTTTTGCTATATGCGGATCTTACTACATTTCTAGTTATATCTTTCACTATTGCAGCAGGAAGCGGACTGGAAGGCCGATCAAAATAATTTTCATGCAAATAATAATCATTTATTTAATAATAGCTGTTCCGGAAAGTATTTATTTTTTTGAGCTCTTGAATCTGTTTTCCTCTTGGGTTGGTGAATTAAATTACACTATTAAAAAAAAAAAGAGCCTTTCATGACACCATCAAGCTGCTACCCAAGCCTTGAGCTTTCACATAATCAATTGGAAGAAATTGATAATGTTGTTAACAAGCTAACTTTACGTGAGAAGGCTTCTTTAATCTCTGGAATTGACTTTTGGCATACTTTCGCTATACACGATCCTGAAAGAAACATCGACCTCCCTTCAATAAGAATGTCAGATGGACCAAACGGTATTAGAGGTACTAGGTTTTATAATAGTGTACCAAGTGCCTGTTTTCCAAATGGTACTTCCCTAGGAGCGACTTTCAATAAGGAACTTCTAAAGCAGACTGGTAAGCTAATGGCTTTAGAGGCAAAACATAAAGGTGCTCATGTAATTTTGGGCCCGACTGTTAATATTCAAAGAGGACCAAATGGTGGAAGAGGATTTGAGAGCTTTAGTGAAGATCCAACAGCCTCTGGGCTTATGGCCAGTGAAATAATCAAAGGTATACAATCGGAGGACATCATTGCCACCATTAAACATTTTGTTTGCAATGATTTCGAGCATGAAAGAAGATCAGTAAGTACAATTGTTAGTGAAAGAGCATTACGTGAAGTGTATTTGAAACCATTTCAATTAGCTTTAAAATATTCCAACCCATTTGCATTGATGACAGCTTATAATAGAGTGAATGGTATTCATGCATCTCAGAATCGTCATTTATTAGTTGATATTCTTAAAAATGAGTGGAAGTATGACGGTACAGTTACAAGCGATTGGTTTGGGGTCTATAACTTGTGTGAATCAATAAAAAATGGTTTGGATATAGAAATGCCAGGTAAGGCACTAGTGAGAATTAAAGAGCAAGTCACAGATGCTGTGATTACAAAGGAAATTACTGAGCAAGAATTAAATGAGAGAGTTAAAAATGTTGTCAAGTTAGTTTATAGAGCCAAAGGATCTGGTGTTTCTGAAAATGCAATTGAAGATACTGACAATAATATTAAAGAAACATCGGATTTCTTAAGAAGACTTGCTAACGAAGGTACTGTCTTACTAAAAAATGATGCGAATGTTTTACCATTGAATATTGAAGATAAAATAGCCATTGTGGGACCAAATGCTAAAGTTGCAACGTTTAGTGGTGGTGGCTCTGCCTCCTTAAAACCATACTATACTGTCAATGCATATGATGGGATATCTAAGCGGTATGGAAAAGAACCTTTATATGCTCTTGGGATTTATTCTCATAATTTGTTGCCCTCATTAGGTGAAGTTTTAAAGAACACTGCTACGGGATCTAAAGGTTACAGAATCAAATATTATTATAATTTAGCTGATTCTAAGGCTAACAACGAAAACTTTTTCTTTCAAGATGACTTAAATGAATCATATGTTAGTTTCTTTGATTTTGTCAAACCTGATAATCCTGAATTTTATGCTGTTGCTGAAGCTATTTTCGTTCCTGATAGTGATGGTGTCTATGATTTTGGATTAGTTGTCAATGGTACAGGTCAAATTTTCATTGATGATGAATTGATTGTTGATAACAAAACCAAACAAACTCCCGGAGAAATGTTTTTCGGCTATGGAACTGTTGAAGAAAGGGGCTCAGTGAATTTATGCAAGGGAAAAAAATACAAATTTAGGTTGGAATACGGTAGTGCTGTTACTTCTACATATCCTAGCACTTTTGATGAGAGCAAGCCAGCTGGAGGTTTTAACTTTGGTGCCGCTATTAGAATCAATGAAGAGCATGAAATAGAAAAAGCAATTGAAGTTTCCAAGAAAGTTGATAAAGTTGTTGTTATTGTTGGCCTAACTAAAGAATGGGAAAGTGAGGGCTTTGATAGAAAAGACTTGAAATACCCAGGGAGAACTAATGATTTGATTTTCGCACTCGCAGAAGCCAATTCTAATATTATTATTGTTAATCAAAGTGGAACGCCAATGGAGATGCCTTGGATCAGTAATGTCAAGGGTGTTGTGCAATCCTGGTTTAATGGTATCGAGTTGGGTAACTCTATAGCTGACATTTTGTTTGGTGATTATAATCCAAGTGGTAAGTTACCATTAACATTCCCAAAAAAATTTGAAGATAATCCTGCATATTTGAATTTTAGCTCTGACTTTGGCGACTGTGTTTATGGCGAGGATATTTTTGTTGGTTACAAGTATTACGAAAAGCTAAATAAAGATGTTTTGTTTCCCTTTGGATTTGGTTTGTCTTATAGCACCTTTGAATTCAGTTCATTGGATGTTATCTTAGACTGGGAAGCAAAGCAATTGAATATTAGCTTAGTGGTTGAAAACACTGGTAGACTAGATGGTAGTGAAGTGGTCCAGGTTTATGTTGGTGGCGTTGAAAACTCCTCTATCAGAAGGCCAATCAAGGAATTGAAAGATTTCACAAAATTGTTTGTAAAAGCTGCTGAAAAGAGAAATGTGAGCATTATCACTGATTTGAAGAATGCATTTTCTATTTGGGATAATGCAAAATCTAAATGGTTTATTGAAAAAGGAATATATCAAATTTATATTGGAAACAGCTCAGAAAATGTTTCACTTTCAAGTTCTGTTAGTATTGAAGAAAACTATTGGTGGTCTGGATTATAATTTCCAATTATAGGAGAAAAGCTTCATTACCTGATTTATTTATTTTTCATTCCTACCTATGAAAAAAGTCACTTTATAACAAATTTATATTTTTTTTTTTTTTAATAAAATCAAACTTTTTTTTCGCCTGAATTGTATTTATTACTATAATATCATTAGCTATAGACTGAAATTTTTCTATGTTTCCAAAAGATTCATTAGCAATAAAACTGATGTCAAATCCAATGAAGATATCTCCTCAATTGTAACTCACTAAAGTATACGGGTTCAAGTATTAGCCCTGTGGGTTTTTTTCTTTATATATTTAGTACAATTGGCTGCACTCTAGTTAATTATTATATATTTGAAAAGTTTATATTAAATGTATTAGTACTTTCTTCATAATAGCAAGATGAAAATAGTCACTTTAATATAATGAATCTACTAGAAAAAAAAAACATGGAGAAAAAAAATACAAAGAAAACAAAATTTAGGAGATAAAGGAATGATAGAAATTTCAGGAAAAATTTAAAATGAAACAGCATACTGTAACCTTAAGATACGAACACTAGAAATATAAATTTTAAGGAGTTAAAAAGCACTTCAATTGTTTGCAGTGCAGAGCAGACATTGTTTCACACCTTCAAGAAAGTAATGAAGTTCTTCATGTGTTCTAATAGTGATTTTCGTGGCTGAGTGAGTCATTACTTTCAAAAACTTCAAGTTTCTCACCATCAAATATTTCTGCAACCTCCTCCAAGCTCCTTTCTGCTGTCTCTGGGAAAGTGAAATAAACAACTGACAATTGGAAAAAAATTGCGCCACAGTAGATGCAATAAAATTTCCATCCAATAGCATCTAAAGCAATCGGATTAACATAGCCATTGAATAGAGTTGCAGCGCTGGTAGAAATGGTAGAAATCGCAGTACCTTTAGCTCTTAAGCTAAATGTTAAAATTTCTGAAATGTACAAAAACATTGGCCCAGCAATCCCATAGTTGAAACAGAAATAGAATAAGAAAATCATACACATAACACCTTTACCCAAAGATTTGTCCTCAAAGTGCCTTTGATAGTTGAGACCTGAAAGTGCAGACCAAATAACAAATATAAGAAATATTAGAATGAATGATGATAAATAGACCGTTCTTCTCTTGAAATATTGCTGAACATAGAGATTTGAAGGAATCGCGGTGACAAAATTGTAGGTCATCAAGATAGCATTGAATCTTAGCTGCTCTGTAGTTGAAGAAATGCCAATGGAGGTTAAAATCTTACTCAAATAATAAGATACTAAAGAGCTACCACATAATTGAGACATCAAGGAGCAACTGATAACTAAGAACAAGCGTTTTCTGTTACCTTTAGTTTTGAAAAAATCTAGATAAGAGGTTGATTTGGCAATTTTCTCTTCTTCTATAGCACGGATTATCTCATCCATTTCAACATCAACAAAAGTTGCATGCTCATCACCACCAGCATGGTATTTAACAAAAATTTCTCTTGCTTTGGCATGCTGACCTATAGAAACCAAGTATCTTGGAGACTCAGGAGTGAAAAAGAGAGTGATTCCCAAAATTAAGGGAAAGAATCCTTGTAAAAACACTGGTATTCTCCATCCCCAGCTTGAGCTCATGTTTCTAGTTCCATATGAAACCCAAGCACACAATAAAGCACCAAGGTACCAGCAAGCATTAAATATTGAACTACATGGCTGTCTATGAGATGGATAGCATAGCTCAGACTGTAATGGTGTAGCAGATACCATACTCACACCACTTCCAAAACCAACAATAATACGCGCTGCAATGAACACGCCGAGTGTAGAAGCAGATCTCTTTCCTTCAGAAAGTATTGATTCTGAAACCCACAATCCTGCTATACCCTGTAGAACAGAACCAATAATCAAAATTGTATTGCCAATTTGCATTGCGTTTTTTCTCCCAAGCTTATCTGATATTGGTGAAGCAATTAAGATACTAAGTAGCATTCCAAATGAGACCCCATTTGATATGGTTCCTAAAATTCCACTCGAAGAATCTCCTCCCATTGCACTTTTCCATAATTGCATCGACTGTAATGAGTTGATCAATGATCCATCGAATCCTGAAGTTGTGGAAGCTAAGTTTAATGAGCCCACAATCAAATTTAACTTTAACAAATGTGGAATTTTAAACCATGGGTCTTTGTGCTTCGGCAACAAATCAAGTAACCTCGGATTTCTTGGAGAAATTTTAACAACTTCAGTTGTTATTTCATTAGGACCAACTTTTTTTGGAAAATTTTCTTTATCCATGATTGTATTTAGTTTTGTTTAATTCCGTTTATTCAAAATTTATAAATTCAAAATAAAAAAAAATGAAATATTCTCGAAGTTATAAAGCTGTAAAAAAAAAGTGCTAGGTTGATAAGAAAACATAAAAAATAAGTATACCCAATGCATTATCTTTTGAGGGTGGCATATTTTCTAACTTCTTCAAGATAGCGGTTATTATTGCCGCAAGATTCTTATCATTGTCAAAAAGACTCTTATCACAAGATTATTAAATCTAATCTTTGAAAAATCCAGATTTCTAACTGCAGCCCCGCTATCTTTTTTTTTTTTTTTTACTAGGTCTTGGCGGAAATGTTGACCGCCTACACCATCAGCAGCTCTTTTGCAGCTATTACTTTTTCTTATAAAATGAAAATGAAATCAGAATATCTCACAAGTGGCTTAAGCGTGGTTCTTTTCATTTAACATAGAGACTTTTGCTGATAAAATCAAGAATGGCATTTAATGTTGAAGATGTTTTAAATCAGTTGACAACAGCTGAAAAAGTAAGTCTAATTGCAGGTGCATCCTTTTGGGCTTCTACCGCAATTGAAAGACTCAATGTTCCAGCAATTAAATTCAGTGATGGTCCTAATGGTGTTCGTGGTGCTACTCTTTTTGATGGTACACCAGGTGCTGTGTTCCCTAATGGTACTGGGTTGGCGTCAACTTTCAATAAAGCTTTATTGCATGATGCTGGCAATTTGATGGCTGAAGAAGCCAAGCATAAAGGTATCCATGTAATATTTGGGCCAACTGCCAACATTCCAAGGGGCCCTAATGGTGGTAGAGGTTTTGAGTCATTCTCTGAGGATCCTTTTCTTTCTGGTGTTGTTTCAGCGAAAATAATAAATGGTATTCAAGAAAAAGGTATTGCTGCTACGATGAAACATTTTGTCGGAAATGATTTAGAGCATGAGAGACTTTCTTCTAACAGCATAATTTCCAAACGAGCATTGAGAGAAGTTTACTTGGAGCCTTTTAGATTGGCAATTAAAATGTCCGATCCAAAAGCTATAATGACTGGTTATAATAGAGTCAATGGCATACATGCTTCAGAAAATAGAGAATTATTGATTGATATATTAAGAGAAGAGTGGGGTTGGGATGGCTGTACCGTATCAGATTATACTGGCACTTATTCCACAAATGAAGCAATTGAAAATGGCTTGGATTTAGAGTTGCCAGGGCCTGGCCTTTTTCGAAATCCAGTTTTGGTATTGCATCAATTACTTGCCAAAAAATTACACATTGATGATGTTGATGAAAGAGTTAGAGGAGTTTTAAAATTGGCAAACTTTACTTCAAACAGTGGTATACCTAAAAATAAGGGTGAAGATTTATTGAATGATACCAAAGAAACTGCTGAATTTCTAAGAAAAATCTCAGGCGAAGCTATTGTTTTGTTAAAGAATGAGTCAAACATTTTGCCTCTATCAAAAACTGATAGGATTGCTGTCATTGGGCCAAACGCAAAAACCGCTGTTACTACTGGCGGTGGATCTCCATCATTGAGCGGCTATCATTCTGTTACACCATATCAAGGTATTTCTGCTAAATTATCATATTCCCCACAGTATTCCATTGGAACAAAAACTTTGAAAAATTTACCAGGGCTAGGTCCTCTTCTAATTAACCCTATCACTGGAGAGAAAGGTTACAACATAAAATTCTATAATGAAGCTGTTGGGTTTGATGGTGACAGAGATTTGTTTGATGAGCGCAATACCGATGAATCATCTATTTGTTTGCTTGATTATTTTCACGATAGAATTGTGGATGACATATTTTATCTAGATATAAATTCTTACTTTACTCCTGAAGAAAGTGGGGAGTATATATTTGGCCTAGCTGTTTTAGGCTCTGGTAAATTATTTATTGATGATATGTTAGTTATTGACAATACTGAAAACCATTACGTTGGTGATGGCTGCTATGGTATGGGTACTGATGAAGTTACAGGAACAGTGAACTTAATTAAAGGGAAGAGGTATAATGTTCGTTTTGAATTAGGGTCTGTTAAAACTTCATCATTCTTCAAGAATAACTGTTTGCCTTTTGAAAACCTTGGAATGTACACTTTTGGGGTTGAGCGTCTAACTGACTCAGTTAGTGAATTTAATGAAGCCATTGAAATTGCTAAAAAAGTTGAGAAAGTTGTTATAATTGTTGGAAACAATAAAGATTTTGAAAGTGAAGGTTTTGATCGTGCGAATCTTCAATTGCCAGGTGAGACTGTTAAGTTGATTCAAAAAGTTTCCGAAGCTAATCCAAATGTTATTGTTGTGAATCAAACAGGAACTCCTGTAGAAATGCCATGGTTGCCAAATGTTAAAGGTTTGTTACAAGCTTGGTTTGGTGGGAACGAATTGGGACATGCTATTGCTGATGTTTTATTTGGAGATGTGAATCCTTCTGGAAAACTATCTCTATCTTTTCCAAAGAGAATTGAAGATAATCCAGCGTATTTGAATTTTCATACTGAGTCCGGAAGAGTTTTATATGGTGAGGATATCTTTGTTGGTTACAAGTACTATGAGAAAAAGGGTATCGCCGTGTTATTCCCGTTTGGTTTTGGTTTGTCATACACTACATTCGGATATGAAAATTTGACTATTGATGTTGACGAAGAATCAGACTCTTTACAGGTGAGCTATAATGTTGTGAATACTGGGTCTGTTAAAGGTAAGGAAGTTTCTCAGGTTTATATTTCTGCAAGGTCATCTTCCATAATCAGACCAGTTAAAGAATTGAAGGGCTTTGAAAAGTCAGAGTTGGATTTGGGCCAAGTTGATCATATCACTTTGGATTTATCACTTAAAGATACAATTTCATATTACGATGAGTATAAAAATAAATGGGTTGCAGAGAAAGGGGTTTATGATATTCTGGTGGGCTCATCAAGTGCTGACATAAAATTGGTGGCTTCATTCTCTGTTGAAAAAAATAAGTTTTGGAGAGGCTTATAATTCGAGTTAGATATAGAAACACACCTAGCTAGAAAATCGCACGTTTCGCCAAATTGCTAACATTACTGCACGATTGGCGGAATTTGTAAAACCATGAATATTATTTAGAATGAGAAGAGAATGGTATATATATAATCTAAAGAAAATGCTAAACAAAGTTATCTAATTTTTTTAAAAAAAATAATATATAGTACTGGTGCTTTTGTGGTTTGAAATCTGTATTGCACGTTTGTCGGAATTGGTTTTGCACGTTTGGCGGAATTTACAAAATCATGAATATTCTGTACAGTGAGAAGAAAATGGTATATATATAATCTACAGCAAATTCTAAACAAATTTATGTAATTTTTTGTTGAAAAAATATTACATGGTGGTGGTGCTTTTGTGGTTTGAAATCTGCATTGCACGTTTGTCGGAATTGGTTTTGCACGTTTGGCAGAAACTGTCCTTGCACCAAATGGGTGGATCGAGTGGCAATGGCCCATGCACTTGGTACGGATGGACGAGTAAGTATATATTCATTTAAATCAGGCGATTTTTTAGTGATGAGTATATTTTTGATATCAATATGTTCATAAAAGTGTAAATTTCATGGATGGATCATAGAAATGGAGATTTGGAAAAAAAATAGTTCCAAATTATGGAGAAATGAGGTAAAATTCAGGTTTATGTAAGTTCAAGATGGTACTGGAGAAATAGGTGGTGATGTACGATTTGTGATATGAATTTTCAATATTATTTTTTGAGAGGTATATAGATGTGCAGAGCGATCTATTTTGAATAGATACAGCCAATAACATTTACAAGTTTAAGCCATGTACTGCGTGTAGTTTGAGATATTGTAGGCCGGTGAAGGCGCGTGGTATGGCATGCGACCGACGCGATTGGCAGAGATTTGAGTGCGAGAATGTGATTAGGTGAGCATTTTAAAAAAGGTGTGAAGTATGCTGTTTATATTTATCGAAGTCAGAGAATTTTTTAGTGAATTTATATTTTTTTGAGGAGGTATTATTTTGCAGAGAATATGTAATTTTCTTTGGAGGAGGACATAAGTGAAACGTGGTATTTTGAAAGTAATATCTTTCAAAAAAGGGTTCTAGTAGAATCTTTATACCAAGAATATATTGTATGTAAATTACAGTATCCATAGGATTGGCCCTTCAGCGTTGTATCTGGGGTCAAATCTCCCATTTCCAGCCCCATTTCATGTTGTCCATTCACGTCAAAAAAAAAAATCATTCACGTGATGATGGGGCTCTGGTATAAGTAGATGGTTTATGTCGTAGTTTGAAACCAAAAGAGGCGAAAGTTAGATAAAGTAGAGTTATCGAAATGTTCAGTGAGTATGTGAGACCTCATTGGAATACCTAGCTAGATAATCGCACGTTTCGCCAAATTGCTAACATTACTGCACGTTTCACCAAATTGGTAAAACCATGAATATTTTGTAGAATGAGTATAGAATGATAGATATATAATCTACAGAGAATTTTGAACAAAGTTATGTATTTTTGATGAAAAATATTGTATAGTGTTGGAAATATGCTTGTTTGAAATCTGCTTTACATGTTTGGCCGAATTGGTTTTGCATAATTCACGGAAATACTGTATTGAACTGCCTGAGTTCTCTGTAAATTCAAGGGTTGGGAGCAACGTTGCAGAATGTGCATACATTCTTTGGTTAGGATCCTTGCATATATTGCCTCTGGCAGTGTTGCTCATAGTGATTCGGCCGAAAATCTAACGTATTCCAGTATTCTGTTAAGATAATTAGTAATATGAAATTTTCATGATATAAAAGGAGACCAACAGCATCATTTATTTTCTTTTTAATCGTCTTCATATATTAAATCAAAATAAAGTAACCAAGTATGAGCAAATTGTTAGTCGTTTTTGGTGCTACTGGTCAACAAGGTGGTTCTGTTGCCTCATATACTGCTAAAGAGTTATCATCTCAATATAAGGTGAGGGGTGTTACTAGAGATCCATCCAAGTCTTCAGCTTTGAAACTTAAAGATCTCGGTATTGAGGTTGTTAAAGGTGATGTTACTGACAAGGAATCACTTAAAGTGGCCTTGAAAGATGCTGATACTGTGTTCGCGATGTCTACCATGAACTTCAGTGGCAAAAGTGATGAGTACCAGGATGGGAAAGCAATTGCAGATGCAGATGCAGCGGGTGTGGGTGTGTGGGTGGGTGTATGGGTGTGGGTGTATGGGTGTATGGGTGGTGGTGTGGGTGGGTGTGGTGTGGGTGTATGGGTGGGTGTGGGTGTAATGGGTGGTGGGTGTGGGTGGGTGTGTGGGTGTAGGGTGGGTGTATGGGTGGGTGTATGGGTGGGTGTATGGGTGGGTGTATGGGTGTGTGTGGGTGGGTGTGGGTGTGGGTGTATGGGGGGGGGGGGGTGGGTGTGGGGGGGGGGTGTGGGGGGGGGTGGGTGTGGG
>JASTVC010000136.1:0-16593 GCA_031125765.1 Saccharomycopsis amapae
ATACCGGGGGTCGGTATGAATTATTTTTTGCCACTGGTATGAACATTTCCGGTGGTTGGTACAAATAAAAAATGAAAACACTGTATTGAAGTACTTTGTAGACCTGTAGAATTCTAACATAAACTATAGTTACTTTGATCGTACTTCTTTATGATGGCGATCGAGTTAAGAATATTAACAGACAGTGTATGGAACTTTTCCTATAGCGGTGCATCTCACAATACCTCAAACCCCCACCCCCCCTTCCCCGGGCAGAAATTTCTCTTATCTCCTCTCGTCGTTTTTTCCCCGGCCCGACTGCTGCCTTTTCAAAGGCGTTCATGTTCGGCACTACCCAAAAACAACCTTTATAGAACTGATGTTACAGTATGCCATGATGGTGGTATTTAAGCTATGAGCCCGAACAATTGTAACTATGGTACCAATACTGAATTGCCAGTCACTGAATAAAATTCTTTGGCACTGGCAACATTACTATTAGCAAAGCAGGAAGGAATAATTTACTATAAAAGATTACTAGATCCTTCAATTACCTTAATTAGTAAGCTACATAGAACATAGAGGAAAATACATTAACTTGACCAACCTAAACTAATCTTATTATTGTTTTCAACAAAAAGTCCCAATGGTCTAGTTATTGGAGGTGATCTGAACAATACAACAGTGTCTAATTCTGCTTCCACCGCTAGTCAACAAATTGGCCTCCAGAGCAACAAGCTTATCTTAACAACTAACAATTGTTGACTCCATTTATGATTGACGATATTTATAGGAACTAATTCTAGACTGATTCCGACTCTATTCTTTTTTTTTTTCTTTCTATAGAATGTAAAGAGATCCGTCGTCTCCTTCGACGATAAATAATACTGACGATCTGACCTAGTGCTAACCATTTTATCAGAATCACCAAAAGCAAATAAACTAATAAATATTCATTAGATCGTTGAATCGATATATTATATTTATATATATACGTTTCTTGCAAATTAAGATACTTGGACTATCGAAGTTGAAAATTAACACGACACAAGCTGTGAAAATATTATATGGGAACCATCTCGAATAAAAAGCCATCCCATATATTCACGCAAGATAAGTATAAACGGATCTGTTTTCCGAGTTTCTTTCAAGATATTCTCTTTCCAATAGTGATTCAATCCGCTGTTTGATGAATGATGGAGGTGGGTTAAACCTGTTGTTCAATTGTTTGATTATTTCGGCTATCAACTCATTATGACTTAAAGTTTTCCTAGACTTCATAATTCTAACTATTGCTGCATCAACTTCAAACTTTCTTGAATTATTTATGCTGGCCATGGTCTCTTTCCTTTCATTATCATTCTCAACCTTGTTAGCCAACGAAACTGTTAAAACCTTGAACTTCGATGTGTTTGATTCAAAATTCTCATTGATAATGAACTCATCACCGGGATTAATTTCCTTCGTCATTGGAATTTTCTTTAACAATCTTGTTTTAGGCGCCACTGAAATACTTTGCAAGTGCCTAGTAAGATCCTGTTTAGGGATGTTAGTCATTTGCAGGATCTCCTCAAAGGTTAATGACGCACGCTCTTCAAATAGCAACATGATTATACCGGCATAAGTTGGCATATTGATCTCATAAACCCTCTTCTTATATCTAGTTCTAATGTCAACCGAGCCAAAATTTGGCGCCCAAGTTAGATTCCTTCCTCTGTGTTTCCCAAGGTAAAATTTTTCAAAGCCCTCCTTAAGTTCAACCAAAGCATCAGGGTATATCACCTTGTGATCATCTTTACTTATCTGAAGGGGCCAAAAGGTGGTTGTCAAAATATTGGCCTCAAAATTTGTCTTTTTGTCATTACAAAATTCTAGTGATAAATCTTTGGAAACCTTCATATCCCTAAACATTCCTTCCAATTTTGATGTATAAAGTGAACCAACCTCTTGTCTTAATTTAGAAATCATAGATCTTTCAAGATCAATCGACATTGATTTTTGTTGTAATAACCTTCTGGTTAAGTGATTCTTAAAGTACTTTTCAAAAAGATCCTTGTCCTTTAGATATCTAAACACGACAACGGCCTTATCCAATACCTTTTCACACTCTTCTTCCGTTTTATTGTTTGAAGATTTTTTAATGTTACTGTCAATAAACAAGGAAAGATATTCTCCAGCTTTTGGAAATTGGTTAAGGAATTCCACAAACGAGCTTTCGATGGATGATTGAATATCGGTGTTCTTCCTGAAGCCTTTTTCTAAAATTAGGTCGAACTTCTCCTTGAGCTTGCAAACATTTTCAATCCATCGAATGGCGAATTGCGTCAAATTCTCTTTGGGACCTCTTTTTCTTTTACTATCATTCACATTGTTACGCACCAATTCCTTTGTAGTTGCTTCGAGAGAACTGCCTTCTTCTAATATTATTTTCTTTATGTTTGCTTGTATGAACCCATAGCTTTTGTCTATTCTTGAAACCAATGAATATAATAAATCCAACTGTTTGTACTCATCATTTAGAACCCAAAAATTGAAGCCCTGGTCCTTGAAATCGACAACCTTAGCAATATTATTTGTCAATAATATACCATCAAGCAATTGAATTAGCTTGGGAAACGTTACTTTTGGCAAATAAATCACAGACATATTTTCTTCCTCAATTATTATTTCATTGACCCTGATGATATAATTCAATCCATTTTCCAAATTCGTCAAATCATTTGACAATTCCAGGTAATATGCAAACGATCTTTCCATGAAAAAAGGCTCAAAGCTCTTGAGGTAGTAGTTTTCTTCATAATCACTATTTTTATTAATGCCACCATCATCGTCTCCAACCAAAGATTCATACATCTTAATTATTGATTTAATCAAAAACTTATCAACTAGTCTACCGCTTCTATTACTGGATATACCGCTCATGAGAATATGATTCAATATCGTACCGATCTCATTATTATTATATTGGATAACATAGTCTCGGAAAAGGGTTATACCAACGTCATATATCATAGGTAACTGTGATTCTTTCACATATACTCTATCCATGTACATTAATACGTCACTGATCATCCTCATGCACAAGCAATGATCCTCCCAATCTTTGTTGACTTGAACTAATATACCGGCCTTGAAAGGTACCGATGCTTCTAGTGTAGTACTGCCCAATGTCGACTTTATCATCTCTACCAACCCAGATCTCTTATCAAGTAAATGGTTACGCAACTGAGCCTTCACATTATTATATAGTTGTTCCCCTTGTTTTCTCAATACCAAATGATAACACTTCCTATATAACTGCTCAAAGGAAAGATTAGACGCGTTTTTATTATAAATTTCAGAAATTGCAAATGACAAAACATTCCAAGACTTTTCTATATCGACACCATCATTCAAGTTCTGTGCTGGTTAGTAATTAGCTTCCCAAGATAAAGACAAATATGCACAAGAAGATATAAAACATACCCTTTTGGGTGGTCTAATCTTAACTCTGCGATTCAATGCCATGCTTTTGGTCAAGATATGGGCTGGTTTGCTGTTTGTGGTGATAATGTTTTTCATCACCAAAAAAAAAAATAAACACCCAATTTACATTTACCCGCCCGTATACCATAGTGACGGGATCTTTTTTTTTTTTTGTGTGTGGAAAATTCATCCTGTCTATTGTTATATATGTGTACTATAAAATGGATATAAGATGAATCGTACAGGTGTAGCTAGTATTAGAAGGAGTCGAAGATGCATTCAGCTAGCGAGGCTTCCAGGCTATCCTTTGACTGGGATGGATAGTCTTAACTACAGGAACATCCATACTCAACATCATCAGAAGCAACAAATCAAAAATTGCGCTTTGGTGGATAACTTACATGTTGCCTCTTATAAAGAAAGCATGTCAAGAACAGCGAACCAGGCTATGATTCTAACATCAGCATTCAAGGCCAAGGGACCTGAGGGTTTTCCGGTTTCAACTGACATGCTTGATGATCTCCACGGAATGACTTTGTCATCAGTCGTTTCGCTATCTGTTCAACCCAGGACCTTGATACAATTCAACCTTCAAGTTCCTTCATCCACCAGCGCCAAACTCCACGATCTTTGCTGGTTTGCAATTCATCTATTACCTCCAGTGAAAGGCTCGGTTGAGCTAGTGAAAACTTTCAGCAAAGGCTCAAAATATTTATCTAAAAATCACCACGCAGACAACAAGAATAGTGATGTTGGGAAATTCTTAACAAAGCCTTTCATAGACTTGAAACCTCAGCAGTTTACATTAAGTTCGCAAGTGTATAATACAAACAATATCTTGGTATCGTCGCCTTACTATTCCGTCAGTGATGAACAACGCAATACCACTTCAATGGAACTATCTAAAGAGAAATTGGATATTCCATTATTATCATCTGCAGAAAGAATATTAATATGCTCCAAAGATAGGGTCTTTAGGGTCGATGACCATGAAATTTGGATAGGAGAGGTCAGGGATATATTGATTCATACTGACTTCCATCAAAATACGAAAAGCGGAGGGTTGTTGTTTTTCAATAGAGATTTCCACAAACTTGGGGCTTGCTTGAATGACAAAGAATGATAAAAACATCTTTTATGTAAATAGTTTTGACCAACCCTAGACTCTAAATCTGTAATTTTTAATGGTTTTATGAATGAATGCACTTGCTACATTAATTGTATGATTTTTTTTCTTCAAAAATTATCGAAACGATAATATTAATTGAGAACTATAAAGTCATAATTTAAAAACAGTAATCCTAGCGAACAAGGAAATGATATTATTTTGAATTGGGTTCTGCTCAGAACTTCAAAAAAACACATTTGCTTGAATAGGATCGTTTTCTGCGAGCCATATCCTATAATTTCCTGCTCACCTAAAAGGAAATGTTCTATCACAACATTACAACATTAGGACCCAATATATGTGACTCCTAAAAATGAAACCTCGTCACATCTACACTAAAATTAAGTTTTTAATACGTTACTATATTTTTATTTTCGAAAATTTTGCACACATAAATATAAAAGAAAAGAAATAAAAATAATCAAAATGAGATGAAACAAAGAAAGGAAAGAGAAAAAAAAAGAGAGAAAAAAAGAGAGAAAAAAAGAGAAAAGAGTGAAAGAAAAGGACTTTCATCTTTCATTTTGAATAGCCTGTGTTGATGACTTTATAATCAAAAACCATTACCGAAACCAGCACCTGTTGGTTGGTATCCCATACCGGTGACACCATTAGTTAACAACAATTGGGGAGCCGCCCCACCAACAGTTCCCTTTTCTTCTAACTCCTTTTCCTTAGCCTGTCTATCTTTTAAGTCCTTGTACACTTCATTGACTCTATCAACTTGTTCCTTCTTGATACAAATTTCATATGGTTTGATGTAATCATTAGAGATGCCGTTCAACCAGCATAACTCCAAGACATAATCGTACTCAATCAAATGGTAAGCCTCGAACAACAAGCCAATGAAACATTCCTTATTTCCAACTTCAATGAAGTATTTCAACAATTCATGGGCAATTTTGGTGATATCACTGATGACAGCGGTTTCAATCATGTCATTCCACAATTTATCCGTCTTGAGAATAGAAATTGCCTTGTTGTATTTCTTGTTTTTACGGTACAAGATAGCAGAAATTCTTCTAAAGAAAATTAATTCGTGGTTTTCCAATCTTGATGCCAAGTCAATCGAGTCAAATCTGTCGTGACCATCAATAGCTGCTTGCAAAGCCTTGTAGTCTTCTTCTTCAATCAACAAGTCATGGTAAGCGTTGTTGACAACAGTTAAGTTCTTATCCAAAACATTGATCAAGAATGGTTTGATCATTGGCAAGTTATCGGACTTGGAAAATATTCTCACAACTCTGTTGATATCAATACGAGGAGTCAACGAAGTCAAAAGATCAACAATCAAGTTTGGATGTTCATTCATGTAGAAGTTGATGGCCTTGTAGTAAATTTCCAAGTTGGAGACTTTGATTACCATTTCTTTGAATCTCAAATGATCAAATGAATCAGCAGCTTTGTCAATCATGGTCAAAATGGCATTGTCCCATTCATCGTAATGGCTATAAAGGAAAATCAATTCATTCCACAAGTGGAAAGATTCAACTACTTTCAAAACCTTTGGAATGTTCAATCTTGACCAGAACAACTTCAAGTGGTCCATCAATTTAGCCGGAGCATACTTGGCGTACAAGATTGCCAACTCAGTAAACATACCCATATGAGCTCTTTCCAACCCTAAAGATGATTCAAACAAGTTCATCAATTCATCAAAGTAACCTTCAGTCTCATATTGCTTCACTAATTCATCCAACTCATCAGCATCAATGATTAAGTTCAAACCACAAATTTGGGCAAGAGTGAATTCCTTATTAGCAACACAAGCGTGGTTAACTTGTTTCCAAACCTTGATATTTGAAGCCTTTCTAGCACAGTCAACGGCACCTTGATAATCACTCAAATAAACCAAAGTAGTGGCCAACTTGGAGTAATTGGAAATGTTTTCATACAAGATCTTAGCAGCGGCATAGTTCTTCATGTCAAATAACTTGTTACCAATTTCATTCAAATCAGCAACGTTGGAATCATTTCTCAAAAAGAGTTCAATTTCGTTGATCTTGCTCAATTCAGCATAACAAAGGATCACTTCACCATCAATCTTGGCTTCTCTCAATGTCAATCTACACATCTTAAGATATGGAACTAATTCTTCAAACTTACCAGCGTGTTCTGCAATGTCGATAACTTGGTCAAAGTTACTTGGGTTGCCAGATTTGATGTACGAATCAATAGATTCATTAATACGCAAGCCATTCAATTGAGCAGTACCCAATTGGTACCACAATTCTGGAGTATCAATCTTGTTGACATAGTCTTCACCTCTATCCAAGGACATGATATCTTCAACGATTACCTTCAAAGCGTCGGAATACATTTCAAATTTATCGTAGATTTGATAAGCTTCCTCATTCAAACCATTTTCCACACAAAGAGCTCCGATTTCTTGAGCATCGAATTTGTCCAATTTTTCAATGTAGGAAGACACTTTGGATGGTTCAGCCTTAATGGCAGTCAAGATCAACAAACCTTGCAATGATGGATTTTCGGCGAATGCTGCATCTGGTTCCAAAATAATTTTTTCTAATAATTCGATCAATTCCACTGGTAGGTTGTTGTCCATAAAAGCCTTAACAGCCAAAGAAACTGGTTCTGGGTCGTCCAATTCTGGAATGGCAGTACCAACAATTTGGTCAATCAATTCTCTTCTGTACATATTATCATCACTCAAAACTTTGGAGTAAAGATCTAAATCTGACCTCTTCAACAAATATCTGGCCTGGTACTTGAACATGGAGTTTTCGTTGGTGATATTGATCAATTCATCATCATTGCCACCCTTAGAATAAGCGATATAAGCCAAGTATGGATCTCTCTTTTCACAATATTTACCAACTTCCAAGGTGTTATAGATATTATTTTCGGTCAAGAATTTTTCTGGGTTGTTGTTGGAATCAATGTAAATCTTGGCCAAGGTGTTGAACAAGACAGGGTCTTGAGAACCTTGATTCAAAGTGGTTTCCAAAAATGGCAACAAGATCTTTAATCTGTTTCTGCTTTCAACTTGTTCCACCAATTTATCGAGAGGAACTTGGCCAATTACAGTAGACAACAAGTTCTTGATGATGTTTTCATCACAATCAACATCTAACAAACCAGCAATGACTTCAGGAGTTCTTGATGGATTGACTTGTTGGACGTAAACTTCAATGAATTTGAAGAATTGGTTCTTGTACAAGTACAAAATCAAGTCGTGAACGAAATTGAATCTATCACAAACCACAATCAATGGCAACTGATCTGGCAATTTGGCTTCTTTCAAGAAATTCTTAACTTTTTCGCCGTTATAATGGTTGTTGTCTTTGACAATTCTTTCAATTTCTTTAAATTGTTGCAATTTGGCAGCAGATTGAATATATTTGAAAACGACATTCTCATCTTCGGTGATATTAACGATAGAAGACAAGTAGTAGTACAAGCCTTCAACATTCTTGAATTCTTCAAACAACTTGATCAAAGTGCCGGAACCAATCAATTCAGAGAACTTGGTCGCGACTTGAATAACAATTTGTAAGTTAGTTGGAATGTTGGAACTCAACAATTCTCTCAAACATTCCAAAGATTGTTCAATATTCAATTGACCAAAATAACTAATTAACCAATCGGTTGGCAAAACTTCGGTGTGGATGATACAACGCTTGATGTCCTTCAAATCAACATAATTTTCCAAGGCCTTTTGATACAAGCCCTGTTTTTCACACAACTTAGCAATAGTTGGTTTGTCGTAATGGCTAAACATGTTGTTAGATAAGATGGCTTCAGCAACTTGAGGAGCGTGCAATAAGTTAATTTCTAATAATCTAGTTTGCAAATGACCTTCATTTGGTTGATCGTTCTTCAAACCTTCTAACAAGAAAGCAGTACCTTGTTGAATATGGCTAGAACTGAAGAAAATATCCGACACTTTTTCCAAATCTAATTCAGCAGCGGCATCGGGATTGGCAATCAATTGATTAGCAAATTCCACAGCCTTGTCAGGATTGGATCTTAAAATCATTTGGATCAAAATCAAGTAGTTTGGAGTGAAACCAACTTTTTGACAATATGGCAAAATTTTATCAAATTGGTTTAATTCAGCTAAACATAAAATGATCTTGTTGTTGGCAGAAGGAGTGGCGTTTTCGCCATTGCTTGAGGCTCCCAAATAAATCTTCAAGGCCAATTTAGAATCGTAAGGCTTGACAACGTCACCCAATTCTTCGGAGTAAGTAATCTTGTCTTGGTTCAACCAGTTTTCAAATAACTGTTGCTTGTTTTGTTGTAACACTGGTTTTCCCAACTCAATAGATTCATATTTGTTCAATTTATCACCGTCCAACAAAATGGAGAAATATTGCAAGATTGGAGAAATTTGACCAGGAGCAGCTTGAATATTCTTCAAACGGTCAATAGTTTGAGGTGTTCTCAATTGTGGAGAACCAGCTGCAACTTTCGCCGCACCAACATAATCACCAGATCCTAACAAAGTTTCAAATTGTTGGGTGAAGAGAGTCTCGGCACCTGGCAAGTTGCCTCTACTAGCCAACGCCAAAGCCAAAGAAACATTAGATAACTTTTTCAAAACATATGGGATTATGCTGGATTTGTTGATGTCAACAGATAATACTTGACCCTTCTTGTTGATCGTTAAAATACCATTGTTTGAGTGGGAAGAAGCAGTAAATAATGGATCAGCACTTATTCTGTTGACAAATAAGTTCAAGCCAGTTTCCAAATCGAATAGATGGATGAACCCGTACTTCGTCAATATGTAAACAATGCCATAATTTTCAGACACTTGACAAGAAATTGGGAAGTCATTGGAGGCATCGGCTGGAAAGAAAATGTCAATGTTCTTCTTTGAATAAGTTGGGTTCGATGGGTTGTGATCGATTTCAATAATGTGCATGTTTCCGGCACCGGTAGTTGGATTTCTGTTACCGATAATAAAAAGAGTAGAAGGAGAAACTGCACCAGATAACCTCAATTGAGCAAAGCCTGAGACGTGACCATCAATGATTTGAGAGATGTTTCTTGCCTTGGAAAATAATTGAATCTTACCAGCGATCTTGCCATTTTCTTGGAAAATACCGTTGATGGCAAACCAAGACATTTCCTGGTTTGCGGTGACATTAATGATTTGACAAGAGTTTAAAAGTTGATTTTTGCTGGTGATTAAAACTGGGGAGGCATCAAGAGAAGAAATAGTCCAGTTATACAAGTTGGTGGTGGTGACAATAGCAATGTTTTGTGGAGATAACCATTTCCAGAATACAATGGCCTCACTTGGGTTTGGCAAAGTGTAGTTGCCCAATCTCTGTTTTGTGGACAAGTTGAACACTTGCATTGTTGGACCCGATCTTAAGGCAATGATCATTTCACTTGGGTGCATGATAATATTATCAGCATTCATGTTCTTTCTGACCAAGGATTGGGCATTGTTGTTTGCATCTAGCGGGATGATGGCAACCGATTTGTCTTCTTTGATCGATATGAAAGAATCGGACAAAGTACACGATTTGAAGTCTATATTTGTTGGAGATATCCCATAATTGTCAATGAGATTGGTGAGTTCCGTGAACTCTATAGGGATGTCGTTAGCCATGATGTAAGGTAAACAACAATCTATAGACGCAATGGAGCTGGTAGTTTTGTTTAGAGAAATGTCCTAGAAGGATATGTTTTCATGGGGCAAATGCCCTGATCCAATTTGTCAAGAAAAAGACAGCAAATAAATCACGAGGCCGGGTGACAGCCTTCTCGGGAGGCCGTCTGGATGCACCGTGTCAGGAGAGGCGGCGCCGGATTGGGAAACTATTGTTATTTTTATTTATTAACCATGAGTTATTATCTCTTGGGCCTTTGCAAACTGGCTAACGGTTGTACTTCTAGGTAACAAGCAATGGATCAAACAAGCAGAGGTCCTCATGTATCTGTCCCGGCCAGCCGTGTATTTGTTGAGATGGTGAGGCTCCGGGCTTTGGCTGTGGGGCTTCACCTTCATGTACTCACCATTTACTTCCTCTTCCGTACCCATCTCAGGGAGCTATATATAGCCACTTATACTTTAACAACTTGGGACTGGTTTAACACCCAACCAGGGAGTGTCGAGCACACTGAAAAAAAAGAATGATAATAATACTTTCTTGGCCATCCTGATACAATGAACAATTTAATCTTTGGTTGTATTTCACGGTGTTTGCGTGATGTAGATATCCAAATGTATATAATAAATATGTGCCGGTTAGAAAACTTTCAGACCATTTGTTGATGTCTATATATTTTCCCCATTTAGGCACACATTACGCATAGGCTAGATCCTTGTGGATTGGTGTGCCTCGATCCTTTTTATGAGTACTGCCACCATTGAGGGCTATGACGGATCCCTACGACGCACGTCTTGTGTCACTCCCCAGATCTGGATCTGCCATTGTCACCACTTGAAGTTCCTGTGGAAACTTCAAATAATTACTTATAAACTCTGCATTTAGACCTCCTTGTGTGATCTTCTGACTTCATCCCAACCTCCAAGAAAGATGAACAATTCTCAAAATAACAGTTCTCGCAAATTTGCTGGCCAGCATAAGCGCCTGCGAAGCGAGCTATCACAGTTCAACAGCTATAATCCTGCCAATAATCAAATTATCATAGACCAAAACAATTTAAAATACTCAAGTTCAAATATTACCAACCCCAAATGTTTGCACCTTTTCTCACTTTCCCCTACCACAGACATGAGAGCCATTGACGAAAGTGACTTCAACGAGATGGTGAACCAATATAACGGCGCCATGTCTTTGAGGAAAGAGCAGCAGGCCCGACACACAAGAGCGACTAGTAATTCCAGTTTTAAACTAAAAAGAGAATCCGCAGATGCTGATTTTGAAATGATTTTAGACGATGATGCCGAGTTCAGCAATGTATTTGCCACCAGCGCCTTTGATGTTGGTGAAGCTTTCACTGACAATATGATGATGAACAAGGCGCCAGAAACCCCTATAGATGATTGCTTTTCAAATTCAAACCCGCAACATTACTATATTTATAATTTTGAAGAGGAGGAAAATGCCATAATCAACATGGCGACTAGTAATTCCGTAATGGCTGCATCCAATATGAACAAGGTTATCGCTCAACAATATCAGACAAACAATACCGGACAAAATATATCAAAAAAAGAAATAATACAGTCTTTAAAGCTAAATACGAAAGGAAGTGTACAGAAACAGCCTCGATTCACCCCTAGCCTCTCTGGAAGTGATTTTTCATCGATATTCGAGAGGGGAAAATAGCCAGACTTTCCCACAATTGTTTGATTATTTCTGACTTGAGTTACTATACTATCTTTGTTTTGTTTTACATTTCCTGCTTTTTTGTGTGCTTCATTAATCCTCCTCAGTAGTTTCTGTTTCCTTCAAACCTGATCAAGGTATTATCTGGATATCTTATTTTTATGGGTTTTTCTTTACAAATGGGTCCAACTCCTGCTTCTTTTTTTGTTTTTTTTTTCTCCTTCCATTCAGGTATTTGGGTATAATAAAATAATCATCAATAGGCGCCTTATTGTAAAACATGCGCTGATTCCTTTTGCATTATAAGTAAGCTAGAGCTAATGACAAACAGTAAAAACACCAAAAGGACAGAAACAGAGAAGAACGCGTTTTTCCAAAACTCCTGGTGCAAGCATAAAGGCAGGGATATTAAAGAATGCGGGTTTTGTGCTGGTCGATAGTGCTTTAAAACGTAGTAAAATAACTTTTTATCTAATCTATTAATTCCCAACTTTTAGTAGCCCTCATAATATATCCAGTGTAAATAGAACCCAAAATACTAATTACACGAATAATATGTCAACATATCCTCTATAACAAAATGATTAACCGCATACTGTTAATGGGGTTTTAACTAAAATCTGTCAAGATAGCTGAATTAATACAAACGGTCGCGGCAAAAGTGAGCTTTATACAGCCACCACACAATTTTAGACACTTTTTATCGACACCTTACTGGAATGTATATGTATCAAGATACTGGTAATGGATTTTCCAACCAGAAAGGTTTCATGAAGCTTGCTATTATTCTAGAGAAAATATGTTGGTGTAAAGGTGTTATACGTGGTGTACTGGTTTCATGCAATGTTTGACGTCCGTTAGCACAAAACTCTCAACATGTTTCTGCCTTCAAAAGTGGAAGAAGCAGAGTAATAGATTACACCAAAGTGAACAGTTGAATGGACAAACACAATGTTATTATTTTTTGGTTTACCATTTTATTTTCACATGTATAGAACATATAACTCTGTGTCTGTAGCACTTGCTGAGCTGTTATACAAAAATGAATGGCAACAATACAATACTTTCTGCCTTTCTAAATGGTGCAAAAAAATTTCTTCCTCTAAAAATATTTCCTACGTTCAACACACCTAACTAAAACAACTTTCAATCTACTCCAAAGCCAAAGTCTCCAGATTTCTACTGATTATATTGAAAACATTTACTTCGTCACTGGTAGATTATTACCGAAACATACTATCACTTTCATTTTGATTATCCTTCCGCTCGAAGAATATTAGTATTTCTTTGAGACACGTCACACAAACTAACAGTTCATCAGCGATGACACCACCACCACCAACACCAACACCATCAAACATGAGAAATCATATCTCCCAGAAATTACAAGAATCCAACACTTTCATCAGCATAGAAACTCCAGAAGAAATCGAGTCTTCCATTTGCCCGAATCTATCGCCATCTAAGAGGGCCTTCTCTTACTTCAGAATGATTTCTTCCAAAGTTTTCGGCCTCTTGAAAAACAACTCCAAGCAGGCTAGAGTAATTGAATGGGGGCAAAAACACAACTTAGAAGTCTTCGAACGACAACCAAAGGTTCGCTTCCTTCCAGATCTATAGTCATAATGGATGAGGGGAGTACTAAAAGCAACACAGTCAAGTGGAAGAAAAGGCCAAAGAAGATGAGGAAAAGACCAAGAAGTTGAATAAGATAACGAAAAAGCAACATATTCAACATGTGAAAATTGGAAACAAAATTGCCAAAAATTGTGACAAGATTGTTAGTAAAATTAAAGTAACGGGGAACCACTTGGTGCAAAAAGTGGTAAGGGTTTCCCAGAGATTTAGATCATACCAACTTCTAACCATTGTTCCTGTGAAGAATTCGAAGAAAAGAGAAAAATCAACATCATCTTTTTCCTCAGTAGAAGGTTATTTGAAACATCCAAAACACTACCCAATTATGTCAAGAAAGACTGAACTGAAAGTTCAAAATTCTGCTGGCCAAGGGAGTTCCAACCAAGGAGGTGTTCAATTAGCAAAGCAAGGTCTTAGTAGAGTTGTTTACCCTAAGGTACAGAATGAGGATAGCGTCTTCCTATCTCAGCCTTCTAATAAACCAGTGAAAAAGAAATCAATGAAAGAACCATCCCCAAAAGTTTCCAATGCTAAAAAGGAAAATTCAATCCAACAAACACCAGATACACCATTCACACATGTTGTCCTTCCCACTGGTGAATACGAAAAGCTTGCATATTTTTCCCACTTTTCTGAATATCTTTGGAAAGATGTTATATTGTGCCACAATACTGCGGAAAAGTACCTCTCTGCTATAATTATCAAATCGAAGATCGAAGAAATGGTCAAGTTGTATAATGGCCTCGGCTCGTACAAACCTTTCCACTCCTGTCGCCGCCAGTTCATATAGACCACTATCAAGACTACCTATCATTCCCTTGAGATGCATTGAGCACAACTTCTATAATATGTGCAACTAGGCCTCAAGAAAGAAATTAGCCTAGAATTCCCAAGAAACCCCTCAAGTTAACACACCAATGAATTTTGCTGACCTAGATAGACAATATTATAACTTTGCCATTATCAGGTTAATATAACTATTTTCTATTTCTATTTTTCATTTTATTTCATTGTTGTTTTATTTTTTGAATGTTGTTATACTATTTGAACTACTTTTATCTGTTTCTGTCGTTTCAAATTATTGCAAGAAATCATCCACAAAAATTAAACCAGCTATAGTTGTAATGACCTAATATCCTGTCTGATTTTTCACTTGAAAGAATAGGTTATGGAGCATGAAAATTTGTAATTCAAGGTAATGGAACTATTTTTATCTGTTTATGATTAATCAAATAATTCGAGCAATAGCAATAATAAAATAGTATCCATTATTCCCAAGTTTAGAACACATCATTATTCAATGCGAACTCTCTAGTTACAGCACTTTTTCAAGATGATTCATCTCTTTGCAAATCGATAGCAATAAAAACAGGCCCATCATTCATAAATTCCGGATGATATATCTATTCTTTCTAAAATATGTGAAATTATCCAAGCTCTCCCAAATACCACCATCTTTGGTTAACTCAGTCAATTCTGAAAATTGTCTCAAAATATTATCGTGTTCAATTGTTGAAATCTAATTCCAGTTCAAAGGACTAAAACAGCTCACGGAAAATACCACCAACCTTTTTGCGATGGTGCTTATTTCCAAAACATTTGAGCATCAATAAGACAAGTGTTTCTTTTCTTCGGTAACCCCTTAGAAGCATTGTAAAACGCCACACCTTTTTATATTGCTCTAAGCAATTATTTCATTACAGTCATTATTATCACTAACAACACACTATTGTTTTCTCATTCACCCAACACAATCATGATTAAATACAACAAATCAGCCATAAGAAGGGTCAAAGTAACAGCTGGGTTCAAGTTACCACCAGACCAGAAATTGGCCTGAAGATGGTGACGGTAACAGCAAAACTAAAACCTAGACCAATAGTAATAACAAGGAATTTGAAAATGTTGAAGGTATTAGTGATGCATAATGGGTTTCTTTAGAATGTATGGCAGAAAGGTAGCCATGGATGGAGACACAGCATATCAATAATCCTGGAAAGAGAAAAAAAATAGTTTGACAGATTCTTGAATATAATTAGAATCTAATGTATATAAAACATTTAATTTATCAAGAAATCATCGAAAGCTCATTTCTTCACAATTTAACAAAATCAACATCCGACTAATCAGCCTTTTTTGAGGGGAACATGATTCCGAATCAAATAATTTTAAACACTGTATGTGCAATGACTTTACAGGCGAGTCTGGTAACTAAGAATGGCGTAATTTCTTCCTATATAATACTACTATTCTGGGATGCCAGTCCCTCTATATATATAGGGATGAGGGGATAGCCTATCCGTGGTGTAGGTAGGCTATCTCGGACGTCCGATTGTTACAGTATGTACTTTTTAATGAACTACTGAAGCTACAAGACAATAAAATGGAATTCAAGCTCAAAAAAAGTTTCATTATTAAGCCCCTGGAATACCTTCCACATCAAAGGCTTTGATCTAATAATGAAGGTCAATACAAAAACACGAGCGCGAGGGTATTTATGTAGTGTAGTGGGATCTCTAAATAACCGAATATCAATGATGCAACAAAGATGATGGTTGAAGTATAACATGTAAGAGAACAAATTGCTTCCTTTCCCAATATTTATTGATATATTTTTCTTAGTAGCCACCCAGTTCAATGTTACCAACTGACGGAATTCAAATTTTCAGCGCAATAACATGATACAGATCTCTCTAGCAAATTTGAAGAGGGTCAAAGAATCATATTCTTTGATGTTTGATTCAAAATAATCATTATTTTCAATATATTAAACACGAAAACTTAGATGAAACATTAGAAGCAAAACAAAAAAGAGGTAAGAAAATAACCATCATCTAGGGTTACCTAATATCAATAATTATATAAAACCCATCCATTTTATGATAATCGGTAAAACCGAAACGAATTGCCATACAAGGTTGAAGTGTCAAATACAATGAAGGAATCAATAACGATAAATTTCAATAAAAGTTGGGTTATCAATGCAAACCCATATTGTAATATAAGCTGGTTCTCATGTAGTATGCTTATACTAGAATTCGTACTGTAACTTAGTGTACGAATGAAATG
>JASTVC010000137.1:0-16017 GCA_031125765.1 Saccharomycopsis amapae
GAAAAAAAATTTGTCTAGTTGGTAACTGTGGCATAGGCCTTCCATGATTATCGAATAGCTGTCTGTTAAAGAACTAGAGATAGTAGCAGAGTCTTTTGAGCACAAGATGGCTTCATGATACTATTCCACCAGTTTAGCATGAAGATTGTACAGACTTCCGTAACATATATAACTATCAACATGTTATTTTATCCTTTAGAGTTTCTTGCACCTTTACAGTAACTCATTGACGTATTATGCAGCTATTGGTCTGTAGAACGATTATTTGATACGAAAAGTGGCCAAATATCAATTCTTTCAAATACTTCCATAAAATGCTCACTTGTTGAAGGATCATACACCATATATTATAAATCCAATGTCAGAAGGCTGTTATTATCTCCATCATATGTAACGGCTAGCACGCCTCTATTATGGTGAAAAAGTTAACAATATGCTATAATCCTACATACATCCAAAGCTGAAAAAACCTTCTATGAGATTCACCTATATGGACATATATCACAGCAATAAAAGATTTATATTTTCGGTAAGTAGATTTGGTTCGACAAAGAGCTCTTGAGTCGCATAGAGAAATTGAGAAATATGTTGGTGTAGAGATGAGATCCCCAGTGTACGGGTTTCATGCAGTCCATTTGCACCAAATTCTTCAACATGGGCGGCACCAAAGTAGAAGAAATTATGTAATAGATGATACAAAAGCAGATGGCACAATGATTATATTGACGTTAGTATAATTATTCGCATTATCTATACATTATTTCTCTAAAAATTTATAATCATGCATTTTATCAGTGAACAGTTATGAAGCACTTTTTTATTTTGTTTTTGTGGTTCGCAGCTTTTTATTTACATCTGAAAAACATACTGAGATGACTCTGTGTCTGTGGCAATTGCTGAGTTGTTACACAAAAATAAATGGCACAAATATAATTATACCTGATTTTGAAAGTGCTTCAAAAAAATTGTTTACCCTAAAAATACCTTCTACTTTCAAAACATTAAATCAACTTTCAATCGAAACTAAGAGCAAAATCTTTACATTTCAAGCGATTATATCGAAAACATTTACTTCATCATTGGTAAGTTTTTATTGAAACCCACTCTCACTTTCTTTTTAATGAGCATTCCTTTGTTAATTAATCTCTCCTCTGGAGGTGATAGGTCACACAGAATCAAGATCAACGAAAAACTAACAACTCCATTAGAAAAATGATACCACCACAACCAGAGGTCGTGACCTCCACTTCCCCAGAGATGCCACAATCTAACAGAATGGCTTCTTTCTTCATAAATTTTCCCTTCAATATTTTCAGTTTCTTCAGATATACTTCCAAAAATGCTGCTACCGAAGATGAATTATCACCTTCTGAAACTGCCGCAGTTGAATACACTCCAAGTGACCCTAAGTCAGCTACCAACCCCTTTTCCACAAAGTTGCCAAACGAATTTATACCAGTTAAAGGATCTTCATTTGATCCTCCGCCAGCCTTTGCCACATCAATTAAACCTTTGCCGCATGTCGAACTATCTGAGGAGAATACTAGCTTACCCCCTTTGACAATCAATTCAGTTGTTTTTCAATCTGTTAATGCACAGCGTGGAGGAGACAAGGTTAATAATGATATTGGGAAAAGTAAGGCCAATTTTTTGGGAGGTGCTTTGAAACAGGAAAGTCGTGAATACAGAAAAATAAGAAAACAGGCGGAGAGAAAGAGAAAAGAAGAATTGAAAACCCAGAAAAGAGAAGAAAAGTTGAGAAAGAAAATAGAGAAAGAAGAATTGAAAATTCGGAAAAGAGAAAAAAAGTTGAGAAAAAAAGAACAAAAAGAACAATTGAAAATCAAGAGAAGAGAAGAACAGTTGAGAAAGAAAAAAGACAAAGAAGAGCTCAAAAAGAAGAAAAAGAAAGAGAGATTACAGAAAAAAGAAGCCAGAAAACAGTTGAGAAGGCAAAGAAAATTGCAACAAGTAAAGAGGGACGAAATTGGTGGCACCAGTGAAAATTTCAATACTAGTAAGAGAAAAGAAGACCCTGTGAACAACTTGAAATTAGGAAATAAACTTGCCAGAAACTGTGAGAAGATTGTTAACAAAATTGAAGTATCTGGGAACCATTTGGCGCAAAAAGTTGAAATGATCTCACATAGATTCAAGTCATGCCAAATTCCAATTGCTGCTACCAGAAAGCCAAACAGGGAAAACCCAAAAACCTCTCTATCTGGAGTGAGCCGCTACTTGAAAGCACCTAAGCACTACCCAATTTTGCAATCCTCAAAAATGTCGTCAAGATTGCCAAGAAAGTCTCAAGCACAAGCTCAAAGTTCTGCTGTCACCAAGGAATGCGGAACTGGGAAAATTCAAAGTACAGACAATGAAAGGGTTACCAACCAAGGAGCCAAAACCTCAAAATTTGTTGCAATTGGAAGTGAGAGTAACATAGTTCGGGGTGCCAAGTTGAAAAAATTTGATAAAGTGAGCAAAATTTTGAAGAAACCAGTGAAGAAAGAAGTTCAAGGTTCAGCATTGAATCATGATCCTATTGTAGAAACTCAGTATGAGCAATTTGACTTTTATGTTGGGTTTTGTCAAAAACTCTGGAATGATGCCAACTTATTTCATAGGACGATGCAGAAGGACCTAGCTCCTGCCCTCGTTCAATCTAAACTTGAATTGATGGTCGCTTTACACAATACGCTTTTTGGAAAGGAACGTGAAATTATGTTGCTTCCTCCCAAACCAGTTGTCACTAATAATGAACAGGCCACCATATCCACTAATCAATCCTTCATTGATAACATTGTCAGCCAAAAGAGTAGCAGTACCACTATTACTACCACCAAATCCTCTTTTGATGAAATTCTCACCCTAAAGAGTAGTGCTACCTCCATTATTACTATCGAGCCTCCAACCGATGAGATTGCCATTCCAAATAGTATTCAGCTCATCACTCCAAATGATGAAATTTCCAAGAAGCCAGAGGAGCAATTGAAGAGTAATCCTGATTTAGAAAGCGTCCCGTTGGTGATGGATGTGACTTCTGCTCTCAAAGTAGTTCATGACTGTTTTGCTGCTCGTGATAATCATGATACTGCCAAAGATGAGGTTGTCAAAACCACCTTGCCAACGGTCAAAGCTGCCTCAAAGAGTTTGGATGCATATCACGGTAATATCAAAATTGAGCCCTCTTTGAATGAAAAATCTGGAGTTATCGATGGTAATAAATTATACTCTGATTGTGGTCCTGATGGCTATCACCATAATATCGTGAAAAAAGAAGTTTCTGAAGGTCTAACAGTTGAAGCTGCTCCAAAATCCTTGAACGCAGTTGATGGTTATGCCCAAGTTGGACCTCCTTTGAATGTGACCACTCAAGCAGTCGATTGTACTCATACTTTCTCTGTATCAATCCATAATTGTGAAGTATCTATTGATAGCAGCTCTGTTTACTATGACACTGGTGATTTTGACGGTTCCCTGAATCGTGAAAATGTTTTCACTCCTCTTGCCGCCATCACTTCTTGTGGAAATTCATCCAACACTAATTCTTTTTCAGATCCAACATATTCGGAAGTCAGAATCGGAAGAATGAACAAAGTGCAACAACAGTATGTCGAGCTCCTTGAAAGAGTAGTGGAACAAGTTGAGCAGGATGATCCATGGGGAAGCAGAAAAACAGGGGGAAACTGAACCACAGTGTGTAGTTGGTCGAAGACCGAATCTAGCAGTTTCAAAGCTACATGCCCAGTAGTTGAATTTGAATAAGAGTCTACAATTTTTCTATTACTGTATTTTTTCCTTGATAGTAGCGATAACTAATCTATATCTCTTCTTTTTTAAACACCGCTGTAATGGTATATGATTATGATGTAATAAAACCATGGTGATGGTATATGATGTTTTGTTAGTAAATACCACATGCGCGGGATACACCTGGTTCTGATGATTCAAGCTATTTGTTCTTCAAAGTTCCGTTGAATGAAGAAATCTTCATTGAAATTTGGAGCTTCCGGAAAGGCTTTATCTTACAGAGTACTTTACTTGTCGTCCACTCCATTACAGGAGGCAGTTTGGCTACCGCATCTGGCTGTGTGAAAAACACGGGTATCAATCATCTTTAGCAGTCCTGATGAGATCATGAGATGAGATGAGGACCGAATTGGTCAAATGATGACACAATGTGAAATCGAAAGCATGATGAGAATGTGAAATATTGAAAAGTGATAGAATTTAGAAAAACAATGGTAGAGTCAAATACGTTATTATTATTGTTATTGTTATTGTTATTATTATTATTATTATTATTATTATTATTATTATTATTATTATTATTATTATTATTATTATTATTATTAAATCATGAAATAAAAAGACGGGCTTATCAGTGTGCGAGGGGTGTAAAATCCCTAATTTATAACACAATTTATCATACCCAAATATGGATACCAAAAGCTCACAGAATCAAATTTGATCAAACCTATTACTTGGCTTGGAAAAAAAAATGAAAAAAAAAAAGAGAAAAGGGAGTACTCAAGCTTTCAGTTACTTGACATCCCTGGAGACTTCTGAGTCATATCTGTGGAATCTATTCATGACCTCATAACATTGACTCAGCCTGCCAGGAAACTGATCCATGTCATGATATTAGTACAATGCCTCAGATTAGCGCAATAAGTGTATATATTAATTTTGGTATAATAAGCAAATATTTAAACTTAAAAAAAAAAAAAAAAAAAAAAGCAATAAAAACAACGTCGACAGTCACTACATAAATGACAATAATAGAGATAGAAAATTGAATACGTTCTTATCATGTTTGACGGGGGAATGAGGATCTGCAATTTTAACACATCTTCAACACATTTTCCGCACTGGAAACATTGACACTGACATTATCTGGCTCAACAAACAAGTTCTCAACTTTACCTTCGTTATCGACTACCAAGGCGTATCTTTTAGATCTGAAATTACCAAAGAAGGCGGTGGCGTCAAAACTCAAGTCCAATTCTTCGGTCAAGTCTCCAGTGGCGTCGGCGATAAATCTCATTTCTTCTGGGGCATTAAGGGACTGTTTCCAGGCATTTGTGACGAATGCATCGTTAACCGCCACGATAAACACTTGGTCAATGCCTTTTTGCTTGAATTTGTCAAGGTTGGCAATGTATCCTGGAACATGAGATGCCGAGCAACCTGGGGAAAAGGCACCAGGAACCCCAACAATGATTGATTTGGAAGTTATGACATCAAGAAGGTTGAGCTTGTTACCTGGAGAAGACTCGAACACCATGGTAGCAGGAAGTTTCTGGCCAATGTTGATCAAAGAGGCTCTAGAGGTGTGGAAGAAGTGGCGATGAACCCCACCACAGATAGATTTGGTGAGCAACAAGCGGGAAGAGTTGGTGCTGAACATTGGAATATTGTATATTTATGGTTGTTTAATTGATACTTTTCTGTAAATAACTGTCTGTTTCCGGTGCGTGCTTAAATGGTTAGAGCGGTCTTTCCACACGGTTTATATAATAATAATGGGATCTTTGGCGGTGATGATGGGGGTGAAAGACGGAAAAACTTTAAAAAAAGTAGCAACATAAGGCGACGACGACCCATGGCAGCGGTACATCCACAAAATACAAACACAAACACATATCAATTACAATCGATAATACTTATTTATATACTATATATATACAAATCACATGTGTTGGAAGACACTCTTGAAACCAGAAACCGTGACATCGCCTCCTAATTCCTTGCCAATGTAGCTCACTTTACCATCGTTGATTACCATCGCATATCTCCCAGTTCTGATCCCCAACCCCATCTTGGTCAAATCCAAATCGAGACCAAACTTCTTGCTGAATTCAGCATAAGTGTCGCTGGCGAAAATGACGTGTTTCACTTTGGTTTCATCCTTGTCGACCCCAAGGGCTTTGGCAAACGCTTGCAACACAAACGGGTCATTAGCGGAAAGGAAAACAATCTTGTCGTACCCTTTAGCAAGAACCGCCTTGATGTTAGCGTCCTCCAAGAACTCTGGCACGTGGGTTTGGGAGCAAGTAGGAGTGAAGGCCCCAGGATAAGAGACAATCAAAACCTTCTTGGATTGTTCGGCATCTTTTGATAAGTTGTACGCCACCGGGGCTGGACAAGCAAGTGAATCTGTGTCGTTCAACTTGATTGGAACGTACTTGAAAAAAGTGTCGGCTGGAACGGCGTCGCCTTGTTTAAGAGACATTGTGGATAATAAATGATAATAATAATTGTAATAATTGAATTGAACAGACCAAGTTAAAGAACAATCCGGCAAGTTTAAATACGTGAATTGTCCCGAAGAAAAAAATAAGTTGCTGCGGGGTCTCGACTCTCTTGCGCCCGTCAATTTGGATCAGAGATTATTAATGTGATCAGTTGATTCACCATGCAATTTATACGAAAATTGCTGGAAGATTCTCCTTCTCAAAACCAATATCAAGTTATATAATTATATACTTATGAGATTTTAATATGAATCGAAATTATTTTAAAAAAAAAAAAAAATATTTGACTATTATTTGATTATTACTTCCTCCTCGTTTCATCTCTTACTCGTCCTACACCTTCCATCATTAACAAAACAATAATGTCTTTATTAAAATATGTACAATATTTAGATCATGCTTTATAATAATCTCCTCTGTAGACTACTCAATCATGAAAAAAAAGACAGTCCTTTTTATAACAAAAAATCCAATTAAACAAACCAGCAAAAATCAATTAAACCATTCAAACAGAAATTTCCCCATGTTCAAACATCCAGTTCATGATAGAAAGCAAAGACAAAATAGAAGCCTGCGAAACATCCCTGTGGATACCAACCCCAAATCTCTTGGTCAATTCACCAGTCTTTTTACTGATATAACTCAATTGAATGTATGCCGCGGCCTCGGAATTACTCTTATCCTTACCTAAAGTGTGTTCGTTATAGTTTTCGACAGCCAAAGAATCAATCTTGAATCTCTTCAACAAAGCATCAGTAAATGCAGAAATTGGACCGTTACCAACCCCAGAAACCGTTTCCCCTTCGGAATTGATGACTAAGTCCGCCATAAGTTTTCTGTTTTTGTCAGGGTCCGACAATCCGGAATTACCAATCGAGAAGTCCACAAGGGCAACCTTGTTGTTTGGATTCAAATAATATTCCTTTTGGAACAAACTGATAATCTCTTGCGCCTTCAATTCCCTTCCAAGGGTATCGGCACTCCGTTGCACCACGTTGGAGAACGCCACTTGCAAAGCTCTTGGCAAGTCCAAGTCCAATGCCTTAAGAATGATCCATGCAGCACCACCTTTACCAGATTGCGAGTTGACACGGATAACCGCTTCGTAATCACGGCCAATATCCTTTGGATCCAATGGCAAGTATGGCATTTTCCAACTCTTGTCCCCAGCGATTCTCCGCTTATCTTGAGCGACAAACCCTTTCTTAATGGCGTCTTGATGCGATCCGCTGAAAGCACATACCACAAGAGACCCACCGTATGGGGCTCTTTCATTGACTGGGATCTTGTTACAACGTTCGACGATCTTGATGATCTCTTCCAAGTCAGAAAAGTCGAGCTTTGGGTTGATCCCGTGGGTGTACAAGTTCAATGCTAAAGTGACAATATCAACATTTCCGGTTCTTTCCCCATTACCAAACACACACCCTTCAACTCTATCGGCCCCAGCTAAAACCCCTAACTCAGTGGCCGCCACCCCGCACCCACGATCGTTATGACAGTGTAAAGAAATACAACACTTTTCACGTTCAGAGATATGGGTACAGAAATATTCAATCTGGTCAGCGTACACATTAGGCAAGTTCATTTCCACTGTGGCCGGTAAATTGAACACAATTGGGTTTTCGACACTTGGGCCCCATGCCGCCTTCACCGCCTCACAAATCTCCACCGCAAAATCTGGATCGGTATCACTAAAGGTTTCTGGAGAAAATTCATATTGCCAATGAGTGCCCTCGGTCGATGGGTCATCCTTGGTTAAAGAACGCACCAACGCTGTGGCTTCGACCGCTTTAGCCACCGCTTCTTCGCGGGTCATGTTGAACACCACCTCTCTGAAAACATCCGAGGTAGCCAAATACACATGAATGCAGGCACGTTTGGCACCTTTAAGAGACTCCACGGTTCTGCGGATCAAGTGTTCTCTCGATTGGGTCAACACCTGGATGGTGACATCTTCAGGACAATTCTCCACCGCGTACCTGGTGAAATCAAAATCGGTTTGTGAGGCACTTGGGAACGCCACTTCGATTTCTTTGAACCCAATTTCTACCAATTTCTGGAAATAAAGTTTCTTCTCTTCCACCGACATTGGGTCTGGCAAAGATTGGTTCCCATCACGTAAATCGGTCGACAACCAACGTGGTGGGGCGTTGATTTCCTTATCCGGCCAGGTTCTTTGAGGAAACTGGATCTTCTTTTGACGAATGTACTTCTCTGAAGGATCAGCCAACATGTTGGTGAACTTTGGATACTGGCCAGCTTTTCTAGAACAACACTCCATTTCTTGTAAATCTATCTATCTATTATTATATTTTTTTTTTTGGTTTTTGACAGGATGTGTCACTCAATAAGCAACAATATAATTGTAGGTAATAGCAAGACTATTCACACAAATAACAAAATTTCCAAAAAAGTGATAAAAAAACAGCAACCACACTGCTTTTTATCTTATAGAATTTCTGGTTATAAGAATTAGTCAAAAACGAGGTTAAAAATGAGTCAATGAAGATGATTATATATGCGGAGAAAGAGAATTTCACAGTAAAATTTTCAGCGCATGGTGCCAAATTGGCGGCCCCCCGGTACCGGCGAGCAATCCCCGTAACTTTCAAGATTTGCCTTGCCCCCATCATTCCCGAGCAATTACTAAAAAAGCGACACTGGTTCGTCAAGAAATATTATTAAAACAGAAATATTTGAGATATGCATAACAAAACAAAAAAAAAATAAAAAGAACAATAGTACAAAATACAAATAGGTAATACAAATAGAGAATATACCTATATATATATATATATATCTCATTTAGAAAAGTCATCATCAAAAAATAAAAAGAACATTAAGGAATAAAAATAGAAAAAAAAACATTATTTCATTAGGTACCACCCTATTACCACGTAGTAATAGAGAGAAAAGAAAAAGAAAAAAAAAGTTGGATATGGTTCATGGATTTTAAAAATTCAAATTCACCATTTTGAGTTGTCGTCTTGTTTGTCATATCTTGTTCTCTTCATTAATGTGTTTCGCTGTAGTATTGTACTTTCTTTTTTATATCCTGGTATATCAAACACCAGGCAAAACTAAAACCAAATATCCACCTCACCCAGAAACGCAAGATAATCTATAATTAATATCATAAAATAAAAATACTCTTCAAAAAAAAAAAAAAATAGAAGAAAAATCAGCCAGAACTGACGCTGCTATTTGGAGTTGCATCAGCGGTCCCTGAAATGGCCATCAGTCTAGCCCTTAAAGCCTCGGCAAACAATACAGCAGCAGGCCAAATTGGAGCATCAGCTAAAATACGAATTCCCAAATATAAACACTTAGACGACAACCTTGAGCTTCTGATAAAACAGATTAGTTTATCCATAGAATCTTCAGTAGTGGTCTCACTTTTAGACATCCCAGATTGACCTAGTTTGTGAGCATCTTCATTCAAATTATCAAACTCAAGAGATCCACTGGCTTGAAACGTTAAAAATTCCGTGAAGCTTCTGGTGTTGGCATTGTCAGGAGTCAAAGTGGTGCTAACTTTTCTCAAAACCTTGGAAACCCTGATAAATAAAGCTGTATCAATGGCAGTCAAAATAGATTTCGAAGAATTCTGTTTGTCAACTAATAGGTTAGCATAGGTAATCGTCAACTTCTCAATAGTATGTAAATACTCAGTTAAAAACAAAATACTGGTGAAAGTACAAGTTAAAAAGAAAATAGGGGTCTTGCGACTCGTCTTTTGTGCATCATTATGCACCGAAATCAAATCAATCCATAATTCAATTATGTTTAATGCATATCTCAGCGATTCTCTCAAGGCTTCCGGGTCATTTTCAATCAATGTTAATTGTTCATTCATCCCTTCCCAATCCTTGACCCAAACACGTTCTAAAATCGGAGTCACCGAAAGACAGAGCCTAATCTTGGAAAACGAAAGCAATGGCAAAATAAGTTTCAAAATTGGAGACTTATTAATCAATGCTAAATTCGAAGCGTTTGGAATTAAAATCCCTTCATTCCTAATAAATAATAATTCCCAATACTTCAACAAAGATTCCAATTCAACACGATCGTTCATTCTCCATTTCATCGCCCTAAGACCATCATTCATTTCCTGTTTTCTCAACTCGATTCTTCTTTCGTAAATGGTTTGATGGATGTACATCAACAACAGTAGCAACACTTTTAATCCAACCTGTCTATTGACCAAATCCAAATAATTGTGATTCACCAATGACGAAATCAATTCAGTAAACGACCCACCATTCGACAACTGGATTAATGCAAACTTTGAGTCAATCACAATGTTATCGGCATGCAATAATTGAAACCATTTTTGGTAATTTGGAGCCTTCCAATAAGCTTCATTTGGACATGGAGTACCACATTGCAAATCTTCAGATTTCAAAACAATTGGGGCACCAATCAATGTATCAAACAACACAGAAATCAATAAAATGGTATGAACCGTACGAATTCTAGACTGTGCCAAAATGAAATAATCAAAGTTGTTCTTCAAAATTAATGGAGTAGTGTTATGATCATTTTGAGTCGAAGTGGCATCAAAAATTGGTGGTGGAGTAATGAATTGTTCTAATGGTAAATGCAAAGAGCACTTCTTCACTAAATAAATCAAAGAATTCAATTGTTTGGCAATAGACTTATTCAACGACTCATCATTGTTGAAAATCCCCAAAAACATATTGAGGGTCAAGCACTGTATCAACCATAGTGGAATATCATCATGCTGCACATTTTTATTGGTTTCTAGGAAATTATGGATATAAAACTTTGAGACCCCGAATAACAACAACGAATTAGAAGAATGAAACGAATATAACGCCCCTATGGCAGCCACTGCCAACAATAATGGGATATTTTCGACAGTCAGTTCAATCGAAGGCAAGTGAACAAACGGGAAATAGGCATCAAACTCTTTACAGTATAAAAAGCTATAACTGTTTAATTCGCCAATACTTGGGAATTGTCCTTCAGACAACCCATTACTTTTAATGATATGGTCCCGGATCTTTTTCGTAAACAAATCAAACTTGAGTTCAGAAGAATATGAGGCATGCATGTTAATTGTGCTAAGAAATGAATTATTGGATGCAGTATTGGACATTGCTGCTGATCTTATACCTGTATTCGAAATATCTTCGCCATTACTTAATGTAAAAGCGTTTGGGTAAGGCGACCCCGTACCACTTCCAGAACTAGAGCGTAGTCCATTGGAAATAAAATTGTTATTCGAACTATTCACTGAGACAATAGGGCTTGTCAACCCACTGAAGCTTGGAGAAGTTCCAAATGAATTAACATTTGGAGAATTAATGTTAGAGTTGGAATTAGCCATTGGTTTACCTTGTGCTTGGGTTTGTTGTTTGAATAGATCCAATTGACGATCCCTGAACAATGAAGCAATATCAGTGCCTGCTATCATAATTCTTGAGTTTTTATCTTTTTTACTTCCAGTTTTGCTCATAATCTTACTGCCTTTGCCCGCAACCTTACCAAATCCAATAACTGGTTTGGCTGCAGCAACAGATTTTCCTGCAGAAACAGAAACATTTCCAACGGCTCCTAAGGAGTTAAATCCCTTCGATAAAGGAATACCAGCCTTGGTTGAGGAAGTCGGTTTAGCAGAACCACTTAAAGTTCTTGCTAATGGATTTTTAGTGATTCTTCCACTCACTGTAGAACCAACATTCTTGTTATTATTGATTATGGTTCCCCTCCCAGAGTTTGATGCGATAGAATTGGTAGGATTTTGTGTAGATAAAGTATTTGCCATACCAACAGCAACGGGAACATTTGTTGTCGCAGATAAAGTCGGGGAAGCTGCAGCAGGAGACGCATTACTATCTACCTCTTGGAGCAATCCTTCTTGATATTCTTGACGGTCAACAAACCCAATATGGTTGATATCATATTGTAAGTGATGGCCCAGATTGAATGGACTCCTTATAAACTCATCTAGCCAATTTTCATCTAGTAGGTCAACAACATTTTGATCTCCTTTTCCATCAGTTGCGATGTCCATATTATGATAACCTCTATTGTTGTTATGTTCAGTTCTAAAATCATTTGGCGATTTCTCATCGCCGTGCTGGAAAGTCCGTTTATCAGATTTGGTGTTCTTTTTATTCATCTCTTCATCATTATTCTCAAGATCCTCATCCACACTCTCCACTTGTCCTCCATGTAACGCAACCCAGCGTCTCAAACTTCTGTAGTCATCAAAACCGGCCCCTCCCCCTATTGTGCCAGTATGGAGAAATTCTTGAAGCGCTGGAAGATCGACATATTCCTCCCTTTGGTGATGGTGAGTCTGCGTTGGAACCTCGGATGTGGTTGTGGAAATATTACCATTTCCGCTATTCATGTTATGGCCTGTTTGAACATTTTGACCAGAAATTGCCATTTTTTGTCGATCTGGATGGACACCACGCTGCTGCTGGTTATTACCATAATTATGGTCATGAGAATTACCAAAAAGCGAATACTGGAATGGGGTCATTTCATGGCCATCATGCTCAAACCCAATGTATCCATTATTATTCCGATAGTTGTTATTTGTATCACAATGGGAATGCTGACTAAATAAATCATTTGCTTGCCCAGTGTTATCGGAGTTGGAAAAAATTGTGTGGTTCATTCCTTCCTTTGGTTTAGAATTAGGACTGACATTAGGGCTATGGCCACGGAAGTCTGCACTATCATTCTTTCTTGAATCATGACTTTGGAAGGCACCGTGATTGTGGAAAAGACTGTCGCCTTCATCATTATGCTGCTCCTCAGATTTCAAATGTTCACTTTGGTGGTTATAAAATTGTTGTTTTTGATGATGCGAATGTTGTTCTGCACCGTCCAAATGGAAACCTTCGAGTCCACCCCAATCAACTCCCAAAGCTTCTAAATCAACCCCGGCCATAACAGCTTTTTCAACCAATTCTTGTGCAGACATTTGAGGAGTAGAGAATCCTACTTGATGAGGTGCCTCAGGAACTGTGTCATGGGATACAATGTTGAGCGCTTCAAAAGGAGAAGTATAAGAGATCATCAGAGTTGCTGAAAACGATGCATGACGATGACGATGATGATGAGGATGATGCTTAGAATAATCAGCCTGGGAGTTGTGAGGGTTCTCTGGGTCACTTGAAGAAGGGATATTATCATTAGTTTTAGAAGGTAACATTGATATTTTTGTCTCTGAATTTGTATGGAACATTTGGAATGAGGTGAGTAAGTCCTCATCTTCACTATCTCTACTGACTTCAATTGTATTGTTATCATTATTGGCATGTGAGCCCATTCTTGTGATGGTTGATAATCCTGAAGACGGTTGTGGTTTTTGAGAGGACTTCAAGGTGGCCGGCTTCGCAAATGCTGGATCGGAATAATTTTTCTTCAAGGTCCCATTACTAGAAATATTTTTGATATTGTCAATGGAATTAGAGAGCTCCATCATCGGAGCCCCATTGGATGAGGAGAAGTCTCCGGTGGCGTTGAGTTTTGCGCTTGCCACTCCTCCTCCGCTAAGAGAATTCAACAGAGTTATTGGGCCCAATCCCAACCCATCATTTGTGGCGGACCTGCTCATTGAATTAGAATTTAACGTACTTGCAGGTGAAAAAGGTTGATAAATTGAGTCACTTGGGGAAGCGCTATTACTATTTGATTGGGCTTCAAAAAAAGTTGCCTGGTTGTTTATTGGGGAAATAATTTTATCTGACGTCGGCTGAGGTTCTTGAAGTGGCGATAGAAATTGATTTGGAAGGCCAACAATTCCAGAAGCTTGTAGCAAAGGACTTGGAACTTGAGGCTTTAGAGAATTGTTTTGTGGTACTAGTTTTTGTGGCTGCCTCACCTTTTCCTGTTGTGGTGGTTGTGTGATTTGTCCAGGTAGTGGCTTGATTTTCTCGGTGTTGTTTTTGTGCTCGATGATGTTGCCGCTGTAATTTTTTAGCTTTCCTTTGGCCTTGTCAGTTCCGCCAGAATTGCTTCCGGCATTGTTAGTGTTATTGTTAGTATTGTTGGCGCTTAGTAAACCAGCGTGTAACTTCTGTTGGTGCCTAAGGACCAAATCACGTCTTGCAAAGCAGCGGCCACAAGCAGCGCATTGAAATGGCTTTTCATTTGTGTGTGATCTTTCGTGTCGCTTGAGATGTTCTAATCTGGCAAACGCTCGGGTACAAATCAAGCAAACATGAGGTCTGGGACGATCGGTCTTGATGATAGCCGATTTCTTTGGGATTGGTTGACTTGGTAAAATGTTTAAGCCACTGCTGACACCAGCTGACGGGAAAGATGGATGAGTAGGAGGCGGTTGTCCTGTATCTTCAGACATAATTTTGCTGTTCTCTAGTTATATTGTCTGTAGCAGGGTATTTAATTTTTTATTTCAGCAGAGAAATATTTATTTGATGTACAATATAGCAAGTGGCGACGTTGTATCCCCTGGCTGATCTATGTATGTATGCTCGGTATGATTATCAATAATTACGGATCTCATTTTTATGGAACTCGATAAAATTTCCACTTCTCGGGCACGTGCCACTCGGCCCAGACAGTCCTCCGGAACCCATTTTTTGCCACTCAGTGCTTACGTAACTGCCGGGTGGAGCACACTCGGTCTTATTAACCACAGAAACACTTATGTAGAAACCAGCCCTTTATCCGTCATTCGTCCCCAGAATGACACTAATATCACTGGAAATATACCTCAAAAAACCTCCACAGAAATAGCCCTTTCATCAACGTCACCACAGCCCGAGATACGGACCCACCCACACCTCAAGTGGCTTCAAAAAAACAACCACAGATCCTCATAACACATCCTAACACCAGTAAGTCTCCCAATTCACTATAAAAAGCCGTTGAAAAAAAAATTTTCATCTCAGCATTTCAAAGTTTCTTTTCCTTTTCTTTGTACCAAGTCCATCATTTAGACAGTGCATTCTTTCCTATAATATATTGTCTCCTTTTATGCTCTTACTTCTTCTCTCTCTCTATCTTATTTCTTTTGTCCCTCGTTCTGAGATGATAATTGAGATTTCTAGGAGTTTGTGGAAGTTGTTTGGGTTGGAGATGATGCAATAACTTTAATGGATGGAATAGCGATTTCCCGGTGGACAGAGGAAAACTTGATGATTTCTTTAGAACTCGGTAGGATTGATCATTGTGATCGATGAGCATCGGGTGTCAATAATTATCGACATTTATATTTTCTTTTCTTTCTTTTCTTTCATCAACCTCTAAGACCGGCATCTTTAATTAAAGAACCAGTTTGTTGATCTAACAGCGTATGCGGATGACCAATTGTACTGGTCTATTAGTATTTTCAAGTAAAATTGATACACATACCGCAGAACAGTAAATTAAGAGGCAATTCCCACCGCTAGTAATTCTCCGTGGGTAAACTGAACTGCGGGGATTCACTACTCTTTGAAATTGATGCTGAACTGTTAATAACTAAGGCTATTAAGAGCTGGCACTAAACAAGTTCGCGAGACGTTGACAAAAATCTTAATAAGTTGGTGTTACCCTGCTTTGTGGCATAAGGTAAATGTCACTTTTTATTACTTACAATGTAAATAAATCTGTACACCTAAAGTGGGAGAATATATATTTATTTCTAGAATGAGCATACTATAGAAAGGCAGGTAGATTATATCAATTGGTTTAAATGAGTGGGCCATGTATAATCAAATGATGGGAGGTTAGGGACTGAAAGCAATCAATATGAGCTTTTTTTTTT
>JASTVC010000139.1:0-15905 GCA_031125765.1 Saccharomycopsis amapae
ATGCTCAAATTCCATGACCTTTTTTGGTATTTCTGATTGATAAATTTCTGGAATACCCTCTTTGATAGACCATACCAGAACTCCATCTAGCCATCATACCATAATAAAACAAAGTTTTAATAAGCCGGGCTAGCCTAATTGGTTAGGGCGTCTGACTTCTAATCAGGAGATTCTGGGTTCGAGTCCCAGGTTCGGTGGTTTATTTTTTTACATGGAAATCAAAAATTCTATCAAAGCCTAATCAATTTTAGGAACAGTATTCAGGATATTAACTTTAGAGTGGCTTGCTCGTCTAAATTTTTAGTGTTTTTAGATCAAGAAACATTTTTTTTTCTTCACGTACATTAAAAACAATAATAATGCTAGTTTCAAAAAAAAAAGAAAAAAAGAGTGATTTGTCACAAATTGAAAGAGAAAAGAAAGAAAAGAAAAGAAAAAAACATGACGACAACGTTATATCCAACAACAAAATTACAAACTTCACAGCTTCTATCTTTCACAAAACAAAAAGAGGGGAAAAAAGAATAGGAAAAAGCAAAAAAAAAACTGGACTGCAAAATAAAATTAAATGAAAATTGATCAAGCACTACTCAAGCATCGGTAGTGAGCTCAACTTCCGAGGCAGTTCCATTTGATTCTTCTGCTGAAATATCGCTAGGATTACCTGCAGGATCCAAAGAGATGACAGGAGCGAGAGCAGCACCAACATCACTAGCAGCAGAGTCTGGGAAACCAGCAGAGGAAGGAGCATCGGGGGTAGCAACACCGGCGCCAGGGATACCTGCTAAAGCGCCATTGGCAGCGACGGAGTTGTTGTTAAGAGATTGAAATTGCCTTGGCATATTACCGCATCTATCCTTACCATAATTGATCTTGAAGTTTTTGTAATCATCATTCATTTTGATTCCATCAATAGCCTTGATAGCATTGGCGATGTTTGTGAAATTTACAAATGCACACTTCTTCTCTGGCAAAAAGTTGATTTGCTCAATTTCCCCAAATTTGCTAAAATCTTGTCTCAACTTTGGTTCATTGAATAAAATTTCCAAATCTCTTTCGATGTTACCGATATAAATGTTTCTTGAGGCACCAGAGGATACTGCCAATGCGATTGGATTGGGCAATGGACCAGAGTGCTTACCCCAGCCAACTTTAACTCTTCTGTTGTGGATTGTTAATCCGTGTAAATGACACATGGCAAAAAACTGGGCAGCAGCAATTGGATCAATAAAAGTTATGAAACAAACGTGTCTTTCGGATAAGTATCTGATCGTTTGTAATAAACCACCTCTGACAACGTTACAAATTTCTTCGATAGATGAATCAGGATGCAAGTTACCTAAGTAAACAGTTCTGTTACCCAAGTTGTTCGCCCCGCCTGCACTGGTTGCAATTGCAGCAGCAGCAGCAGACTGTTGGACTAAAGCGTTAGAAATGAAATCTCTGTCTGCCGCAGTTACCAAGTGTTCCATACCAGGTGCCAAGCCAAGATATTGGGCAGCATTATGCTGCTGAGTTTTGGTGATGAACGCACATCTATCTTTACCATAAAAGACTTTCTTGTTGACATATTTCTCCTCTAACGGCAACTGTTGGACGACCCTAACGGCACTCAAGATGCTCAAAAAGTGAACAAAGGCAACCCCTTTGTCAGGTAAAATCTTGATAGTATCAATCTGACCAAACTTTGACAAATCTTGCTTCAATTCTTCCAGAGTTATATCTTTATTCAAGTTACCCAAATATACATTTCTGGTAGCTCCATCTCTTTGAATACTGTTCAAAACTGCGGGAGCAATTTGTGTGGACTTGCCCCAGCCGATTCTAATATCGTTGCTTTTAATAGTAAGACGTTTCAAAATGGCATCAGAATGGAACAATAAAGCTGAACTTTCGTCAATAAAAGAAATAAAGGCACACATCTTCGCTGGTAAAATTCTCACGTTTTCAATGATACCACTTCTGACATGGTTCAATAATTCCTCAGGGGTGATATCAGGAGGAACATTTCCCAAGTAGACCGTACGGCTAGGAGCACTAGTACCTATCAAGTCATTACCTGGATTACCCATGTAGGTGTTTGCTCTCTGTTGGCCAACAGGATTTTGCTGATTAATGTTTGGAGAAGCGGCGTCACCAGGAGGCATGTTACCCAAAGAGCCAGAATTGGCACCCAAACTATTCAACCCAGAATTCATGCTGTGCAAATCGCCAGAAGAATCCCCATACGGCCCCATACTGTTAATTCCTCCATCAATACCATTACCGTTAAGGTTGTGGATTTCATTTAAACTGCTTTGAGAGTTGGCAAAATTGTTGGCCATGTTGTATTCATTGAAATCATGTGGAGGATAGCCTTCTTGCATGTAAGGCCCATTAGAATTGTTGAACTGATCATTTCTTTCCATATGAAGCTGACCCATAGGGATGCTATTGGTGAATTGACTTGGGTTCATTGGAGGACCTTGAGCACCAGGGTTAGAAGGAACACCGCCAAAACTGCTGAAACCATTTTGGGATCCATAGGGATTTGGTTTCTGTGACATATAAGGGGAACCTACCATCATTTGTTGTTGCAAAAGTGGGTTATAAGACATGTCATAAGAGTAGTTATTTTGCATAATCGGTGAAAAAAAATGTGTGTGTGTGTGTAACAATTATGGTATGACGATGAGACCAAATGGCTCGTAGAAGAACGGTAATAAGGTAAAAGATGAAGTGAAATGAAATTGAATATTTAAAGAGGTCAAAGGTAGTTTATAAAGATATCGCTATGGTTGTAGATCAAGGGATAGATCTGGATGTGCAACGTGGTCTTCCGGAAGAAAAACTTCGCCAAGAATCAAATCAACAACAACAAACCAAAGAGGTTTCAATAAAACAAGGTGATAAAAAAAAAGAGCAAGAGGAAGAGGAAATAATCTTTAATAGAATTGAAAACAGCACCAAAGAAGGTTTTTTGAATTTTTGAATTTTTTTTTTTTGGTGGCTATAAGCGGACGAGAGATGATCACAACTGGTTCACTATTTGATCAACGCTTTAAAACAATAAGAGGAATTGAACTGAAACGAAATCAAGGGAGATAAACAAACAAAAGTAGCTGGATAGCTAACTGAAGGAAGTGAAGGGGAAATAAAACTGAGCCAGTTAATAGACACACCGTGGCAGTAGTGTTAAATTGGAAGATAACAATTTTTTTTCTTTAAAAATTTGGTACATGTGTCCGTATCCCGCCGGATCGGCGGAATATCCTGGAAGGAAACTGTAGTGCGGCCGTCTTGCCGCCTGGTTGATTCCGGGAAGGTTGTGACGCATCCGTAGGGCGGAAAAGAAAAAACGGCGGAAAAAACAACAAAAATAAAAACCGGTGAAGATGGATGGATGGATATCGATAGAGAACTGTTAATAATGGCAGACGTCAGGAGATCCTCCAGGGGAAATAAAGGCCAAAACCCACGGTTGGAGGTATCAAGAAAGTTTGAGGATGAGTTAGGAAAGTCTTCTGGCAAGCGCAAGTCTCATCCTGCATCGTCAGCAACACTCGCAAACACAAAAAAGCAACGACAAGAACAGCCCGAAGATCTGAACCAGGACAGCCCTACTAGCAAGCCAGAAAAAGAAAAAGATTTTGAAGAAGTGCGATGTTTGGTATGTGGTGTCACTGATGCCAATTATGATGAAGAAGAAGAAGACGAAAATGGGACGATGATTGAATGTGAACTGTGCCTATCCTGGCAACATTTGAAATGCATGTTTGGTTCTTCAAGAAGAAAAGCCCCTAATAAGTATTTTTGTGAGATTTGTTCGCCGAAATCTTTTGTCAATATCAAGCAGAAGTTATCTCCAGAAATATACTTTGCCGAGATAGAGGCTCAAGGAATAAGTACAAGAGCAACAGGCGTGGAAAAATACATTAATGGTGAACTTGAAAACGATAACGATGTTGATTATAGTGATGAAGGTCAAGCTGGTAAGCAAATAGACGGAGCTGATGGCAAGGAAGACCTGGTCCAAGTGCATAGAAATTCTAAGTCAAAGAAGCCAGGCAGTCGTTCCAAGCGGGACGAGGCATTGATGCAAGAAATGAAAGTGCGAGGCGGGGTCATTGAGCAGTTCAAGAAAATCTACAAAGATTGTGTAATTCCACAAATAAAGGATGCAATTCCAAATGAGAACGATATCGCCCAGTGGGGTATAATGCTTGAAAATATACTTTATAACAAATTGAATGACACAACAAATCAAACTGACCCGGGAACAAAATATAGAGAAAGATTCAGAAATTTGTTTGCTTCTTTAAGAGACAAGAAAAATACTTTTCTTAGAGATAGATTGATTACTGGAGACTTGAAGCTAGTAGAACTTGTTGAAATGAAAACAGAAGAATTGATTAATCCAGAAATGCAAAAATTTAGATTAGAATCTATTAAACAGAAGATTGCAGAAAGCACGTTGAAACATATGAATCAAGTTCCTAAGATGAAAAAAACCCATAAAGGTGATGAAATAATTGAAGACGAAGATGAAAATTTTAATGAAGAAAACTTGGTCTTTTTTTCGGGCGGGAAAGATCAAAATTTAGATGATACAAAAACCTATGATGATCCGCCCGCTGTTGGTATCAAAGAAAAGCAAGAAAAGGAAAAAAAACCTACCGCTTCCTCAAAAGACCCAAGAAAAAAAAATGGGAAAAAAAAGCAAGTTCATTTTGCTGTAAACCACGGTTATGAAGAAATTGAGCATTCTATTGGTAGTGTGGATGATAGCAGGCTAGATGAAATTTTGGGAACTAATCTGGATGTCACATATGATGAGGATGAGATTAAACAAATATCAGAAAGCGACACTAACGAATATGAACCAGTGTTTTGGCGAGGTCATATTCAGTTGGCAGATTTACAGGATTTCTTTACTGAGGTGGTTTTTTGTGGAAACTCTGATCCAGAATCTATGCGATCGCCAGATATTTGTTATGCGTTATTGGATTTGAACCAGCTGCTTGAACTTGAAGGTAGATTAGATAAAAGAAGGGCCGAGGATTATCTTCGTGAAATTGCATCAACAAGAAATATTATACTTTCCGAGCTCATTGAAACAAATGACAATCGTGAAAATTATCTCAAGGTTTTCAATTATTTTAAGTCAAAATCCAGATATGGGGTAATTAAAAATCCAAGAAAATCATATATCAAAGATATCTATCTCACACCAATTGATGCCGATTCGAAAGAACATCTTCCTGAATTTTTAAGATCAATTGTCAACTTTAAGTTTATGCCAAAACTACCGAAACTCTATCTAATTTTCACTGTCAAGAAGGATTATATTCCTGATCAGACATTTGTTGATGGTATCAAGAATGAAGTCAAGACGATTGGGGATCAAAGAAATAAAATGGTACCCAAAGAAACCTCCAAGGAATATTTGGCCAGAGCCTTTAATGACATTCCCAAGGAGCAGCTTGATATTTTATTTCAAATTATCGATGAGCATCCCGATGCTAAAGACCCACAGAAGCTTATTGAATATGTGTCTGCATTAACGCATAATGGGGTAATAAATCAGTGAGTGAGACTATTTAGAATTCTTTTTCTTTGTACTGTATAATACGTATGTACCATATTTTTATTCCAAAGATAATAGCAAAAATGACATTTAGATTGTAAGGCTCATTTTTACCATAGACCCGGTTCATTGGTCTATTTACATTTTTCCGAAAGTGGAAGGCGCGATTAGAAGGTGTTTTTTTTTTGATCTCTTTTGCAAAATATCTACCGCTCTTTTCCGTTTGTTTGTTTCTCTCTCGCTAACATAAGAATTTCTTAAAAGGAGGAGTAGCCATCATGGCAAGAGGGAATATAGCTAATAGGTATCTCCAAAACATTGAAGGGGAGTCTACTACAACAAGTCCAAGCAACAACACTGCCCTGAGAATCTTTAGTAGCAGTCCGTTGAGAGAGAATAAAAACATTGCCAATCTGGGCAGAATCACAACACTAAAATCTAAATTACCGGTGCCACGCAATAATCTACTAAAAGAAGAAGAGCCAAATGATGTCACTGGTCTCAGGGGAAGGAAGAAGTTTACTAAAAAAGCTTCCGACGAGAACTTGAATGCTTCATGGTTTGACAATCAAAGACAATCATTGCAAGGATACGAATACCTTTGTCGTGTTGGAGAAGCAAAGAGATGGATCGAAAACTGCATTAGAGAAGAATTGCCTTCAGAAGCTGAGCTTTGTAACGATGGGTTCAGAGATGGAGTGATTCTCGCAAAATTGACTAGAGCTTTTGTCCCCGAACTTGTGAGAAAAATAATCCCTTCATCAAAGAAATTGCAATTTAGACATACCGAGAACATCAATAATTTTTTCCAGTTTCTTGATATAGTAGAAATCCCGGAGTTGTTTAGATTCGAATTGACAGATTTATACGATAAGAAGAATATACCCAAAGTGATTTTCTGTATCCATGCTCTCAGTTTCTTGTTAGCCCAAGATGAAAAAGCTCCTCAGATGACAGAATTGGTGGGGAAGTTAGAGTTTACTGATGAGGAAATTAGTGCTTCACAAAAAGCCTTGAATGGAGCCCACTTGCCTAACTTCAATTCAGTGAAAAAAGAGCAATCAAATGAAACTCTGGTAAGATCAAGTTCCCCGAGCAAAAGCCCAGATTTCAGAAATAAATCTTTCATTGATGATGATATAAATTACAACAAAAGAACACCAGCTAGTACAAAACGAAAATCTATTCCGCTCCCAGTGCCAAAGAAGGTAGAACCTGAACCTGAACCTGAAGATCCAGAACCAACAAATGAGGAACTTGAACTTGTATTAAAAAGTGTGATAAGATTCCAATCCTTAGCAAGAGGATCAATTTTCCGTTATAGAATGTTTGTTCAGAAAATGGTTCTCAAGGCTAATGAGGAGTATATTAGAGATATTCAATCTATTTTTAGAGCTAAAAAATTCAGAAATGGCCCATTTATCAAAAAGTCGAAAATCCAAAAGGCAACACCATCAGTGATTGAACTCCAATCATTTATAAGAGGTGCTATGACAAGAAAGGTACTAAGGTACTCAGTGAAAAAAATCTATAGGAAAAACATAGATCATATTGTTGTTTTTCAATCGTGTATCAGAGGCACTCTATTAAGATCCCGTCTTTTGACTCAACTTGATGATTTAGGCTGCAATGAGTCATTAGAATCGATCATTAAACTCCAATCTGTTATCAGAAGAGTATTGTACCATAGACTTTTTGAAAACAATATTAGGGGAGCTTTTGGTTCTGCAACCTCTTTAATTGAACTTCAATCAGTGATCAGGGGCGGATTAATTAGAAAAGATCTTGTTCATAGCTTGAAGACTCTTGATTTTACTTCTTCCTCAACTACAAAACTCCAGGCAATGATCCGAAGAAAAATTTTTTCCCAGAAACACCAATCGAACTTGAAAAATCTTGCAGATGCCTCTTCATCGATGATAGCTTTCCAATCGAAGGCAAGAATGATATTATACAAAAAGAAACTCTGCAAGATGCTACAATCTCTTAGCAATTACCGAGCTTCAATTACCGAGCTTCAAGCAATTTTGAGAGGTGGTGCATCCAGAATCAAATTGAATGCTACCTTAGACACTTTGGATTTGTGTGAAAATAAGGCAAGTAAATTAACAGCAATTATCCGAGGAAACCAAACTAGATATTCTGTGAATAGTTTCAAGGCACGTCTAAGGAGAGAAGGCTCAGAAGATATCATATATATTCAAGCTGCAATCAGAGGGTTACTCGCAAGATTTGGTCAAGATATGTTTTTAGATGAGTTGGAAGAACATGAGGCACTGATTATTTCTGTTCAAAGCAAGATTCGAGGTAATATGAAACGTGAAGCTGACCGCAAACGGGATGAATACTACTTGGCTAATGTTAATAAGGTGATTAAGGTTCAGTCTTTAATTAAGGGCAAGGATTTCACTGATGCTTATAAGAAGTTGTTGACTATGTCGAATCCTCCAATCGGAGTGATTGCGAAGTTTGCCAATTTACTCAATGATACTGATAAAGATTTTCAAGATGAGATATATTTCAATCAACTTAATGCAAAAATCGTGCACAAAACTAAGGAAACCGAGATGCTTGAACAAACCAATAAGGAGCTTGATATCAAGATTGCCTTGCTCGTTAAGAATAAGATTACACTTGATGAATTAGTTCGTCAACGTAACAATGGTTACCAGGGTTATAAAGTTGACTTGGATCCAAATTTGGGAAATTTAGACATCAATTCTTTAAACAAGATTACAAGAGTTAGAATTGAAATTCACCAGAAATTGTTCTATCTATTACAAACAGAACCGAAATATTTTATTAATATTGTCAGCAAATATGAGTTTGGGAAAGGTGACAATCAACACTTGAAAGAAATACAATTAGATATCTTGAAAGTCTTCAATCACGGTGGTTGTGGCTTGGGATATGCTAGTGCCAGATCCATGAGTCCGAAAAGAAAGGGCAGTCCTACCAAAAAAGCTACTGATGAATATCAAGGAGTATTCAAACGAGAAGAATTCTTATTTATGAGGTTTTTGACGGATATGATCAAATTTGATATCGAAAATTCAACGTCCGTTAATGATTTTGCTAATCGGTACATTGAAAATTCAGGGGCAATATGGCAGAAATTATTCAATTCGTTTATTCACACCCCAAAGCAGAAGAATATTTTGAAGAATTTATTTGGTTCTTTGATTAGCTCTATTTCTGATATTGAAAACTTATCTCTTGAAAGTAACCCACTTAAAATCTACCAATCGATTCTTGAAGATGAAGATAAGCCAGCCCATACGAGCATTACTGTTGAAGAGGCTATTCAAAAACCAGAGGTGAGAAATCAATTTGTGAAGAACTTGGCCCAACTCCGTGAGCTCAGTAATAGCTTCTTTGAATTGATTTGGGAAAAAATTGATATCCTTCCATTATTTTTGAAAGTAATGATGTCCTCAATGTTTTTTAGCTTGAAATCAAAATTCCAAGATACAATTAGTGAGAAGTTAATTTTGTCCATCTGTGGTTATATTCTTGTGGATCTTTATTTGGACTCAATATTAGTGAGTCCTGAGAACTATGGCATCACCTTAACAACTTTGAATACCTCAACAACGCTCAAGTTCAAGGGTAATCTCCTCAAGATCACCAAGCTTCTTAGTCAGATGACCCTCATGTCACCATTCTCCATTGAGGAAGTCTATTTGCAACCATTGAATGAGTATATTGAGTCGCAAAGTGTATTAGTGGAAAAGATTTTGAAAAGGCTTACAATGAAGACTAACTGCAACATTGAGAAATTGTATGAAATGTCTGTTCTTGATGATCTTAGTCTCTACAAAAAGCCAACCTTGTTGATTGAAGTAGAAGATTTGTCCAAGATAACCTCACTCATTAGTGATAATGCTGATTTATTTGTGCCTAAAAAAGATCTCATGATCAAGTATTTAAGTGAGCTTGATAAACTTTCCAAACAATCACACAAGAGCTTGAAACATTTAATTGGTGCTAAAGAGTTCAGACTCACTTTGGATCCTGTTATTAAAGATATGGAGAGCGAATATAACGGGTCCAAGAAAAATGCTTTACTTATTCAGGCAAAACGTTGTGTGATTTATATGCTCCAAGTTCAAGGGGGCCGCAATCTTCTTGACCTTTTATTATCCAAAATAGGTCCAGCTGATGAAAAGAAATTTGCAAGGATCATTCATAATGAGGTAAAGGAAAAGAGTGAGAAAAATATTTATACCAATGCTAGCCAGGGATCTCTTGGTGATCTTTCAAAAATGAGCTATCATGATTTAAAATGCCTTGCTCTTGAAAAAATATTGGAATTAGAATCAATGGGGATTTTGGAACGAGAAAATAACTTCCAACAATTGATCAATGAAATTGCCTATGATATTAGAGCCAAAAAGCATCAAAGATCATCGAAGAAAGAACAGATAAAAGGGGCAGAGAAGGTGCTAAAGGGTATTGAAGATAAGGAGAAAAGGCTCAAGAAGATTCTTGATGTGTATAATGATTCGATTTCTAAAGCCATGGCATCGCTTCAATCACAGCCAACTCAAAACAAGAAAAAGCTCTTTCCATTTTTTTCCAAACAATATTTCTATCAGCGTGAGCTTCGACGCCAAGGAAAGACTCCAAAGTTTGGTTCATATAAATACTCCGCGAAATATCTTTCAGATCAAGGAATTTTGGGAGAACTTAAAGGAATCAAATGTGAGGTTATTGGTTTGGAGCTACCCAAGGTTGATTTCATGTTCAGTTGCGATGAAGTGGGTGTGTTTCTCATTGAGGCTGCCAGTGGTTCGGTTCCAATTCCTGACGCCATTGCAAAATTAAGCTTGGATGATTTATTGTTGTATCAGTATGAAAATAAAGATTTTGTTGAGATATATGATGGCATTGTGAAATTTAACACAGATACTTTCCTCAATTTTATTTTCAAGAAGTTTTATGATAACTCTGGATAGGGTAGCCAATCAAACCTGCTTCTTTATTTATTTTTTTATATTTTTATTTTTGGGATTTATAATGATATTTTTAGGGTAGAAGTTTGTTTATTTCATTTATATATATTTTTGATTTGTTTTGGTTTATTATTATTATTATTATTTGTATATCTATTGATTTGGATTTTCCACTAATTCCCAGCGTTGTTTTTTTGCTCTAACCTAATGAGCCACAATATACCACCATCACTCTTTATGGAGCTAGCTTTTGTAGGATTCGATGGTAAAAAAAAGAAAGAAACTGAATAAATACTTAGCATGGAGAGAGTTTATGAAATGTAAGTTAAACTTGACGACTTCCGATAATGATAAATGTTCCCACTCCCTCCCTCCTTACACTTTTGGATTAGCTATGGATCCATAATATATTTCACGACAGAATATGAAGGTTCTCAGTATTTCTAGATCCAACATTATGAGTATCTCCCGCAAAAACGCTTTTCTTATTTTTTTAACATGCATGTAATCAAGAAACCATCTACGATTCAAAGATCTGTGCTCGATATTCCGTATTATTGATTAATAAGTATAGAATTCTTTATTTATTTATTTGTTTCTTCAGAAACCTACATCTTCAAATTAGAATAAAAGTGTAAACAATTATTTTAGTGTAAATAATTATGATGATTTTAATAGAAACGAGATTAAATGGGAGCGAAAAAGACTTGAGATGGCATTATTAGAGCGGTAGAAGATGTGAGATATAGCAGTCCTAAATCATTGAAAGGTAAAAAAAAAGAAGAAATGAACAACAAAATGAAAATCATAATTTTGCTTGAGCGATGCCTAGTTGGAAATTCTCTAAATCATAATACACATATACCAGTCTCAAGAATGCATCTCCCAAGATATAAGATCCCCTATTGTTTCCACTGAATCCTAGTAGACATTGTGCTTTACCATTAAAATTATAATTACTCAAAGGATAGAGGAAATTGTTGAAAGGAACCGAGATATTGATATCTGTGCCATCCACAGCGTCAGTAAAAGTGAAAGTGAAATCAGGCCCGCTGGCATCACAGTCAGCAAGGTAAGTCTTTTGCTTTGAATCATATCTCCCATATTTGGCAACCACTGCTTTCTGTACTTCCTGGGGTGCAGAAATTAAAGTTGTTCCCGAATCAAGCAACGCTGGATATTTCGTCGAAGTGAAAACATTACCATCAGTATCTTTAATACCACCCAAATTAGCAAAGAATGCCACAGGATCGCCGGTTACTTCTTCATTGGCATCATTGACCTTAATCAAATCGAAAGTTTTCATGGTACCTTGATATTTACTGGTGTCGATTTCACCGAATATTATGGTTCCACTACTGGCATCTTTTGAATTCAAGTAAACAGAATATGATACCTTATCAATGATTCCTTGGTCCTTGAGAGCAAATGGGAAATTGTTGTATTTTTTTCCTGTGACTTTCACCTTCTGACCGGCAGAATTTGTGTTTATGTAAGTTGACATTTCATTGCCTTTAAGGCCGAGCCCTAATATAGGCTTTTCTGCTGTTTGATTTGTGGCTACTGCAAATTGGAAGTTACTTAGTTTCAAACTATCCGAGGAGCCCAAATACACAGTATCCTCACCCCATTCCCCCTTGGCATAGTCACTGTCGCTGTATTTGATGCTGAAACCATCGGCGATTTTTTTGTATGTTGTTGATGTGGATTTGTCAAAGGTCCCATACCCTGAAGGGGTACCGCTTGCTGGAACCCATAGATCTGAAGAACCGGTATCAATATCGACTTCAATTGCCTGCTTATTGGATCCAATATACATTTGTGCCACATATTGGCTCATCTTGTTACTGATTACCACCTCAAGGTTACTAGGAGATGTAGAAACCGCATCAGAAGAGATATTGGTGTCAACATCACTGGTAATAACACTTTTTTCATTGATATCACTGATAACAGACACCACATCGTCAGTAAAAGAGTTATTGATGCTAAAGTCTAGGTGAACTGATTTTGATGGTGCTGATGTCGTTGTGTTGGGAGTAGAATCTCTTTCCGCGAGATGCCGTTGAATGAGGCGATTCACTGGATATGCATCAATTGACGAGAGGAACAATAAGAGTGTTGACGGAGATAACTTCATTGCCTTCTTCTCGAGAGATGTAAGAAATTTGGTGCTGATTTAGCTAGTATCCAATAGTGGACAGGAAATGGTGTTCCATATAAATATTATGACCTACCTTATTTCCCATAGTCTGTTAGTGTGCACGCATGCCAGTCAAGCATAGCAAAATATCCATCATTCTTCTGCATTCATTAACTTGAACAAATTACTCATGACTTCCCACTGGTATTGTTCTAACATTCTAACAATACCAGTGGCTAAAAAAGGTTTTTAAATATAGAGGATATCAAATTGTACGATATTTAGGTTGAAAAAAAATATATCATTTACATTGGCACAATGCGAATGTTGGAAAAATTGAGAAATCCACGCGGTTGCTTTTTTGGTACGTATACTGGACATTCTGTTCAGATTAATTTGATATAAATATTTATACAATATGTTAATATTAAATTTCAAAGAGATCTTTTTAATATGGTTCTAATCTGCATGTTTAAGAGACAGTAAGAATAACTTCTTAATGTTTCTTTAGGCGTGTTAATAGAATAAATATGGAAATATTAACAGCTGTTACAAGAAAAAATATGAGTTTAAGAATTCACTTAGTTAAAATTCTAATATTATTTGACAGTTATTTATTCGATAATACAGGACATGGGAGACTACAGTACCCGCCATTCCAAGGTCCTTCATACTGGAGGTGCCGATTATTGGAAGCCACTAATGATTTGAGTAGTAACTACATATTACTATCACATTTATGTTTTATCCATTACTGTATTTATTTCTTATCACCCATATAAACGCGTTATTTTTATTCTATTTGTTATATAAAGGATTCAACATCCTGCAAAATTTATTTTATATGAACTATTATACATTGCTATAGAAACATCTTAAACAAACGAGCCAAAGGTAGGTAATAATAAATATACTGTAAATTAGTCTTCTATTATACTCCTTTTGGAACGATTAGTCTCATCAAGGGTTTTAATATTTATTAATAAAACAATGATTGTATATTAACGAGTATTTGGTTTTCCGCACAAAAATATTATATCTTGCTGGATTTTCCTATAAAAGATATCTGTTCTATAATGGGTAGGATCTGATCAGATACCAACGATTACAGAAAGGGTTATTAGTAGTTACTCTCTGAAGAATCAGACATCATATATATTGAAAACTTTTCACAGTTGACGACAATATCTATATACGAATGGTTATGAGTTTATGGTTATGAATAAATGAATGTATATTAACGAGTCACAGAGGTTCTAGTACAGTGATTTTATTTTTTATTCGTACTTAAAACCACCGGAAAAGTTCATACCAGTGGCGAAAAATAATTCATACCGACCCCCGGTATTTTTCGTACCACCGCAGCGGAATTTATTCATACCAACAGTAAACAAAATTCAAATCAATTCTTTATTCATATGATTGGCTCTATAAGCCTCTTGGTTACTCAGTTTAATCAAATAATACTCATTTTTTCCATAATTCTGTGCTACTTTCTACAAAACTGGATATCTATAATAGTATTAATAATATCACGTGATTACGGTTTTCTCTACTAGTCGTACATGTACACTTTTTGCTAACATCACCCTATTGTGCGAATAGTCATAACACCATTACTTCTAACCACCATTTTCTTGCTTTCTATTTATTTTACCTATTCTATTTTATCTATCTCTCTACTGCTTTCGAGTGAAAGAGAGATCAATTCATTATTATTCAATTATTATATTTTACTACGTTGTTAACTTTATTAAGTTATTGTTTGTATTAATCCAGAATTATCTTAAATCCGATATTCTTAGACTCTATCCGCCGCTACCACCGACCGGATAGATCTTACCCTACTACAAGCCATAATCGCGCGAAGTCGACAATAACATTTCAAGAAATGGGAACGAATGTATGCTAGGAGCTGTTCTCCATATAGATGATGAACTCCCACTTCTGTTGTTCAATTCGGTCTTCATGTGATCACCAGATTACTTACAAAAAAAAGCACAAAATTTTAGTATCAAAACGAAGTACGGACTTGAAAGTCAAGTTACTAACTGATGGGTATGTTGATGGCCTAGGTAATAGATTCTATACTGAACCTAGAGAATTGATTTGGAGTCTGAAATAGCACCAGTTGAAGCTTGCTTTAGTTACAGTGACTATAAGCGTTTTGAAAAACCAGATATTATGGAAATTGATCCTATTTTCGAAGAAGATGCTGAGATGGAAACAGAAGTGAAAGAACGAAGATATAGATGTTCGTACCGGTATTATAATCAAGCTGTCAAACAAATATTTTGGCAATTGGTCATGGAAGCAGGCGTATCAGTTTACAAGGAATTCCTTCAAAAATTGATAAAGGAGGATGCTACAGTGACTCTCGATTTTATGTTGGAGAGACTCAAGAAAGCCTTCACCAATGTAAGAGCCAGGGCTACAATAATCTATAACTTCGTCACCATGATCTATAAGCTTAGTCTCAAACGTATTTCCAAAATGGGCGTAATATTTCGTTCATTGGGGCAAATTCTGCCAAAGGTCGTATTGAATTAAAAGTCAGAACTCCAGTGGCTACATCCAGTAAGAGAAAACTTGATTCAGAAACGACCATTGACAAAGTGAGTAGCGGTACTACAGCTAATCACTTCTACAGTTTTGTAAAGTCAGTAATCCAGCAAATAGAAAATAACGAGGAGCTTAAAGGTATGAAATATTTGATCCTTGACAATGCTGCCATTCATAAACGACGTGATCTTCAGTTACTAGTGGCACTGAGTGGGTTGGAACTTGTGTTTTTACCTCCTTATTCTCCAGGGTTGAATGCTATAGAAGAATTCTGGTCAGTATGTAAGAGTAAATTCAAAAGATCAAACTTGAGCAAGAAGGAGCAATTGACTCCAAGGGTGAAAGAGGCCACAGAAAATATTTCCCTTGATAGTTATAAGGGATTCTGCAGACATGCTTCAAGACATATTGATCTCTGTTTACAACAGCAGCTCTTTTGAAAATAAATAAAAAAGAAGAAAAAAAAATTAGAAAACAACATAAAGAAAAATGAAAAAAATTACATAAATGCCGTACAAAAATCACAAAGACAAATGGTTATGAGCCTGTGAAATAGTAAATGATTGTTGCAAAGAAGATTTATTCAATGGGGATAAATAATCATAATAATATCAAAGATCAAATATTATTGAAAGCATGAGAAGTTTATGCATTTAGTATGAATTTTATTTCCTGTTGG
>JASTVC010000013.1:0-261355 GCA_031125765.1 Saccharomycopsis amapae
TTGATCCAAAGCTCGATATTAAGATGTATAAGCGAAAATTTCTTGATTATGTTCTTTGAGATCCCAAGATTTTCAAGGATACGATGCTGAATTTTTCATTTTCCTTTTATTTTTAACCTTTGGAGTGGAAACTTAGTTTTTAAAGTTTTTGGAGTGGAACTATGCTTTTCTTTTTCTTGAAAATGCATATATATATATGTGGACATGAGGTTATAATTTATCTATTTTATGTAAGTCATGCTGAAATAAGATTAAATAAACTCACCCAACCATGTGTGACGCGTACTGGGAATCACCGCCAACTTATAGATGTGCATAGTTCTTCTCCATGGTTTACTGAGACAGAATTTCAGGCTAAATGCGTGGGCGAAGGATGTTGGACAAGAACATCATGTTAAATATTTTGGGTGGTTTCTCCAAACTTGGCACCAGAAGGAGGAGCAGCAAATAATACAAAAAGTAAAAATGATACACACTAGAAAGGAGGAAAAACAAAGAATTGCAATAAGCAAAAAAAGGTTGATGCGACAGATATATCAGGGAGCACCATGAAGATTTTTATAATTTCCATAATTTGAAGCTCTGAGAGAATCAATACATCCATATTCAAAATATTAGACATGAAAGTCAAAATAGCCAGTGATTTTTGCAATCGAGATGATACATTCAAATGAATGCTCTAATTAATAGAAAATAACTATTCACATATAAAACCTAATTCTTACAAGGTTTCAACCTCGTTGTAGATGAAACAAAAAAAAAAGTTTAGTCCGTTATTTAAGGATATATTCCAAGAAAATCAAAAAAGAATCCCAATTACTTAAATCAACCCATTTAAAATTAGTTTCCAAACCTTGCAAATTTGAAAAGAAATCTAATAGATGGGTAGCTCAATTTGAGAGAGAAAATATAGAACAGCAGAAAAAAAAAATAGTCCGAAAAAACTATCAAGTCAGGTATATATAGAAAAATAAAGCAATGAATATTTTTATTCTTTTTTTTAAAGAAATCATTTGATCCAATTCAATATGTTGACTTAGAAAAAATCAAAATGGCCTGTCAAGTACGAGAAATCTACTCAGACAAGGAATATTCACCAGAAATCCATCTGTTGAAGAAATCCAAAGAAGCTTCTGGTTGATCCATTGGAACCATATGGCCACCATTGAACAATCTCAAGAATGTGAATTTATCAAAGTTCTTGACCTCCCCAGCGTGGGCACCAGACAAAGTGTAGTAGTTATGCAACTTGGTTTTGGCGAATTGTTCATGCTTGCTGTATTCCAAGTAGTCGGACCAACCGTGGTTACCCAACCAGTTACAGATAAAGTCCTTGTCACCAGCATAAATGATAACTGGCAAATCATAAGTATCGAGTAATTCAATAACCTTGGTATGGTAAGGTTTCATCCAGTCACCAGCGAAAAGGAAGTTTCTGTTAATATCCATGTTACAAGATTGATATTCGTCAACTTCGGCACCAACGGCTTCTTTAACGTAATCTTGGTTCAAGTAATCATCAATATAGGCCAATCCTTTGTAACACAATCCTCCTGGGGCACCAGATTCACATGGAGAACGGATATCGTAAACGTTAAGACCAGTCTTTTGGTATGGGCCAAAGGCTTGGTTGTTACAGTAAATAGCGGCAGGGACACAAGACCAGACAGATTCGGTTTCATAACAAGATTTAATCAAGTTAAGACATTTTGGTTCATTTTCCAACATGGAGTCACATTCTTCATCAGACAACACTTGAGGGTGACCACCTTCACCACAGGCCATTGGTTGGTAGTATTCGTACTGTCTCAAAGGATCGGTCAAACCATTACCAATAAGCACCGAGGTCAAGTTAAAGTTGTTAGTGTCTTGGTGTTCCAAGATTTCGGCAGCAAACACTGGGATATAGTGGCCGGCATATGATTCACCGGCGATATGGAAGTCTAAGTGGGAGTATTCTGGGAACTGCTTGAAGAACAAATTGAGGAAAGCATGAACGTCCTTGCCGGCAGCAATGGTGTCACTGACCCCACCAGAAGAGTAAGAGTAACCGACGTTAACCGGTTGATCCAAAAAGATGACGCTGGCGTTGTTGTTCCAAGAGTATGGGTTGTCGACTGGTTTCAATTCAGCATTGATGGAGGAAGGACCCAATTCAAAGAACAAACCAGTCAAAGAAGAGCAGCCAGGACCCCCGTTCAACCATAAAACGATTGGGTCATTGGCAGGGTCGTTTCTTGATTCAAAGAACCAATAAAAGAAATGCTTGTCTTCATCTTCGACGTCCAAGTACCCCGAGTACTGCTTAGTGGAGTCGACCCCCAACTTGGCGGCATTGGTTTTCTTGACTCTCAATTGGTGGTTTGGATGGGAGGCGTCGGCGACGTGGAAGTCCCAGTTGTTCTTCTTGGAGTGTTTTTTTGGTTGGGAGACGAATTGCAAGTTGGAGACGATGGAAGGAAACTTCATGGAGATTTCGGACCAGGTGATTTTGATGTCGTTAGACAACGAGTCCAAGGAGACACCCAAAGCGTTCGCAGCCGATTGTAATAAGGTGGAGGCACCGTCGAACTGGGAGTGGAGTTTGTTTTGGATGTTTTCATTGATAAGGGGACGTTGTTGGTTATCGGCAAGGATGTTGACAAAGGAGTTGGAAGCGGAGGCAGAAGAGGCGCCGATTAGGCATGCTGTGAGGGACAACAAGGCAGACAACTTCATGATGGCGATGTTTTGTAGTATGGCTGTTGTTGGAAGGAAGGAAGGAAGGAAGAAAGAGAACAGAAGAGAAGAGAGGACGTGAAAGGCGGTGGGGTTTTGTGCCTAATCAGGGGTGATGGCTGGACGGTGCCGGGGCTTCTAATATTTTTGGGGCGAGCAACCGGATTTTCAAATAGGGGCAGCCGACAATTGAAGAAGAATAACCGCAATGGTGGGTGCTTTTGTGTTGATATTGGCATTATTTATTTATTATTGTATACTGTATAATACTATTATTATATTATGGCACCAAGTAACGGCTATTGTACAGTAATTGCGGGCATGGTGACATCTACGGTCTCTATCTTGTGATTCATGATGTATGATATACGCTATACAAGATGAATATAACCTGTATGTTGGATATTGTATATGATATATATTATTGTATATAATATACAACAAATAATATATTATATAATGTGCCTTACCACTGTTGTTAACCCACCCCAACGGTACTGTTTACCTTTTGCCGTTTCCGGGGGGATAGCCAGGGTGTCCCACCTGCTGGGCTGTTTTGGCCCAATTTTTTTTTTCCTCTCCTATTTTTTTACCTCTGTTTCTCTTTTCTTGTAATTACCATCGAATAGTTTGTATCGCCACCCAGGAATACATCGTTTCTACACCTCGCCAACCACCTCCTCCAGGTCCCCCTCTTAAAAAACAGTATATGGACCACCACAGAAGAACCATGGTCACCGTCCTTGCCGAAATTGGCGCCTCAGCCCTCATCACCTTTTGTATCACAAAGTTCGCCGACCGTGAATACTACAAACAATCGGCTGCCGATTTGAAACAGGGCTTAAAAAGAGAGTTGCAAGCCCAATTAGAAGAATCAACAGCAAAATATGAGACCCTAATCTCTTCCAACTCCAAGGCCATCACCGCCAAAAACTCCCAAATCGACGAATTGAACTTGAAGATCTTGAACTTGGAAAAAACCCACCACGAAAAAATCGCCAGCTTAAACACCGATTCCGCTAATTTGAACAGCGAATTACAATCTTTTGCTGAAGAAAAACTGCAATTGGAATCCACCATCAAACAATTGAACTTCTCCATCGACAAGCTCACTGCCGACCTTGCCACCGAAAAAACCATGTTGTTGAAGGCCAAACAAGAAATCACAGAATTATCCTCAAAAATCGACACCCTTGAAGCCGAGAAAATCGCTGCTGGCGAACACTTGAAATCTTCTATCGATGCTAAGAACGCTGAGATTTCTACCTCCAAGAATGAAATTTCCAAATTATCCGGCTCGTTGGCCGAGTTCACCGAAAAGCACTCTTCTCTTGCTAAAGATTTGGAATTGAAGCAATCAATCATTGCCAATCATGAAAAACTTACCAAAGAATTAGAAACTAAATTATCTGAAAAACACCAAGAATTGGACCAAATGTCTTCAAAACATGACGCAGCCACCTCGGAAATTGAATCCTCCAACTCTAAGCTTTCCAATTTGCAAGCCGAGTTAGCTGCTACAAAAGAACAACTATCCGCCAAAGAAGCCGAATTGGCTGACCAATTGAAAAAATTTGAAGACGAAAAATCAGCGCTTTTGGAATCCCAAAAATTGAAAATCGCTGAATTGAACGACGAATTGAACAAAAAACATGAATTGTTGACTGTCAAACAACAAGAATTGGACAACGCCAACAAGACTTCCAAAGACACCAGTGATTCTCAAATTGAAGACTTGAATGATAAAATCAGTTCCTTATCAACTTCTTTGACCGACAAAGAAGCGGAACTTGAAACCAAATCCAAGGAATTTTCCTCCAAGGCCTCTGAATACGAATCCAAACTTTCCTCCACCGAAGCCGAACTTGCTGCTTCAGCAGCCACTATTTCCAAATTGCAAAAGGATTTGGATGATAAAATCGCCGAATTTGAAGCCTTGGAAGGGTCCACCAAGTCATCCACCGATTCAGAGATTACCAAACTCAAGGAACAATTGAAGACTTTGAAAGAAGAGCACACCAAGCAATTGACAGAATCCAAGGCCTCTCATGCCAGTGAATTGGAATCCAAGGATGCAGAAATCGCCCATAAGACTAAACAATTGGATGAGTTGGTTTCAACCCATGCTGGTGAATTACAATCCAAGGCTACCGAAATTGCTTCCAAAACCAAGGAGTTGGAAGCTTTGAAGGAAACCCATAACAAGGCTATCGCCACCAAGTCCGAAGAATTAGAATCTTTGAAATCTAGTCAAGAAAAGGAATTGGCTGCCAAATCTGAAGAATTGTCCGCTAAGAGCTCCCAGCTCCAAGCTAAAGTCGAAGAATTAACTAAAGAGGTCGAAACCTTGAAGTCCGCCAAGGAAGAAGCCATCAAGTCTTCAACTTCAGAACATAGTGCTGCCATCAAGAAATTGGAATCTTCTCACGCTGATGAAATCAAGAAGTTGGAAACCTCTCACGCAAGTGCCGCTGAAGAATTAGCCACCAAGCATAAGTCTGAAAACTCTGCTAACGAATCCAAAATTACCGATCAAGAATCCCAAATCAAAACTCAAGGATCCAAAATCGAAGAATTGACTAATGAGATTGCTAGTTTAAAATCAGAAATTACACAAATCCAAGCTAAAGCCTTGGAAGCATCTGCAACATCTGTTTCCACTAAGGTCGACGATGACAAAGAAAATTTGCCAGTTGAAGGAAAGGCCATTGAAGCTTAAACTTGACACATATCTTTTAGCATCGACATTCAGATGATCTAATACCACTTTTTTCCGTTTATCATTTTTTTTTTTGTTTTTGTTTTTGTCTTGCCTAAATTATCGTTGTTAATTTTATCGTTGTTTATTTTTTGTTTTTGTTTCTGACGCTTTTCAATTTTTGTTTTTGTTTTCATTTTCACACCGAGTGCTCTTATTGATGATACATCCATATTAATTAAACTATCTACCTGTCTGCTAGTTATCTACTGGCTACCTTAATTCTCTTGTTACTTGCTCATTCGTTAAAAAATATTTTGTTCTGCATTACACTGGCCTATTATGGCTTGGTAAAATATATATATATATATATAAATATATATTTCTTGTCGCCTTAGTTTCTCTCCTTTTTCCCTCTTTTTTTATTTTTTTCTTTACATATTTAACTAATAAAATTCCATTAATTTATCTTATATTTCTTTTCATTTTGTTATAAGGTAATACACTTTGGGCACTCAAACACTTTACAATAGTATACCAATAGCATACCATGTATCCAAAGAGCAGCAATTATAATACAATGATTTATTATAGTACATAGTAATTCTCAATAATAAAGAACCCTTAATTAACATCCAAACAATATTCAGGATCATCATGCCATAACTTGTAATTGATATTTTTACCCACGGGATACCTTTTGGCAACGGTATTGCATCCAAGGCAGGTAATTTGTAAGCAAGTCAGTTTTGGAAGTTTTGCTACTGTAGACTGCTCTTGAATGGTAATGTTGGAGTAATCTCCATTATCTTGGCTATTGACAATCTTGGATTTAGAATCATCATCATCCATGGTGGTGGTGGTATTCCCATTATTAATATCATCATCAGTTGTGTTTGTTGAAACATTTGCATTTATTTTATTCAGTACCTCACCAAGACAATTGTCACTATTCTTTACCATTTTAGAACCTTTTGAGTCACTAGTAGCCTTAATTTCATAATCCAATAACCTCACTTGACAATTGATTCCTGGTATCAAGACACTGTTGCACTTCTTGCACAATTTCCGCTTGATACTGGGTTTCATTTTGGTGACGGTTTTCTGCGATATCTGCACCATATTCTTTGCACACATTCGAGCCAATTCAGGATGTTTTTCGATAGTGAGGGTGGTGGATAGTTGGTATAGGTAATTGAGTCGCTGGTATTGATGTTTTGGTTGAATGGTTTTTGGAGCGACACTGGGGATGATCGAGGTTTTTGATTTGGGATCATAGACTAGATCTTTGGAATTGGCTTTCCCCAGTTTTGATTTGCCCATTTTTGTCTTCTATTCCTCTATTTCTGAGAGAATTCACAAGCTTTGGAGCAAATCATTTGAATGATTTAGAAGAAAGAAAAAAAAAAAAAATTGATGATGGGCATAATGCTATACGCACCAACAGAGGAGATCACCAGAAAAACGAAGAAGCAGAAGGTGTTTTTCGAACAGATAACGTTAGTGGGTATTGTGAATATATATATATGTCATAGACAACTGAAGAAAGATATGGGACTCTCGCAGGTAGATTACACCAGTATCCCTGATGAGCATTTCTCATACGGTGTGGTTATCGATGCTGGGTCGTCTGGTTCTCGGCTTCATATTTACAAGTGGTTGGACGCAAATTATATCCAGGAGCATTTGTCCCTGAGCCATCCTGAATTGCTTAACTCTGTACCGCAAATATTATCCAGCAATTCTTGGAATAAGAAAATCACTCCTGGGTTATCATCTTTTGGCGACTATGAGGACGATTCCGATGATGAAGATGATGAGGATGAGGATACTTTCAAAGATCGGCTTTGGGGAAATCATTTACAACCATTGATGGAGTTCAGTGAGCTGATCATTCCTAGTTCCCACCTCCAGCAAACCCCAATTTTCATCCAGGCCACTGCAGGTATGAGACTTCTAAGTGTGAAAAAACAGGAGAAGATTCTCCGTAGCATTTGTGAGAATCTCACTGGTAAAACCCAGTTTTTAATTAAAAATTGTGCCCAGCAGTTTGAAATCATCGATGGGGAAACCGAAGGGATTTATGGGTGGATGGCCCTCAATTATTTATCGCAAAAATTTAACAATTTCCAAATTGACGACGAAGCGCATACTAGTTTTGGGTTCATGGATATGGGAGGAGCTTCGACCCAGATCGCGTTTGTTCCGTCTAATCTGTCAGAAGTGATCCGACACCAAGACGACTTATCACTAGTGAAATTGCGGTCTATCAATGGTGATTTACAAGAATGGGATGTGTTTGTGTCGACCTGGTTGGGATTCGGTGCCAATCAAGCAAGAAGAAGATACTTGAAAAACCTCGTGTCATTGTACGATATGGGTGACAACAATGGGAATTCGCTCCAAAAAACACTGAGCATCAATGATCCATGTTTACCGAAAGGATTATCAGTGGATGAGGGAATCAATGGGAAGATGTATAAAATTATCGGGTTAGGAGACTATGACATGTGTCTACGAGAACAATACCCTTTATTATTGAAGAATCTACCATGCCATGATTATCCGTGTTTATTCAACGGGATCCACGTCCCGATAATTGATTTCGCCCACGATAAGTTCATTGGGATCTCCGAGTATTGGTACACTATCAATGATATTTTCAATTTGGGGGGTACCTACAGCTTTGACAAATTTAACATCGAGCTCAAAAAGTTTTGTGAAAGTAATTGGAATTCCGAAATCATGAAGAATTTCGAAAATGAGCAATATAACGGGATCAAGCTAGAATATTTGAAAGATAGTTGTTTCAAAGGTAGTTGGGTCGTCAACATTTTGCACGAAGGGTTCAGTTTACCAAGAATTGATTTTGAAAAAACTGAAGACGAGGTTGGGGATGAGAATTTCTATTTTAAAAGTGCGGCGATGATTGATGGTAATGAATTATCTTGGACTTTAGGGAAAATTCTATTATATGCGTCTTCGAAAATCGAAATTGCCTCGTCTTCTAAATCTGGCAAGGGAAATACAAAACATGACAATTTGGTGGGTATCTCCCCTAGTGAAACCGAGCAGAAATTAAAGGGCAAACAACCTTTCATTCCGGGAAATTTCGAGATATCCATCGCTGGATCTTCTTCACTGACCAAATCGTCTGGATCGTTCACCAATTTATCTAAGCAGGACAAGATTTCCAAAGTCAACTTTATTTTCACGATGATGATCATTGTATTTTTAATGTTTTTGGTATTGCTACATTTTGTCAACCGGAAATTCGGGATTGCCAAACTTTACAACTCCATAATGTACCAATCATCAATTGGTAATTTCATTTTCAAATTGAGCCATCTCATGAAACACATTATGCGGCACAACAAAGTTATCGCGGTGGTCAATTTCTTCAAGAATCTCATTCTCCATAAAAATAATGCTAGTTCTGGAGGATACTTGAATGGTGATTCTCTCAATGAGTTGCAGCCAAACACCTTTGATACCGATATAAATCTCGAAGAGCAGTTCACGTATCGTGACAACCCATCGCAATTTGATATTGTTGGTGATAATGCTTTACGGAAAAACAATCAATCGTTCCTAAACTTTGGGGTAACGACCCCGCTGATCACTCCGTTCTATAAAAACTTCAATGCCAGCAATCTGATGGCCTCATTATATTCTATCTCTTCATCACAAAAAGGCGCATCTGGTAATGCTAACAACAACAACAATAACAACAACAACCATAATAACAATAATAATCCCCATATGGGGATGGCGTCAGCAATGAACAAATCTGCGTCGAATTTGCCGGGACGGCATGAAGATTTAACGTCGCCACAACTTCGGTCACGGGTCAGTTTGTTCAACCTTAATAGTGCAGGAGACACTTTGGGCTCTAATACCGGGGGCTTGGGTGCGGGTCCAAGTACCAATTATCTCAACATTTATAAGAGCCCAAGAAGCGTGTCCCTGTCTGGTAATTTGGTCAATGGGGGAGGTGCTAGTAGCGCAGGAGGAGGGTTCAGTCTTTCCGATAGCCCAAAGAGAGTTTCAAGGGACACATGATATCGTTCACTTATAAAATCACAATATCTAAAAATGATATTAATATAGAATGAGGCATTACGGAGTTATCTGGTTTTTTTCATCTAATATTTTTCCTTTTTTTTTTTTTTTTTTTTTTAATTTTCTCGCTAGGCTTATAATATTAGACAAGTTTTTCGAGTATTTGAACATCTCGAGGTATCAATTCTTGTACTTATTCACTGATGAGATTCTTCTTCTCCAATTCTTTGCATTCTCGTGGCCTAGGACCTTTCTTTTTTTATTTTGCTGGTTATTGAAATTTGTTTATGATAAGGCCTAGATACATTTCTCCTTTACTTTTATAAACCCCATAAGCTTACAATAAATAAAAACCTACCCTATATAACCCATTCATTCAAATATTATACACATATAACGGCTCAAATGATCCTGTTTTTTTTTTTTCTCTTCCCTTGTAAAATAAGTAAAAAAAAAAAAAAAAAAAAAAAAAAAAACACAGCAAAGAAATTTCCGTCTCTATTAGCTTGTTATGATAGCTTGAAGGAGAATCTAATCACTAATGACATACTTCGCCTTCTATAAATAAAACTGACCAGCTGTCAACCTGAGCCTCTCGGCGACCTTTGCACCACTCCTCCTAGAAGAACCCTATTATTACAACTATTCCAGTGAAATCAATCCAAGATAATTTATCTCGTCAAATCATTCAAGATCAAAACACTGGCAGTGCTTGGGGCAGGCAGTCTTTTTTTCCTGCCCCTTTTTCCAGCCTCCGGGGCCGCCTCCCTTTTCTTTGGTGGTTCCATTCTATAAAACTGTTTCATTGAAAATGCCGGGCTTTGTGCCAATTTATGCGCTTTTTCCAAAGCTTGATCGGGGTTCATCAAGGCATCATAAAACTCTTTGACTGATAAGTGAGTCATGACTTTTGTGGGCACGAAATTCAAAACTTGTAACCCTTTTCTGGCGGTGACTCTACTTAATGCCACATATGCTTGACCTTTTTCAAACACTTTTCGAAGATCAACTTTAGCCTTAGACAACGTTTGTCCCTGGGATTTATGGATAGAAATCGACCAGGCTAACATCAATGGAATTTGCGTTCTGGAAACTAAAGGTTGTTCATTCTCATCTTCGATATCCCAAGTTTCTGGATTGACCAAAACGTCTCTAGTATTCCCATCGTTCACTAAAAACCTCACCAACGGATATCTTCTTTTCTTGCTGGCATCATATAGCTTATTAATGAGATCTTTCTTTCTATCAATGTTAGCCTTGAGAATCGGGTCGATATTTTCGTCCTCTTTCATCACTTTGAAAAAATCAAACACCGATTCATCCAAATCATGTTTGATTGCTTCCTCCTCCATGGTTTCCAAAAGTTTAGGTCTATTCTTTTCCGTAAACTTTGTTGGTTTTTCAGTCCGTCTTTTCACAGCGGCTTCGAATTTCTCATCATCACTAACGTCATCTTCCACAACTTTCTTATAAAAAAAATAAGTGTCAGGATCGATAAAATCAATCACTTTCCCTAAAGAGCCATTAACCAAAGTTTCGTCCATATTCTTGATCATCATGACTTGTGCCCCAGTTTTCAAGATTAATTGTTTTGGAGCTAAAAAATTATTCAATAGAGCTTCTCTAGAATCCCCATTGACCATCGACCCGCCATCAATAGAATTGAACACGTATTCTTCCCCAGGAAGTACGCTCAATCGTCTATTATTGGCCCTATCGACTTCATATCTCGTAGCGAATAATTCAGCCGGTTCAATTCCATCATCGGTGGGCAAAGGTCTTCGAAGTTGTAAAAAATTATGGATAGTTTTTGTGGAAAGCTCCCCATTTCTCATCTCGTTCAACATGTCAATGAAGTCCAAATCACCTTTTTGACGGAAAATTTTCGTCATGATCACCATGATTTTAATAGACTCTTTCCAAGATTCTGAGGTGAATGCGAAATTCGCATCCTCTTCTTTGGTATCGCCTTTCATGTTGTAAGTTCTCTTGGAAACCGGAGGCAATTGATAGAAATCACCACAGAAAATCACTTGAATGCCTCCAAAAGGTTCCTGGCTTTTCCTCACCGCCTTGGCAATTTCGCTCAATTTATCCAATAATCTTCCATCAACCATAGAAATCTCGTCGATAAACAACACTTTGGTTCTTTTCCAATTTTCACACGATTTCTTCGACCGCTTCACTTTTTTAATCAATTGTTTGGCAGTAGCTTCCCCTAATCCAATCCCCGAGAACGAATGTAGCGTTGTGCCCCCAATATTACAAGCGGCTAGCCCAGTGCTGGCTGTGACCGCTACAGCACCATGTCCATGTATACCTCTCAATTCTTTAATAGCGTGGCGAAGAAGCACCGACTTACCGGTACCCGCTGAACCGGTATAAAAAACATTGTGGCCCTGTTTAATAATTTCTAAAACCTTGTTTTGTTCTTCACTAAGAACAATCTCCGCGACAAACGACGAAGGGAGTTCATTAGTGGCAGTAGACATCCTCCGTGCCGAGCAAGCTGCGGATTTCCCATTGGCTAACGGCGATGACACCAGAGGTCGCTGAGTGAGATGTTGGGTCGTTGGAGACGATACAATAACTGGTGCCCTTGAACGTCCCACGGTAATTTTTGGAGATTCCACACTTTGTTCCGACCGCGTGATAACAAATCTCTTGCCCGTGGTTTTCCATCTATGATCATCGGGTGACAAAGGATCGGTTAAATCAATGTTGATTTCTTTATGATCATTTTGAGTTACTGGAGTCGAAGTCAAATTCTGCGTTCCTAGCTGCAATGGCCCGGCACCGCCAATATTAGCAGTTTTTTGCAGATTGATATTTTCTGGTTCTGGTTTGGTAAGCATTTTTTGTTGTGGATCGACCGAGTTGGGTAAAGACATTCCTTGAGAATCACTAAACGCGTCGGAAACAAAATCCTCGGACACCGTTAGTGTTTTGAGGTCTTCGGTTTGATTCTCTTTATCTGAATTGCTTTCCAACTTCGGAGTTGTTTGTGGGTTTTGAGGTTCTTTATAGCCACTGTCTGAAGAGCTTCGGAGTAGTACGTTAACCGCTTGACTCTTCTTTAAAACATTTGTAATAGAGTGTGAATTTTTATAGGAACCTTGGCTATTTTCTAGAAGTGATAGTCGCTGAGATAGGCTTATTCTTTGTCCGCCAACTGGCTGTGGTTCGTTGTTTTGGTTGTCCAATGCGAGTTGATCATCAAAAGTATCATCAAAATCACTATTATCCGATACCCACTCGCTAGAGTCATAACCTGTGTCTTTCCTAATAACCTTTGTATGTGCGGAGTTACATAGCTGTGCAGATCCTAGTGGATGGTCATTTCTTGATGATTTGTGTGCAAGCTTCTCATCCAATTTCTCGAGCTCGGAATCACTTAGAGATCCAAAAAAGTCCGAGTCATCGGAGCTAAACGCATCCGATGCAAAATCATCGTTTTTCTGGATTTCCAAATTCACATTGTTCATGGCTACCTCCGGAATTCTAATTGCATATATCGTTGCAAGTTGGTTGTTGATATTGTAAGATCTCTTATAGCAAACACTGGCCAAAAAAGTCTTCCTTAGCGCAAACTGGCAATACGAGAGTATAGGCAACATAAAGGCATCTATCTGTTTGCGCAATGCCGCCAATTGCGATGCTGATGATGATAAAAAAAAAGGTGCCTTTCCTGAAATGAGGTGTGCGAATATTCTTGTCAGCAGAGTAAGATAAGCCCCACGACCCTTAATGGTGAAGATGATCGATCGCCAAAATTGTTTTTTTTTATTTTGTGAAAAAGAACTTTTTTGTTTTTTTTTGCGTGTGGGTCACATGTGGTGGATCCATGGATTTGGATCTTCAAGATTACAATATATAAATATATAAATATATATGTAATATAAGCTGGTTCTCAAAATCTTGTGGTTTCAAACCTGACAAACAAGAAATATTCTCTTATGCATCTTAATATAAATTATCGATCTTTGGATCAAAATGGCTGTTGCAATTACACTGCACTGAAATCAAAAATATGGAATTCACCATCGACAATACAAAACATGTCAATGCCGAGATGAGGAAACTTGATACCAATTCTCTCATCTAGAGCATAATGACGTTTTAATTCGTAAGTTTCCAAAATAATCAAGTAGTAAGGAGTACACACAATATTCGTAAGCTCCCATAAACCATCAGGCGGTGGTCGTAGTCCGGCAACCCCACGATAGAGAGTTCGAGACTTCGCTACGCAATGGTAATGGAGAATATAACAAGCGTGGCATACCAATAAGACCCAACTCATCATCCTTGACTCTTCCTTCCAACAGCCACCACGAAGTGTCTATTTGATCTTGGAAACCCCAATCATAAATCTCATGGCTGAATACTGGAGTATAATACGAATAAAAAATGCAATTCTTGTTGAATTTTAGAATATACCGATGTTGTCTACTATCTATCATCTTCGCAGGTACCAGAGCAACACTGCTCATTATTTTTTGTTATCATTTCAAATATTATCATTTTTATTATATTTACTTTCAATTTCTTTGCTATGTCTAGGTATCAAGAAGTCCTCAAAACCGCTTGACGGAATCTTTCACAATCAATCGTAGAGATCTTATGTGTGTGCACCAACTGCGCAGGATTCATTTGTTTGTTTTTTTGTTCTTTCAAAGAAGAACATTGGTATTTATAGTATGGGGAATCATTAGCTATTGAAGCTTTTAGAAAAAAAAAAAAAAAAAAAAAAAGGGAGGAGGAGAGTCCTTACATAGAAACACCATTTGGAGCTCAATCACAACTTATATGAGTATTTCTGACGGGATTTGGAATTCATTCATTTGATAATGGCCTACTGTAAGATTTGGGATTGACACCGATAACAATGAAGAAAAACTTGAATTAGTGAGATTGGCCATTTAATATCCTGAAATGTTGATTGATACACACAACGTAAATGAAGAGTTTCTCTTAGAACCTTAAAAACCCAACGATTTGGTGCACCAAGAAAAACAAAAACAAAAAAAAAAAAAAAAAAGAAGAAATCGCTTTTTGGGTGATGAATCGGCCACTGGATATTGCAACTGTCTCTCTCATATGACAACCATTTAAACCACCAATGCTTTCTTCAGGCCGCGAAACCTTCAAGAAATTGAAGATCCGATGTCCCATGGATGGGAATTGCAAATTGGCGGATTGTGTGTTTTTACACTCGACGAAAAAACCAGATCAAGTGCAACATCCTTCATCAGTGGTCCAAGCCAATACTATTGGGGATTCTTCGATGAATAATATTGGCAGTGGTGAGAATTCTTCGGTGAATAATATTGGCAGTGGTGAGAACTCTTCGGTGAATAATATTGGCAGTGGTGAGAACTCTTATGTGATTGATTCAGAGAAGGGTTTGAAAAAATCTGCTGGCATTCAGGAAGCATCAGCAAAGAATTTGGAAACCGTACTGAATGGACCAATCAATGCAGAAGTGAAGCCAGGTAAACTGGATCAACCATTAATAGAGGAGAAACTTGGAACTTCGGAGGTGGTATCTGAAAAACAGGAAACTGCTAGAAAAGTGAATAATAATAATAATAATATAATAGCTGAAGATCATGCGCAAGTTGCAGTGACTACAGAAGTTGAAGAAATACATGATGGAGATGTTACAAACAATAATGAAGTGAAAGAAGAAATCAAGAACACCCCCAGTGATGATAATAATAAGGGGAATCAAGATCAAGTAACGCTGGAGCTTAATGGCAGGAAATGTAATCGAAAACAAGACCAAGAGAGGAAACAAATTGAAACCGAGAAATCATTAAATCACAATAAAGAGATCAGCGAAGATGAACGTAAAGAACACTTACAAAAAGATGTGCGGCAGAAAATCATAGCTAACGAACCAAAAGCCAATATTACTATGCCAACTAGAATCAAGGAGTCTTCTAAGAACCACACCAGGAAAAGAAGTTCTGACGATATACTGACTAGTGATTCTAAGAAAATTAAATTAGGAAAAAATATACTGGACAATGGACAATCAGATATGAAGAAATCAGTGCCCATTTCCTCCTGTATAAATAAAACCCCAATACTGAAAACTTCTAGTCCAATAAAGACCACAACAAGTAACTCAACTCCAAAAGACAATTCCAAAAAACCTCAGAAAGTGGTGTTGAAAGATGTCTCTCAAGTGTTTGCCAAACCTATTATGCCTTATCCTCCGTCGACCCACCAACAGCGTCTTAAATTCATTGCCCTCCTTGCAGGAGAGGTCAAGAAGACTCTAAGTTGTGTAATACCTAATAAGGTCGCCATTGAATTGGAATACCAAGTGGCCAGTAAATCTTCAAAACAGATATATGTTGGAGAGTTCAAGAGTTTAGTGATGAAAGTCAAGAAGAAAGATGAGCAGATGAGAAAGAAGATTGAAAATATTGTGAGAGCTGCCAGAGGAATCAAACCAAAGAAAATTATTACAGAGTCGGCTAAGCGTGAGAAGGATGCTACTAAGGACGATAAAGGCGAGATATTACGGAAAGTGGAAAAGTTTATCCATTCTGTTGAGACGTTAGAGAGTAATGGGTACGTTGTGAGGGAGCCAGAAATTGGTGTTGGGAATTCAGGTAGCCCCACCACAGAGCCACCGCAAGCTTTTGAGAAACAACACACCAAGAATTGCGAAAGGTGTAATACGGTATTTACCCCGTCTCGGTCGTTCAGTGGCAGTTGCAAGTTTCACCCTGGGAAAAAAGTTTATAGCCGGGACTCGAAATTCAAATTATATTACCAGTGGGATTGTTGCCAATTGACATTTACGAATTCTGCGCACGATGATTTTGGCAACGACGATCGAGTGTTGGGGTGCCAGACCAACGAGTACCATGTATTTAAGGACAGTGACCCGGGGAAATTGGCGAGAGTGCGGCAATTTGTGCCCACCAGCAAGTTGCCAAAAGCTGGGGACGATGGCAGCAGCAGCAGCACGGCGATGATTGTGGGGATGGATGCGGAGATGGTGTACACCACTTTGGGGTTTGAGCTCGCGAGGTTGACGGTGGTGGACTTCTTCCAGCCACACGGGGTGTTGTACGACAAGTTGGTGCGGCCACAGGGGGAGATTGTTGACTACAACACTCGCTTCAGTGGGATCAGTTGCATCAATGGTGACAATGCCGTCAGTTGGGATACGATGATGGCGGAGTTAGGGACGATTGTCGATGACGCGACGATCGTGGTGGGCCACGGGTTGGAGAACGATTTGAACGTGTTGCGGTTGATCCACCACCGGATAGTTGACACCGCGATCATGTTCAAGGACGGGATGAGGAAAGTGCTGTTGAAGCACTTGGTCCACCAGTGTCTCAACCGGGAAATCCAGGTGGGGGAGCACGATTCTACCGAGGATTCTGTGGGGGCGATTGATTTGGTGAGGTATCGGATGAGGTGAGAAGAGAAGAGAAGAGAAGGTCAACCAATATACATGGCAATGATTGGCCTAGGCCTTATTTTAGGGTAATGTTTTGCATTGTGGCCAAGAAAAAAGATTGTTGGTGGTTGACTCAGAAAACCCACATGGAAAATTAAAGCCATGAAAAAAACACATCGCTCCGAGGGGCCACCACAAAGTGGGTGAAAAAAAAAAAAATTGAAAAAAAAAAAAAAAAAAAAAAAAAAAATCATCGAAACTGTAATCCTCCAACAATAGAAAAGAAAAAGATTTTCCTCATTTTATTCTGGTAGTATTTATTTCTGTAGAGACTCTGATTTCCTCATCATTCTTCTTCTTCTTCTTCTTATTACAGTCCCGCCAATTCTCCACAAACCAAGAGAAACATCCAAATAAACAACAACAACACCGCTACTTTTGTCCACAAATCACAGAAGTACCACCCCATTACTACTATCTCTTCCCTTCCGGTTATTAAAGCTAATAACTTGTCCAGACCGCCACCCCATTCTTTCCAAGAGAGAGCCTTTTATGCATTCAGAAGCCAGAACCATCCAACTAGTTGCCATCCAATCCTCCAACACCTACTGTCAAGCCTACCACTACGAAGAATGACAGCGCTATTCGTGGACTCCTCCAGATCGCTCAACGGCCTCCTCGTTGACAACAACAAACCTCTTATCCAAAACCCATCCAACATTGTCCAAAACCCCCACAATGACCCTGCCATCATCAACAAATCCATCAAAGCCGTCGGCCACGCCATGCACCAAACCCTCCAATCCCCAGAATTCCAGGACTTTTATAACGACAACAGCTCGTTCTTTGTCTGCGACTTGGGTGAAGTCTACAGACTTTACCAGTACTGGAAACACAAACTCCCAAGGATCCACCCGTTTTACGCCATCAAGTGCAACACCGATCCAGAAATCATCAAGATCTTGGCCCAATTGGGCGCAAACTTTGATTGCGCTTCCAAAAGAGAAATGGAAATCATTTTGCAATTGGGAGTCGATCCGTCAAGAATCGTGTTTTCCAACCCTTGCAAATTCAACTCCCATTTGAAATTTGCCAAAGAAGTGAAGGTCAACTTGACGGTGTTTGACAACGAGGACGAGTTGGTGAAAATCGCCGCCATCCATCCCCATTGCAAAGCGCTCCTCAGGATCGAAACCGATGATAAAGCGGCGGTGGTCAGACTCTCCACAAAATACGGGGCTAAACTTTCTGCCGTGGATTCCTTATTGGCCAAGGCAAAACACCTTGGAATTGACTTGGTGGGGGTCCATTTCCATTGCGGGGCCGGGTCCGATGAGGTTGATTCCATCATTAAGGCCATCAAAGACGCAAGAGATATCTTTGAGAAAGCCACCTCCATGGGGTTCAACATGAACGTCTTGGACCTTGGTGGAGGGTACATGATCAGCAACAATTTCGACAATGTTTGCTCGGTGTTGACCACTACTTTGGACCATTATTTCCCGGCCGCCACCGGTGTTAGAATCATTAGTGAACCAGGAAGATTCTTCCCAACCACCGCCTTCACTTTGGCATCCAACATTATTGGGAAAAGAGACGCGCACCACGATGATGACAATATCCCACCAATGATTTACATCAATGACGGGATTTACGCCAACATGAACTGCATCATCAATGATCACTATACTCCTATTCCTAAAGTGTTGTCCCAAAAGAACCATTTCAGGTTCTACGACGAGATCCAAAACGATGTCAACGGGAAACATGGGGAGTACGAGATCTCCTGTTGGGGGCAAACTTGCGACAGCGCCGATGTGATCAACAAAGCGGTTTCCATCAACTATCCTGTCAATGTTGGCGACTGGTTTTTCTTCAGAAACATGGGTGCTTACACTTTGGCAGCCACCACCGATTTCAATGGGTTCAACCAACGGTCAAAAATCGTTTATATTTCATCAGACGAGCACGTTAGATACGACAAAATTAGCGAAGATTGGATTATCTAGCGATGGTTGTGCCTGATGTTTTGTTGGTTTAACCCCTTATTATTGGCTCATCCCCTGTTGTTTTGCAAAATAAACTGCAGACTTTTTTTTTTTATATATATATATCATTATTATTATTTGATCATTTTTTTTGTTTTTTCCAATTTGCTAAGATCGTATATATATTGTGATTTTGACAGTATTTTCTAATAAAGTGATTCTCCTTTTTGCAGTAACAATTGTTGGCGATACTTGTGTTGGTGGAAGCAAAGCACCCATTTTTTATTGTTTTTTTTTTTTTGTTGTTGTTGTTGTCGTTGGTTTTTTTTTTTTTTTTTTTGGTTTGGAAGGACGCGCGCTGCGTAACCTGAGTGTGTTTACGTTGAATTTTTCCTCTCCCCTCCAAAATACCCTTATATTTGCAGTTCAGTTGTGTGAACTATAGATCGATCTAGTTCAATTAATAGAAACAAATAAATAATAACCCAATTATGGCACATACCCCAGCAGACTTCGAAGGCTGGGAGTTTGGCCAAAGAGATGCGATCTTCCAGCTTGATGGGGAAGAAACCCTGAAGAGGGTTCGTGCTTCCAGAAGATCTTCGAGAATGACCAGAGGGAAACAAGGATCGTTCAGGGATGACCCGTTCAGCATCATTTTGAAAAGAAACGAAGACAATTTGGTGATCCAGTCCGGGGATTGTGTTCTCTACAACGAACGGTTCAATTACGATCGGCAAAACCATAAGAAAATCAATCGAGCGTTCGATGAGGTGCTCTTGATTAAGAACGTACGATTGAATACCGATGAATACGTTGATGTGACGGCAGTTTCCCTAAAGACGAACCTTTTTGTGTTTGATGCGTTCAATGGGGTTCGGGTGAAACCCACGGTGGATTTAGATACCATTGACGATCAAGAACTCTTTATTTCGCCCGAGCAGAAGAACATTTACTGTACCCATATCATCAAGAAAATCGACGTGTATTCATCTAAGAAATACCAAGGGCTCAACGACAAGGAAAAATCACGGAGTTATTTCTGTCAACGGGCCATTGATGCCACCTATTTCTCGCAAGCGTTCGATTTTGATGAACTATTAGAGAATTTGATGAAGAACGTCGATAAGTTTCTGCAGTTCATGAAGAGGTTGTTGTACGACGAGAATGAAGAATACCTCAAATCGATTCGAAAATACTCGGCCCCCACCACTCCCAAAAAGAAGCCGAAGTTTGTTAATAAATCGAAATTGAAAACCATGTTGATGGATGATGAGCTCGCATCACCCCCAGAAGAAGAGCCTTCGAACCCTCAGGACGGATCATCTAGTGATTACGAAATGAAGGACGGCGATGATAGTTCGGACTCAGACGTGTCAATGGAAGACGTAATGGTAGATGATGATAACGATGAAGAAGAAGACACCTTGGCCAGAACCAGAAGGACAAGAAAGGCAAGAAGAACAAGGGAGGCCCCGAAAAAAAACCCCCGGAAGCTCAAGAAGAAGGCCAAACCATCATCCCCGGTGAAAAAACCAGTCAGTGAAACCACTCCCCTGATCCCCAGCAGGGTTTTAAAATTGGAAGACGATACCGATGATATCGCGACAATGGGGGACATTGATGAAGAAAAGCCCCATCGAAAGAAACTAGTGTTCCAGAATGCTAAAGAACAACTCCATACTTCTACTTTAGGGGCATCATTACCATGCCGTGAAGAAGAATTTGCCCAATTGTACCTTACGTTAGAAAGTTTGATTACCCAAGAAATGGGGAGCTGTATTTACATTAGTGGGACCCCGGGTACTGGGAAAACCGCGACAATTAGAAAAGTGGTGAGTGAATTAGTTCAAAGAATGGAAAATAACGAGATTTTGGAAGCGATGGAGAAAAGAATCAACGAGTTGGAAAGTACCAGGGCGGCCAAGCATCCGAAAAAAAAGAAACCGCAATTGTCAACGGCCCACATCGTCATTAATAGCCTTAAGGATATCAAGAAAATGAATCTTAGTGATCTCGAGTACGTGTCGGCGAAGATCCGGGAAAAAGTGATCCAGGGAGAAGATAAAACGTACGAATATCTCAATAAATTCGAGTACGTGGAAATCAATGGCCTCAAGCTCATTTCTCCTAGTGCGTGCTACGAGATCTTGTGGGAAAAAATCAGCGGCAAAAGAGTATCGGCCAATAGCGCCAAAAATTTGATTGAAAGTTACCTCAGTGATGATAAAAACCCCGACAAACCGCCGTTGGTGGTGCTCATGGACGAGATCGATCAAATCATCACCAAGAACCAGAGCATCATGTACAATTTCTTCAATTGGCCAACTTACCCCAACTCCAAATTGATTGTCATTGCCATCGCCAACACCATGGACTTGCCAGAACGGGTGTTGACCAACAAGATCAGTTCGCGATTGGGGCTCACCAGATTATTATTTCCAGGGTACACCCACGATCAATTATCGATCATCATTGACAAGCGGATCTCCAACATGAACAAGAAAAACGACAGTTTGCAAATATCTTTGAGGTTTGAAAAATCGGCGATCGAGTTTGCCTCGAGAAAAGTCGCCAGTGTCAGTGGGGACGCCAGGCGAGGATTATCGATTTGTCGAAGAGCGGTGGAGATTGCCGAGGAAGAGTACGTACAGAAGGGGAAAGAAAACCCCAGCAAGAAACCGATCACCGATGCCAACGGGGTGTATTACGTGAGGATTCACCATGTCATCAAGGCGATCCAAGAAACCACGTATTCTCCCACCGCGGTGTTTGTCATGAACTTGCCAGTGCTAGGGAAAATCTTCTTGGCGGCGATTCTCAGACGACAAAAATTCACGGGGTTCCCGGAAAATGAAACCAACGATTTGATTGATGAAATGAAGAGGATCATCAATATGGAATTCTTGAATGTCAGCGATCGGAATTTGAAATCGAGTCTCATTAAAGACAGAAACATTTTCGAGACTTTCTTTGTCACCCCGACCAATCAATTGATGGGGTTGCAGTTCTTGGTCAACCAATTAGTCGAGGCAGGGGTGATCACCCAAGAAGAACACAAGGCGAATAAATCAAGATTGGTGAAATTATGCATACCCGACGATGAGGTTCATAATGCTTTAAGAAAAGAAAAGATGTTCCAAAAGATTCTCGGCTGATGTTTTGTATTTCTATGTATTATAATTATTATTATTATTCATCATTATTATTGTTGGTTTTTTTGTTGTTGTTGTTTCATTTTTTTATTTGGATTCGTGTAATATTTTGTTTTTGTAATGGATCCTTTCTTAAATATTAAGATAAAGCGTCATGAGAAACAATCGTTTGTATATTATAAGTGTAAAAAAAAAAAAAAATCTAGAGGGTCAATTCGTTATAGATTAATATTGGCTCGCCAACCCCCGTCATCTCTGGTAGCGTTAGTTTCAAATCAAACGCTTTTGATAGAATGATCTTGAAGATTTTCTGGATGTTCACCGAATGACTAGTCGAACAAAAGATTAAACTGGCCTTCATGGCTTTAGCAAACTTCATTGCCTGGATGGTGATCTCTTTCTGATCTTTCTGGGACATCTCCACAAACAAATCGTATTTCGTGCCGATTAAAAACGGAATTGCCGTCTTATTGAACCCCCTTGCTTGACGATACCATTCCTTAATCGAATTCAACGTCGACTTTCTTGTCAAATCAAACATGAACAAGATCGCCACCGAATCGTTCGATACCAATGGCAACATGTTGATAAACTCTTTCTGCCCTCCAAGATCCCATACCGAGAAAGTTATTTCGTTGTTTTTGATATGTAGCGATTTCTCCATGAAGTTCACTCCCAATGTTTGGGTATAATCTTCATCGAATAGCCCTTCAACGTACTTCACCATCAACGACGTCTTGCCGATCTGGGCGTCCCCGATAAGCCCGACTTTGAGGGCCACCGCATTGTTATCTGCAGGGAATGTCTGTGAACTACTACTACTATTATTATTATTGTTGTTGTTGTTGTTGTTGTGGTTGTTGGTATCGCTCATGATGGGGGTGGTCAGATATGGTTGTCACACACTGGTGTTTGTTTACACATACACTTTTTAGCCAAATCAAAACATTCGTTTTTTTTTTTTTTTTTTTTTTTTTATTTTTTCGTTTTTCGCGGCACCTGATGGGTGCAGATCGGTGCATTGAGGCCTGGGCCCATCTGTCGGATTAAAAAAAATTGATACCTCACAAACAACTCATCCAACCACGGCTGCCTCTCTTGATTGTTTAGATCTGTCATTTTATTGTAAAATATCGTTATCTCAAAATATATCCTTTTGGTTTTCCTAAAATGAGCTTGTGGCAGAATATGGTCAATAGCAGAAACCCCAGATCAACATTGAGTCCCAATGGCGGATCATCCGCCCCTTCATCATCATCATCATCATCATCATCATCATCATCATCATCATCATCTACATTATTTCCCGCCGCTAATTCCCCACAGCGAGCGTCTAGCTCTCTAGCCTCCAATCGGCAAGGTGGCCGCAAGAAAGTCCGTCTTGAGCCAGGCCATTCCCCACTAGATTGGGCAGCATTGAAATCTTCAGGCACCAATCTTCGGAATATCGATCCTGGAGATTTCCCCATGAAGGTCACCAAGGAGGAGTTGAAAAAACACAAATCGCAAGATGATTGTTGGACCGTCATCAAGGGGAAAGTCTACAATATCACCCCGTATTTGAAATTCCACCCTGGCGGGGTCCCAGAATTGATGAAGTGCGCGGGAATCGACGGCACAGTATTGTTCAATAAATACCATGCCTGGGTCAACGCAGAAAGAATTTTGGATACTTGTTTTATCGGTTTCTATGTTCAATAAGTTGTTTTTCTCTTCTCGCATCATGCCAGGCTTGGTATTGTGCCGAGATGCCATTACACACATAAGAGAGCGGATCATTGTTAATAATCACGGACTGGGCATTCATCACATATACGGTAGACATTAATCAATTTAATATTATTTTATTCAATATTCACTCATCATTTTTATTATTATTATTATTATTATTATTATTATTATTTTCAGAACTCCTTCATAAAAAGCATTATACAGAAAGGAAAAAAAAAAAAAAAAAAAAAAAAAAAAAAGTAGCAACAAAAAATAGGTTCTTCCATCTACAGAGGAAGACAAGAAACAAAAACAACTTTCCCTTAGTCTAAAGACAGACTTAGTTCAGTTGGTAAGCTTGTTTCTCACTTTCACCCAAGGTTTTCCATTCTTTCGCCAACGATTTCACGATTTCTTGGGTACTGTAATCAGGATGTTGCTCACTGAATGGTCCGAAACGCGTCTTGACAAACGCTGGATATGCACGAAGTGGTCCCTTTGGTTTGACCACAAGCTGGTCCCTCTTTTCTTTGTAGGCTTTATATAATTCCTTAGATTTTTCCTGATATTTTTCTTTTTCAAGTTCCGGCATCTTGTTCCAGTTTGCCGCAACAATCTTCATATTTTCGATAACATTATCACCCTTCTTGTAAATCAGTGCTAATTGTTCTTTGGCATAGATGATGTACGCAGAATAATATGGTGGCAACTGTTCCCTCAATTTCTTTTGCTTGTCCTTACTTCTGAGCTTTTTGCTCTCAGCTTTGAACTGGCTCAACTCTTCTTCAGACAAACTAGAAAACCTGGAACTGATATATCTCTCAACTGCAGTTTTAGAGAGCAACTTTTGGCGCCTTACTTCTTCGGTAATGCTCTTAGCAAAAAGACTTCTTGGGGTGATGATTTCATACTTTGGAACGCCAACAACCTTTTTGGTAACGGTCTTCTTTGGGGCAGCCGCCTTTTTGGTAGCGGATTTCTTGGTCTTCTTTGCACTAGCGCTTTTCTTTGCGGAGGAAGTCTTTTTGGCCGCTTGCTTCTTTGGTGAAGCTTTTGGGGTGGCAACAGTGGCGTTGAATCTCTTCAAGAATGGCTGGATGAAGTATTGAGAGGTTTTTTGCTTGTTGATAAGGAATTGGCAAGAAACTCCCCTCAACGGACTTCCAAGAAGTGCAGGGGAGGCGAGTTTCAATAGTGGCAATCTTGTAGCTTTCAACATTTTTTGTCAAATAATAATATCAACCCTAGGAAGCTGGTGTCGCACAAAGACAATTGGAAATGATCTCAGAATATGAATATACAAAAACTCAATAAAGAGATAAACACAAAACGACCAATTAAAATGAGCTAGCTGTTTTCAATTTATTTTGGTTAGATGGCACCTATTTTAGATCAATTGGTGGTCGAGACAAGGATCGGTTGATAAAAATGGGTGATTTTAACTGGTTGTTTTTGTTTACATTTTTACCGCCCTTTTTTAACCCACCCAGCTGTAGCAATTAACCCAAGTTTCCCGGCCTTTAGCCAGTTTTGAGGCCGCCTGCATAATGATACATACGGGCTTTTTTTTTTCGCTTTTTATCACCTGCCATCATTTTAGGGCACGTAATTTTCGGAGTCACATACATCACGTGTAAGAGAAATATGGTTAAGAACCTTGTGATCTCGGCCGTCTCTGGCTTCGCTCAGGCAGGTAGGTCTTTTTTCACAAATATCATCTATATGAAAAATTTTTGATATAATTCTTATCCTAATAACAAAAGACCAGAGTAATTGCAACACATCAAAATGGCTGTTGGTAAGAACAAGAGATTGTCTAAGGGTAAGAAAGGTATCAAGAAGAGAGTTGTCGACCCTTTCACCAGAAAAGAATGGTTTGACATCAAGGCTCCATCCACTTTTGAAACCAGAAATGTCGGTAAGACCTTGATCAACAAGTCTACTGGTTTGAAGAACGCTGCCGATGGTTTGAAGGGCAGAATCTTCGAAGTCTCTTTGGCTGACTTGCAAAAACAAGAAGACTACTCTTTCAGAAAGGTTAAGTTGAGAGTCGATGAAGTCCAAGGTAAGAACTTGTTGACCAACTTCCACGGTTACGACTTCACTTCTGACAAGATCAGATCCCTTGTTAGAAAATGGCAATCTTTGATTGAAGCCAATGTCACTGTTAAGACTGCTGATGACTACGTTGTCAGATTGTTCTTGATTGGTTTCACCAGAAGACAACAAAACCAAATCAAAAAGACCACTTACGCTCAATCTTCTCAAATCAGAGCTGTCAGAAAGAAGGCTATTGAAATCATCACCAAGGAAGTCCAAAGCTCCACTTTGACCCAATTGACTACCAAATTGATCCCAGAAGTCATTGGCCGTGAAATTGAAAAGGCTACCCAATCCATCTTCCCATTGCAAAACGTTCACATCAGAAAAGTCAAGTTGTTGAAACAACCAAAATTCGACTTGGGTTCTTTGTTGGCTTTGCACGGTGAAGGTTCTGGTGAAGAAAAGGGTAAGAAGGTTGGTGGTTTCAAGGATGTTGTCTTGGAAACTGTCTAAACTTTTTTATTTTTTGTCTAAAATATAGTTTTAACGATTCAACTTTACTTTTTGTTCCCAATCCTCTACTTTGCAAATAAAATTATTTGTATCATATAAAGTTTTAATTTGTAAGATGCTATTATGAATTTCACGTCAAGTCAAAAATTTTGCAATGGTTTGTCGTTAACCGGAAAACCGAGGGTGGTTCCCAAGAACCTTGAATATCTATAGGTGTACAAGGTGTCACTCGCTGTTGTCACAATGAATCAAACTAATAAGATAAGCTCTTCTATAAGCTTTTCTGAAATCAAAATGTTTATTTACCTTACTTCCACAAATCAGCAGCTGCCATATGGTTATTTTCAATATGTTTGGGCGGTGCTTTTGTGTACCATATATTTTCCATCATGCATATGACTTTTGTGTCAAATAAAAGAAAACCAAAAAACAAATATACATATATATCCTGTCAGCACTCCATCTTTTTTTTTTTTATCTCATTTCGTTTTTACAACTAGTAGCAAAATAAAAAAAAAAAAAAAAATAAAAAAAAAGGATATTCCTTAGTTCTTCAATCACTCTCAGCATTCCAAATATCATAAAATACCAACGACTCTCCCCCTAGAAAAATGCCTGTCGAACTTTTGATGAGACCTGTTATGAGGCCATTGGTGGTTGCCAAGTCTGTGCTTTTCCATCCTCATAGAAGAGCTTCCAGATATGTCCCAAAAATTTTAGAATTTGATGAAGAGAACTTGACCGAGTATGCCGTTAGAAAAAGATTTAGCACAGGGTCCAAAGTTTTTGATGTTTTCGACACCACTGAGGGTAAAAATGGACCGTCTGATTCAGAAAAAAGACTTTATTGGCTTGTCAGATCAAGAGCTGTGAAAGGTGCTTATAAGATGTATTCTACAAAGATACTAGGTACCGGTCCGGATGGTGCGGACGAGCCTATCGCTACTACTAGAGCCGGTCTAAGATCCAACGTGTTGATGATCAGGTCACCCGATCAGATTCCTGCTGGTGAGTTGGGTTGGCATGTTATCAACCATAGAGTTGATGCCATTGATAGTTATCGTGTATTCACTTTATCGGACGGTAAGCAATTCCATTGGACCACCACAGGCAGATTCTTAGAAATTGTTCACAATCCAGGAGAAAAAGAATCAGAGGTCAGGGAACGGGTTGGACAAGTTATTCCCGCAGGGCCAAGCGGCTGGAATATCAAGATCGATGAATCAAAGATCTCGCGAGAATTGGCTATTACTACGGCACTTTCGTCCGTGATCGATCAATGGAACACGAATATTGCGGTTGGTGGTATTTACTATGCTAGACAGCAAGAAGATATTAGATGGAAGCGTGACTAGAATAAATGAGAGCATTCCTGGGTGATGCCGGATAATAAATATGGGTTGACCTCGTTATGTCTGTTTTTGTAAGAGAGTAGAGTAGCCATGGCAATGAGCCCCCTCCGCTTGCGGTGGGATTTCCGTATCGGCACGGGGCGGCAGTGACGATTACCATCACCAATTTAGATTTCTGTGACAACTGGCTGTTGAATGGCAGTAGGACATATTATTTCCAGTCTTAACTCTGTATATTTCTTCCAATACCCCCCTTTTATTAGCAAAACGCTACCAATAAAGATAAATCTGCAGTTGGAAATAACTTCTTGTTGGTCTATTTTCTTCTTTTTTGTTTTTACCCCCCACTACGATCCAGTGACAAACGACTGGGAAAACCAACAGACAGAACCAACCCTCTGTCTCCTCAATAACAACAGACAAACAAAGCACTCCATAGACAGACATTAATACACTCTGCTCAATATGTACCAATTCATGAATACAAGGAAGCCGAATTCCAAGTCACCCATGCTCAAATTGAACACAAATTTTGGTGCCAATGCCCAACCAACCACGCACAAGCTAAATCCTTCTTTGTCTCTAAATACCACTAATCTAAATATCAACACTGCAAGCTCAACCAACGACTCATCACAAAGACAGTCGATAAGTTTGTCGATATCTAATGCCTACTCGCCTACGTTATCAACCTCATCCGACCAAAGTCCCAGTGTGTTCAGTAATGCAATTCTCGAAGAAATTGGGGGTAGTAATTCCAATGGTTCCCAAGAAGACTTCAGTAATAGTAGCCCTGCGAGTCTGGTACAGCGGATACTGAGACCTGGCGTAGATAAGCTTAGTCTGTCTATGAGCAGCTTATCCTTAGATACCAAGGAAAGAATAGAGCTTACCAACGGATTGGTGGTTCCAAGGCTTAAAAAAAATTTTTCTAAAAGTATGGAGTTCGTGGTGAACAAAAGTTTGAACGAGTTGGAGGAAGAGGATTGGAAGAAGCTATCGATTAGAAATGAGATTGTGGAGCTTACGATATTGGGAGAAGGTGCGGGGGGGTCGGTTTCTAAATGTAAGTTGAGACAACAAGGAACGGTGTTTGCCTTGAAGACCATTACTGCCGACCCGAACCCAGAGTTCCAGAAACAAATTCTTAGAGAGCTCAAATTCAATAAAAGTTGTGATAGTCCGTATATTGTCAAATATTTCGGGACTTTCCTAGATGAACATCACTCGAGAATTTGCATTGCCATGGAGTACATGGGAGGCAGATCACTAGATGCGATTTATAAGAAGGTCAAGAATATGGGAGGAAGAATCGGAGAAAAAGTGTTGGGAAAAGTGGCAGAAAGCGTTCTAAAAGGTTTATCATATTTGCATAGTAAAAAAATCATCCACAGAGACATCAAACCTCAAAATATTTTGTTAAACGAGGCTGGAGAAGTCAAATTATGTGATTTTGGGGTTAGTGGTGATGTTATCAATTCTTTGGCGTCGACTTTCACTGGTACATCGTATTACATGGCCCCAGAGAGGATAAAGGGTGAATTGTACACTGTCACTTCTGACGTGTGGTCATTGGGGTTGACGTTATTGGAAGTAGCCAAGGGAAAGTTCCCTTATAATCGCGGAGAATCGGAAAATGAAGAAGATGATAAGACAGTGCCATTGATGCCAATAGAATTATTGAGTGCTATCTTGACATTTACTCCGGAGCTCAACGATGAACCAGAGAAGAAGATCAAGTGGTCAAAAGCGTTCAGATCATTCATAGATTACTGTTTGATTAGAGACCCCATGTCAAGAGCCAGTCCAAGGCAGATGTTGGAGCATCCTTGGATTATTGGGCAGATGAAAAAGACGGTCAAGATGGATAAATTTGTTAGTGAATGTTGGGCAGATGAAAATAATAATTGAATATATCATATACCTATTTTATTTATTTTTAGTTTTTCGTTCATATATTTATATTTTACCTGCTTAATTTGCATCGTCATTAGTGTTATTATTTATTGCTTATCATTTGTTGTAAAAAAAAAAATGCTCTCATGCTTCTTTTGGGTTGGGTCTTGAAATTATAGTTGATTGATTCAGTTTGATACATCATGACTTCAGCCTACAATACGAACGAATATTGTGATGAATGCAAAAGGAAAACAAAAACGATAAGATTCAAATCACCACAAGATTTACCCAGAACCCCAGAAGAAATCGGCGAGCCGGCACATATCAATAATAGTTGATCAGACTTTTTTCTTATCGTTTTTTAGTAGCAAACACCTTCAATTTGAGTCACGATGACTAAGTACCGCGGCTGGGGACCCTACAGTTTCCAAAAGAGGTTAAAACTTTCAATAGATAAGAAATGAAAATAGTTACCAATATTCTCCCCCCAGAATCGGTTGGAATAATTATCCAGGACATAAACAATAGTAGTAGCAGTAGTAGTACCTGAGCCTTCGCTATTGTTATGAATATGAATATTATTCATAACAATACTGCTTATACAAAGTGCTATCTTTGCCACGTGACGAGTGGTGCAAAGAAAAAAAAAATTTTCCTTTCTCTTTCTTTTTTTTTTCATATATAAAAAAAAAAATTTTCCCTTCATTTCTTCTCTCGCTTCCTTTTAAAATTTTTTTCTTTTTTTTTTGGCAAACTCTGCCCCATCACCAAGTCATTACCTTTTCATCTACTTCTAAAGAGTCTCTATTCTAAAATTTCCTGAAATGTCTTACTCAGATTTCACTAAAGCTGAAGAATTGTTGAGTTCTTACTCAACTAAAGATGGTCTCGACGTTAAATCCTTGATGGATTCTAACACTAGAGGTGGTTTGACTTACAATGATTTCTTGGTTTTGCCTGGCAAAATCAACTTCCCATCAAGCAAGGTTTCTCTTAAATCCAAGCTCACCAAGAAGATCACTTTGAACACTCCATTTGTCTCCTCTCCTATGGATACCGTCACCGAAAGTGAAATGGCCATCAACATGGCTTTGTTCGGGGGTATTGGTATTATTCAACACAACTGTTCTGCTGAAGAGCAAGCGGAAATGGTCAGACAAGTTAAGAGATTCGAAAACGGTTTCATTAACAAGCCTGCCGTGATCTCCCCAAAAACCACTGTTGCTGAAATCAAGGAATTGCAATCTTCCTTGGGCTTCTCTTCCTTCCCAGTTACTGGTATGTTTTTTTGTTTTGTTGAAAGAATTATCTTCGAGCCCTTTTTTTTAAAAAAATGATGAACAAAATATTTAATAACTTTCGTTCTTCCGATTAGTTTGAACAAACGTTCTTGTGGAAAAAATTACATTCTGATTAATTAAAATGAAAAAAAAGAAAAAGAAGAGATATATTTTAGGCAATTGGAATATTTTTACTAACAGCTTATCAGAAAATGGTACTTTCCCAGGTAAATTAGTTGGTATTGTCACCTCCCGTGATTTCCAATTCCATGAAGACGCTGAAACCCCAGTTTCTGGATTGATGACCAAAGAATTGATCACCGGCAAGAAGGGTATCACTTTGAGTGAAGGTAACCAAATCTTAACTCAATCCAAGAAGGGTAAATTGCCAATTGTCGATGCTTCTGGTAACTTGGTTTCCTTGTTGTCTAGAACCGATTTGTTGAAGAACCAAGATTACCCATTGGCCTCCAAGTCTCCAGTCACCAAGCAATTGTTGGTTGGTGCTGCCATTGGTACCATGGATGATGACAAGGCTCGTTTGGCTCTTTTGGTCGAGGCCGGCTTGGATGTTGTTGTTATTGACTCTTCTCAAGGTAACTCTCTCTACCAAATCAACATGATCAAGTTCGCTAAGGCCACTTTCAAGGACTTGCAAGTTATTGGTGGTAACGTCGTTACCAGAGAACAAGCCGCCAGCTTAATTGCTAGCGGTGTTGATGGTCTTAGAATTGGTATGGGTTCTGGCTCCATTTGTATTACCCAAGAAGTCATGGCCTGTGGTAGACCACAAGGTACTGCCGTTTACAATGTCACCGAGTTTGCCAACAAGTTTGGTGTTCCATGTATAGCTGATGGTGGTGTTCAAAACATTGGTCACATCACTAAGGCTTTGGCTCTTGGTGCTTCCACCGTTATGATGGGTGGTATGTTGGCTGGTACCACCGAAGCTCCAGGTGAATACTTCTACAAGGACGGTAAGAGATTGAAGACTTACAGAGGTATGGGTTCCATTGACGCTATGTACAAGACCAGCAAGTCTGGTAACGCTGCTACCTCTCGTTACTTCTCTGAATCCGACAAGGTTCTTGTTGCCCAAGGTGTTTCTGGTTCCGTTGTTGATAAGGGTTCCGTCAAGAAATTCTTGCCATACTTGTACAATGGTATGCAACACTCTTTGCAAGATATTGGTTGTGAAACCGTTGAAATCTTGAGAAAGGAAGTTGATTCCGGTAACGTTAGATTTGAATTTAGAACTGCTTCCGCCCAACTTGAAGGTGGTGTCCAAAACTTGCACACCTTCGAAAAGCGTTTGCACAACTAGGACTCTAAATATTCTTTTCTTTTTTGATATCGAACCATCGTATCATTTATCCATGATTTCTTTTTTCATAGACTGTTGCAAATATTATTGCAACGCTTTTAAACACGTTTCTACATACCGTTGATGTACTCTGTTTTTTTTTTTTTTTTTTTTTTTCCAAATTTATTTAATTTTGGGTCATTATTTTTTCTTTCTATTATAATAAGACAATTCTTGAATTAAGATCTTTTGACAGACGATAAATGATTGACGATGCTCATAGTAGACTGACATTCCAGTGCATCTCTTCTGATATGATCACGTGGAACGCCTTGTAAAATTTATTTTTTTTTTTGTTTGTTTTGTTTTGTTTGTTTACTTTTCTGAATGTCAACAACTCTGTGGAATTCTTACTGAAACTCACAACAACACAAGAGAAAAGGAAAATGCCTGGAAATAACTCCTCTTCTAATGACTCTTCAAACAATAAGAGGTTCCAGCTCATTTCTAACACTTTCAACATATCCCCGATCGCAAATAAGCCTTTGCTGCTGTTGAACATCTCCGCAGCGCCAATTCATACTTCAACAGGCCTTTATCCAGATCTCAAAACAGATATTACCAAATTGAAAGAGCGGATCTCCCCTCTTAAAAGAACACCCACTGAACATGGTACTAATCGTGAAAAGTCAATCAATATCGATAAACCACCTACAAGGCTATCTCCAATTCGAAAGCTTGGGACTCCTAAGCGATCGCCAGATCGCAACATCAAGGGACTACGATTTGCAAATACTCGGGATACTTTCGGGGTCACCCAGAGTGTTGATAGAAGAGGAGTCACTAGAACTTTAGCACTTTCGAATTTTGATACCTCGAATCTCTTCAACGGCGGGGGTCCCGGGGAAATGAAATTTACTCGTATTGCCAATAATAGAATGTCTCATAGGTCCCCGAAAGGAAGCCTTGACAAACCACGAGCCACCCCACATAGCGAATCCCGAGTTTCAAAAAGGCTTTCTAGTCGCTTAACCGCGTCGATGATGACTTCCACAAAATTTAAAGATCTTTACGCCAATTTGAGGCACCCTGTGGCGTTTGATGGGGTGACAAGCGCGATACCTGGTGGCGGTTCTGTGGGAATGACTTCCGCATCATCGATCTTTGGATCACCAATTAGTGCAAGAGGTGCTCTGCAAAGGCTGGGAAGTAATAATTTATTGCTGAAATTGAAATCGTCGTCAGTCAGTCCTCCTTCATATTCTCGACCTACGGCCTCGTCACTACTAAGGAGTTCGGAAGAATTGGGGAATTTCAAAGATAATTACGATGATGATAAAACTTCTCCAACCAAGATCCATGAATTAAATAATCAAAGAAAGAAGAATGAATCGCTACAATCGAAGATTCCAAAACTTAAATCGTGTCTAAAGACAAAATTAGCTCTGGCAAATCGGGTTTTTTCTATAGCCAATGAGCGAAATGGCCGGGAGAACAATAACAAAGGAATCGAGCTCGGAAGAAATAATGTCGGCAATAAGGAGAATGATTCCAAAGGTTTGTATAATAATAGTGATGTATCGATGGTGCCAGAAGATCTTTCAGATTCACCGAAATATCCATTGGTGACGTCAACGACCCTGGAACAGCAGTTGAAAAAAAGGAAAAGCGTCAAATTCGATAGTAACGTTGAGGAATTGCATCAAGATAATTCAATCACCAAAAGAAAAAGATCGGAAGCTGATGAGGATGATGCTGAGGATCCAGAAGGTGATGATGCCAATAAAGGTGTGGAAGAAGTACAAGGAGACGTTCAAGAAAAGCACTCCGAGCCAAGTGAAGCTGTAAAGGAGGAGATTGTGACAAGCCCCGTGGTTAAAATTGGCCTTGTAGTGGCAGATAGTAAGCCCAATGACGAGAAGAATCGTGGGAAAGTGTACATTCAGCGGCTACGGGTTGAGCTGAAATTGGATCTTTTGACCAAGAACCAAGAGATCATTATGGAACAGATGAGATCCATTGAGAATGAGATCAAAGCGTTCAAGAATCAAGCGTCGTTGCTTTTTGACAGATACGACAAAGTGAAGGAGGCGGAGATAAGTATCCAGAGGGATATTTCGGTGCTCAATAAAGAGATAAGCCAAAGCTTGCAGAAGTAGAAGGTATAATAAAAGATCTATTGTTAATAAAAATGACGGCTGTAAGTTAAATCCGCGGAGAAGTTCCGCAGAACGTGCGGTGGGTAACCACGGGTACGGTCGGGGGAAGAAATCTGATTAGAAATCAACTGTTAGGAAGGGACGGCGGGCCTCCCCAATTGGGGGATGATGACACTATCACCGCCTGCAGCACCGCGTGGTGATTGGCCAGCACCGGTTACTCAGCCTTGGGGAGGGAGTTGTATAAAAAAAGAAGGTTTTGCCACTGGGAACGAAAAGCTTTTTTTTGTTATTTTGCCACCAAAATATTACAAATCTTTGAACTTGAATGGCTGATCCGTCATCCTCTGTTGTTCTTCACCACTTTATATTACCTTCCTCCTAATTACTAATCACAATCGCTAATAATAATCGACCATTCCCTACCATATCATCAACAATGGATTCTCTCAAAATGTCTGCCACACTTGTCGACCACAAGGTTACTAAGCCAAAGCCAGGAAGAAAGCTTTCCCAGGAACCCGCTAAATCAAAGAGAAATGAGCAGGTCCGTAACGCTCAGAGAAAATACAGAGCCAAGAACAAGCAGAGAATGGAGTTCTTAGAGTTGGAAAATGTAAGACTCGCTGAAAGAATAAGCTATCTCGAGGAACAATTGAGATTAAACACAACAACAACAACGGCAGCCAAATATCCTTCGCCTCAAGCTACTGTCAGCGCCCCACAGTCTGCGGACAGTGATATTGCTTTCGATTACGATGTGTCCAAACTTCTGACTAGTGATTTGGCAGCTGGCTTGCCAATTGAAATGTTTAGTTATGACTCTGTCTCTTCAGTGCCTTTGGCTACTGACAACAACAATGTTGACCAGCTTATAGATGAGTTGTATACCATTATTGAGAAAGAACAAGTAGATGAATCAGCGGCTGGTTCCGTTGCATCCCTTAGCCAGGGTGTTTCTAACGAAGAATTGAAATTTGTATTCTACAACAAGAGCACTCCTGCGACCATAACATCTTCTGTGGACTTCTCCAAGGTGGATTCCACTTCCGCTTCCCAAACCCACCAGTTCATAAATACTGCGAATTGTCGCTCAGCACTGAATAATACCCAGATTAAGACTGAGCCATTTGATATTCAAAACCTTGACGAGTTCATTTCTGGCTTGAACTCTAATAACCAATCAATATCTGTGGATATGAAAAAGATTTTTGCCGAGTTTATGAAAGATGGAGTTAGTATTGAAGAAATATTTTGCGAAGGCAATAACGAAACCTCAAACAATACCAACAATAATATTCCCCTTGAAGATTTCTTGAACTCAAATCATGAAGATTATTACAATAACTATGACCGCAAAAATAACTTCAATTTTGATGGAGGTAACGATAATGAATATGATAATGAAAACAATAACAACAATAATAATGATGAACAAATCTTTGATGTGTGTGGCATGATTAACAGCCAAGCCTGTTCTTTGACCAATGATGATAACGACTCTAATGAATGTGATGATTTTGATGATATAACTATTCATCGTAAAAGTTATGGTAAAAGTCAATCAAGTAGAGGTAAGAGACAATTGACTGAAAGTAAGAAGAGTATTCAAAGTACAATAATTTTAAGGCAATTACTCGTAAATTATGTCGAATTGACAGTAAAATCATTGTTCACAAAAACATAGCGTTCTCCAGGTCATCCATCCCAAGAAGCAATTAACTTATTATGGTAAACGTTTCGTAGGAAGTTTATTTCTGTGATTTGTGCCTTCCATTTTTTTAAAGTTTGTGTCAAGAAGAAGAGGAAAAAAAACTTGAAATAAGTCCTTCGTTATTAAAAGAGTTTCTCACTCATCCAAATTAAAGTAAAGCAAAAAAAAAAAAAAAAATTGTAATTAATCTAAACTTTTTCACTCTTTAATATTTAAACATTTCTTATTCAGATAAGTAATCAACGTAGTTTATTAATCATAATCGTAGAAATTCGATTTGAATTCTTTTTTTTTTTTTTTTTTTTTGTGGCTGAGCCGTAAAGTGCTGAATGCTTGACGTAAGTTAAGAACTAAAGGTCGTAATCTCTAAAAAGGACAAGCTCTATTTGTTTGATCTTCTTATAAATCTTCATAAATACTATGGTGCGATGATATTGCTTTGCCATTTATTTCTAAGTTTTTTGTATCTCTATACATGCAGAGCCCACCATCCCTATTGACGTATCTTTGATTATATTTTTATAGAAACTACGGGTTTTTACATCCAAAAAATGCCACCTTAGATGTTTGTACAATACAGACAATAAATTACCCATATTATTCTCACTCTTTTGTCAATTATCATATATTCTCAAAGCTATTCTTCTTCGTCCTTTGTTTTCGTATTTCATTCCTCAGTTTCACCTTTAATTTTTTCTTTTACTAATTATTTCTAAACTATCTTTTAAAAAAGGAATGTGGAACGCATCTCTTGTCATCACCACATAGTATTCTAGCAATTATATAGATATACTCTTTGAACTATAGAAACCTTAGAAAAAAAAAATCCAAAGTCGATATGACAGACAAGATGATGAAAAAATAATGAATGAAAAGATTCAAGCAGTTTCATTAGACTAAAACTGCGAAATCTTAAAACTACAAGGAAAAATAATCAAAGTTTTGATGATCGTTGTTTTCGTCTTCTGATCAGTCAAACAAGAAATTGGTTCTTAGAGAACACCCAAAGTAGTTTCCAACAACTTATTATTCATACCAAACAACTTTTCACCACTACCAGTTGACTCCCTGATGTGTATTCGCCTCAACAGATTTCTCCGTATGGGGCTTGAATTAGCTTTCCCAAAGAATGGAACCATATCTGACCCATGATTGTCCATATGCTTAATTGGGTAATAGTACCTATGTGTTGGAGATAAAATGAACTTCCTGGATTGGCATTTTTATTGTAGAATATTTTGATATAAAAGTGTTTTAAATCGTAGGTTGTTTCGCTTCCGTCGGTTCAAGCAAGAAATCAGCTGGTATTAGTTTTATTAGTTTTTTTTTGTAAGGCTTTATCTCATATTCTACACTACGTTTCGTCATTCTACTTGTACATATAGGTATTTCAGTACATTCCTGGAAAACTATTCTTCTAGGATGATAAATAGTAAATTTGTATAAGTTGTATCTTAGTGCAGATAGTGTGCATACAGGGAGGATAAAGCTTACTTCTACGGTTATAAAAGCTCAGACTATTTCTGTCATAATCCTTTATCGAGGTCTCAAAGAGAAGAAGAAAATTAGTCTTTGTAATTTATGTTGTATATATTGCTTAGCATTCCGCAGACAGGTGACAGTTTATGCGCTTATAAGCTAATAACCAAAAATATTATATTGATATCTCAAAATACATTAATTCATAAAATGTATCTAAGTAAGGGGAGAAGTGTTTTTGAATTTTACGGAGCTGGAAACAATGAATAACGGTTGGATCGACAGTTTAAGAAGCATGGCGTCTAATGATTTATTGGTATGAGGTCCACTGATATTGGAAAAAGCTCATAAATAATAGAATTTCTGATAAATTCATCAGTAAACTACGGAAATTTTTTTTTTTGAAAAAATATTGTAGTTAATCCAGAGATTTTTATTGTCTCATAGTTAATATTTCCTATCCAGATAACTAGTCATCGTAGTTCATTAGCCGTAATCGTAGAAATTTGATTTGGACTCGAACGCGTTTTGTTTATTTTTTTTTTTTTTTTTTTTTTTTTTTGTGAGCCGAGCGGAAATGGTACCAAATGATTGACATATCGTAATACCCAACTTCTAACAACTAATAGCTAGTTTTTTCAGTACCACTACCCTTCCAATGCAATGGATAATGATAGCCACAGCAAACGACCTCACAGTAGGGTCAGGATGTTGATAAAAAAATTCTCCAATCCCAATCTTGAGACACCATTTTTATCATTTGAAGAGTCGGCGGAATCACCAGAGGTCGCAAGATCTCAACCTCTAGCAGATCAAAATATCAGGAATCATGATCATGATACTGATGTTTTATCAGGTATTAGAGATTATCAATCCAACCATAATGGAGATTATGCGGATGATGGGGTAGATACTGGTAAACTCATGGCGGAAGTTGAGGTGAAAGAACGCGGCATGAAACTGGGTTATCATCATAATGACTACACCAAATACGACACCACAAAGCTTCTATCATTAGCAGCTATTCGACAATTCAGGGCTGCTGATGAAAAAATGCTGGACTTTACTGAAAAAAATACTAGAACAAACGACGATGAAAGTGCTGAGATGAGTTCTTTTGATGAAGAGAACCTCGAAAGGTTGAACATTAATGATTCATCCACACCAATCTACCATGATCACCAAGAAATGGAAAATGCCGATGTTAGTAATGCACCCCAAGATATCACTGATATCTTCAATAAAAGATCCCCTGCCCAGCGGGTCCTGAGTATGGTGATTTACGTTGATTCGCGGACCAGTAGAACCGTGCCGAGTTCATACCTTGAGAAGAAATTATTGCCATTCAAAGAAAAGGATTTCAATTGTAAATTCACTTTCATTAGTAAATTGAATCCGGGGCCCCCTGCAAACCCTTATGGCGAAAACGTTACCATGAAACGACTTTTTGTGCCGATACCCGATGATTATGTATTCTATGGAGAGGTTTGTGATTTGGTAGAACGAATATTAAAATCTTTTAATTTCCAGAAATTCAAAGAGTTGCCGCAAGTATTTTACAATTATTGTAAAATATTGATGGAAAGTGGATTGAATCCCAGTCAAGATCTTTTGGTGACTTACATCATAACGTTTCTTAAGGATTTCAAGGACAATACTGTGAAAAGATTACCATTGAAACTTAAATTGATTGCGAGGATATTCGCTTTGAGAAACCTCAAGACCGAAAACTTCTACCACAGCGATGAGATCATCGATCCGGGTGATGATTTGAGTTATGACAATGATGTGGTCAGCCGAGATGAATTGATTAATAAAAGACTGTTTTCTCGGCATCAGTTAAGTAATAACTGGTTGCTCGATGATGAATTCTCGCTCGATGAATTTAATAATTGCAATTTCAATTTGTTGATCTCCAGAGCAATCCGATATTCCATCTTCTTGTATTGGCAAAGAAGGAAACAGCTTAAAAAAATCTTTTTAAATACATGGAATATTAGGTTTGAATTGAGAAAAAGGGAGAAGCGACTAACTGCTAACTGGGAAAAGTTTTTAGTGAAGAAGATCTTTGTAAATAAATTTTACAAGCCATACTTGAAACTGGTCAAATTGGAAAAAGTAGCAGCAAGATGTGCCGAGAAATCTTTGAAAAAAAAATGTTTGTCAACTTGGAAAACAAATCTACTGGATATTGACAAGTTGAATAAAGTTGCTCAAGATCATTATCGAAGCAAGTTCTTTAAGTCTATGGTTTTCAAACATAAATTGCTTGCAATGAATCAACAAAAGGCAATTGAAATTGATGAGAATTCATTGGCAGCTCACTGTTTGAAAACTTGGAGATTGAAGACATCGTTGGCGGGAGGCTTGAATCGGATTAACGCACTTCATGACGAGGCTTGTGTTAGAACTGTGTTCCGTAAATGGCGAAATGAATTAATAAAGATCAAGACCATGGAAGATGATGGTCAAATCTTGACCACTGCGATATTCTGTGCTCCACTATTGTTTCTTTGGAAAGAAAAAGCACTCCTTCGAACCTCTCGATTTAATACTCTGACTGAAAAAATTGTCTCCCATCTTAAGACAAGGTATTTCAAGAAGTGGATTACTTTGACGAGAATCAGATTGCGAAAGTATGAGTTTGAAAAAAATCAAAAAATCATAATGAAAAAATTCATATTTGAAGCCTTCTTCATCAAGAATCATGCGTTGATGACTTTAGAGAATGATTTTCAGAAAACCAAAAATAGAGAGATCTTGGCTAATTATTTCATAAGCTGGAAAAATATCACCATGATCAACTTGAAAGCCACCAAATTCAATGTGCAAAGATTGAAGGCCAAATACATGCACCAATTGAATAAAAGCTATGAATTGTTAATGGTTGGAAATTATTACAATTATAAACTATTGCAAAAGTCGTTTGTAACATGGGAAAGAGAAGCAGTGTACCATCAACGCTTAAAACAGTTTGACTTAATGGTATTGAAAAAGTTTTTCATGATTTGGAAAGAATCAACTCAGGAATTGTTGATAATTTACAGAAATTCTGAACGTGTGCATGAATATTTCCTTAAATTTCGCATGATCAAAAATTGGTATAATAAGCACTTATATTGGATGGATCAAGACCATAATGCTGATATTATTTTCATGAAGAATAAATGTCTTAACAACTTTATTGGTGGCTACAGAAGAAAAATTGAGAGTTTCAAAAATAAAGAAGAGTTCATTCTCGAAAAAAGAGAGATGAATTTGAAAAAGAGGTTTTTGCAGACCTGGAAAATGAGAAGATTCGAATTACGACAGCAGAAGTTACAAAGTTATTATCAAGATTTCGTCGCCAAAAAAAATCAAGTAGTGAGGAAAAAAATGTTTGAAATTTGGAAATCCAGAAAAGACGAGATTTCTGAATTAGAGAAAAATGCTAATGAGATGGTTTTGAGAAAACACTTATTGAAAATTGTGAAGCGTTACATTGAGATTGACGACTGGGCGTTGTTTGCGATTAATTATCATGATAGATCGATCTTGAACAGGTGCTTCGAGAAGTTGATTGAGGTCTCCAATAAGAATTATGATTTGAGAATCACCCTTGAAACGCATCTGAATAATCAAAATTTCAAGATTTTAGAAAAAGTCTTCAATAATTGGTCAATGAGACTCATGAAATTAAAACAAATGCAACAGTCGCTCAAGCTTTTCAGGGAAAAATGGGATAAAGCAAAAAGCAAGAATGTGTTGTTGATTTGGCAACAAAAATACCATGATCGTGCAATCTTGATCGAACAGTATCGGCAGCTTGATAGAACTTCGAATATTTTATCTAATAACAATTCTCAGGTCATTAATGATTCAATGCTACGTCGCGTATCGCCAATCAAGTCGTTCAATCAAAGAATGGGGATTGTACCAAATAACAATGCCGAATCTGACTACTCTTTTATGGACGATGGTGACCAATTGAACGATGCCAGTGCTCTCATGGAAGATTTACCCCAATCTCCGTCTATGGAGAAACAGAAAAGAATACACACCAGCACATCATTCAAAAACCTGTCTGGTGGTGGTGCCAGTTCCAATATTGGAAAATTGGATATTCCAGAAATCAAAAATGAGCAGGCTATATTATTTTCCTCTACTCCGTTTAGCAACAAGATGAGGTTTACCAGTCCCACTAAATTCGACAGACGGCCAGAATATGATATTAGAACCCCATCCGCTTCTAGAATCATCAATATGTCTCAAGTCTTCAATAAAGATGTTCCGATTTTAAATCAAGCTGGTTCTTCGATTACTAAATCGAACGCGATAAAGAACGAAAGACTTAAAAGTTTAAAGCGGTACTATAATAGTAGTACGAAGAGATAAAATTGTATAATAGTTTTTTTTTCCATGGTTTACTTTTGATATGTATTATACTTTTATTGTACAATAGATTATTGCTTTCTTATTATTTACTTATTTTTTGGTGGTTTTTTTTTCTTTGTTAGTTTATATTACTTTTATTAGGTGAATTCAAAACAAATGTCGCTAAAAATCAAAACGATAAATAAACTCAAATAAAACTTCCAAACTTATTCAAGAAACTGGAATTATAGTCTGCTCTTTTTCCAACATATTGTTGAATAATATCTGGGTTCAAATTCACCAATTGACCTTCTTTAATCAAGCTGGCAATATAATTAGGCTGGACAGTGAATAAGTTAGCTAATTCTCTCAAGATTGAGAATCTTTCGGATAAATCTTCAATCTTCCATGAATCGATTAATGCCTGGTAACTAATGATGTCCTTAGTCAATATCACCCCGCCGATTTCATTTATTTGGAATTTCTTTAAATGATTAACAAGCAACGACAACAAATTGATCCCGATCTCAATGAGAAAATTCGTCAAGTTGGAGTGGATCAAGAGTTTCTTTGGTAGCAATTGGTCCAAATAAAGGTTGTTGAGGAATTTGCAAATCGCCTGACACGTTTCGGTATCTTCGTTATTAAATTCACTTGTGATATACGCATCATCTTCAAAAGAGGTCAAGTTGGATAATTTGTTGTTCGCGACGTAAAAATCTTTCTTTTTTTGTTTATCCAAGTAGTATTGGATCTTGTTCAAAATCAATTCGACCGAATCTCTTAGCATGATATTCAAGGAAAGTTCGCAGGTGGTCAAATACCCATTAGTCAAATTGATGATCTTCTTCTTGGTGCTAGAATTATTGATGGAGAGCGGTAAAATGATTAATTTGATGAAATCCGTAAGAAGTCTCAAGATTTTATTGGCCTTATTGATGATTTTAAGGAAATTGAAATTCAAAAATTCATTTTTCTTGAAATCTATATGAATCAATTTATAATAACTGAGTTCTAGACCAAATTCCAAATATCCTCCAATACCAAAGATCAAGATCCGAAGAATCTCCAACGAATATTCTGGAATATTCAATGGTCTTAGATCTGAGATTCTGGATAACGACTCCACCGAGTTCTGGATCATAAAATCGATTTTCGAGAATTTGATATCACTGGCTTCATCATGATCAGCACCATCCTCATTGAATGCATCGCCATCGAATAAAGTGGAGTCGTCACTATCCCTCATTTCGCTAAAAATACTATTGGCTTGGTCGACTTTAGGGGAAAGCAACAACGAGTCGTTCAAGCTAGAGAATTTTGACGAATTGGATGAAGTTCTTTCCAACTTTGATTTCATGTAGGTACGAATTTGGATCAATTTATTTTTTTCCAAAATGTTGTGATGACTACTACCACTGCTACCAGTAGTAAAGCTGCCGATTCTTGATGTCAACAGTGGGCTTCCCATGGTTGGCGAGGTCAAAGGAGAAAGTAAGTTTGATTCTTTCACTGAATCGGTGGTGGCTAATCTAACAGACAATGCCTTGTCCTTGAAAATCTTTGGATGCTTTTTCTCAAAGTTAGAATTAATTTTGGCATAAATATCTTCAAGCGACTTCTTTTCTTTTTCAATATAGTTCTTTTCGGTTAAGAATTGGAAGAACAATTCGTTGAAATGGCTATCGATCAAATTGTTCAAGTCATTAACTATTGATTTGCTATCTTCTTCATCATCATTATTTTCTTCATCTCCTCCGATATTGTCATTATTATTTGATCTTCTAATCAACGCATCTTCCAAATATATTTTGGAGTGGTTCTCATTAAAGAATTCTTTAATTTCGTTGGTAAAAGTCGTAATTGAAACATTAAGCAAGTGAAGTAATCTAACATAAGCCAAATTATTCAATGACTGGGAATAGTTTAACAAGTTGACCACGATATTATTGAGCTTCTTTCTAAATATTTGCTTCAAAAATAGGTCGAAAACTTTGATGAAGAAATGTTTGGATTTATTGAAGATAATTTTGATTAAATTGAATTGGTTGAATATCAAGTTCTGGAACTTTTCAAGTAAGTCTTGCAACTGTGGTAAATCTGTAAGAAGCTTTTCATAATTATAATGGATAATCGGATCAGATATAAGCTTCCAAAACTCGTGGTTCTCATTCATAAATTCGTTATTATTGAGTATATAATCTTCTTCTGGTAACGGTTGGCCCAACGCTTCGATTTTCCCGGTATAGGTATCGTATATCTCGGTCGAGTTCTCATTGAAATCAATCAAAATATCAAAGCATTCCTTCATTTTGAGGGTGTTTTCTGTTTCATAAGACTCGTTGAATTCCGTTAAAAGTCTGGTTTCGAAATTATTAGAAAACTTCAAAATCTCTTCATAAACGACTTGAAACTTCTTGTGTTTTTCTTCCTGATCAGGATCCCCTCCACTACTAGTCGATAATTTTTTCGCCAATTTCAACAACTTGCTAATATATTTACCACAGTTCTTTTTATCGCTGGATTTCTTGGAGTTTTGTAGATCAATCAATAATTTCGATTGGTTATATCTGTAAAAATCATTGTAACATTTAGTGAGAAAGATGATTTCCATATTCTGATCCTTCAAACTAGTAGCGACTTGCAATTTTTCTCCCAATGGGTTGATGATAGAGCCAACATCCGATACCACGGTTTCCAAACTGCCAAATTTATTATTGATGACCTGGACTTGATCCCACAACTTGATCACTTTCTTGGAATGATAGAGTTCATAGTCCATAACCTCGTTCTCTAGATTATTCATTTCCTCTAAATTTTTCTTCTTCAACGACTTCAACTCGCTCAACACCGATTCGAAGGTTCTGATAAAAGGTTTGGGATCGAGTTGTTCGAGGTTATCATCGTTGGTCTTTGATTCGTTCAATGAGATTTCGTGCTGTTTTGAGATCTCCTCAATGAAGTCAGACGCACTGAGATCCTCCAAGAAGTTGCTCAGATGAAGAATCTGCCTCGTTCTATCATCCAATTCATATAAATTCATCGCCAATTTGGAGTTATTCTTCGTTTGCTTTCATGTTGTCAAAATATCAACCACATCAGAAACGCTTGATTTGTTCATAAATTGCACACTCCGCAGGACAGGGCATGCAACCGCACGATCGATGGGATCGATGATTACTACTTTATTAATTATAACTATATTATTGATTATTTATAATTATTATTACCCGAGAGTCTATAAAAATATATTCTAAATGATCTAAAGTTCACGCCAAATCTTTTCCGAAAATGATTGCGTCCGTTGGCTTATCGTCACCCTTAAGTCTGCCAGCATTCTTGATCAACCCAACCCTTTCGAAGCCCAAACTGTCCCATATCTTCACACTCCCAATGTTACTGGCAAACACCAAGTTGAAAACAGAATATGTATATCCAAGTTTTGGGGCCCATTGCAAATAGCATTTACCGAGATTCTTCCCGATTTTGTATGGGGTTCCTCTGCAGTTGAAACTGACCAAGAATCCCGCATTACAATTATGAGAGCATCTTCCGGCGTAGTTTGGCTTGATATAAAAAGTCCCGAGGAACAATTCATCCCAGTTGGCGGAGCTGTCTTTCAAAATAGAGGTATCTTTGTGGTCACCTTTCACCAAAAGTGCCACGAAGTGTGAAAACCAGTATCCTTTAAACTTCTCCAAACTGAGCTGTTCAAAATATGGATACGTTCTGCCCCCTTCGATTTCTTTATTGAAAGTGTTGAACAAGTAGAACAATAATTCTTCTGAGATTTCCAGAACATCATTGATAGGAAACAATGTTGCTTTGGTGGCTTCTGGATCGCTCAACGTTACTGGCAATGACTCAGTTATTAGCTTTGTTCCTGATTCCCTGATTTTCTGAAGTTCCACTTCATGAGATTCACCAAATGGCACGGTCATTGTTTAATTATTCTGGTTGGTTATTTATTTTAATCCAATTTTGTGGTCAGTCGCTCAATTATATTATTATATAAGATTGATTTGATTAATATGATGATTCATCATTCTAGAAAAAACAAGAAAAACATAAAAAAATAAAAAACGTGCGCATTCCGAGATCAGCGTATTATTTTTACAATCGTAGAAATTTCTAGAATAATCCAAAGATATTATTATACATTTTTTTTATAAAACTTCCATAGTGGAAAGAAAAACACCAAAAGCGAAATGACATTACTATTTCTTGTTTTTCCGTATTCTCTTCTCCTTTTCATACTGGTTTCTTTCACTACCTTCAATAGTATTGATAGAGTTAACAATAGATGCCATCTTTCTGTGGTACTCTTCGTATTTGGTCTTGGTCTCCTTGATCTTTTCTCTGGCCATAAACTTGTTATCCTTACGTAACTCCTTGATCGTGATCTTTCTCTCCTTCTTGATTTGTGCTTTAAGTTTGCTGATTTCTTGACGGCCGGCATCTGGATCATAAGATTTCTTCTCTGGATTATAGTTCTCTTCGAATTTAGGAGCATAAGTGGCGATAGCAATTGGCTTGTGGCTTTGTAATAATAATGGCTTGTGGTCGGCAAACTTCTTGACATTATTGATTCTATCTGTTAAGTTCTTGACCTTAGCTCCGAGGGCACAGTCAGATTCTATTGGGAGTTTGGATAAAAGCATACTGAAAGGTTTAATGATTTCAATAAACGCGGTTTTTCCTTTCCAAATATCTAGATTTTCATCGATCAATTGTATAGTCTTTACCAACATAAGGATTGGGTCGATATTATCATCATTCAATTGGCCAATTGACATTTCTTCAGCAAGTTTAATATCCGACTCGGTAATATCTTTCTTCAATGTCAACTTGAACTCTATTTCAGGCACCGTCAAAACACTAACGTCGATATCACGGGCAAATACACACATGGCCTGCTCCAAGAAAGCTGAAACTTCTGGAACGTATCTTTTAGCAATTCTTTGGTATCTAACCATCAAATTGGAAATGAACAACCCATAAAACATTTTCTTCACCGAGTCTAACTTCATTTGGTTAATGGTCATGCAAGCAGCGATGATCGCAGGAGTAACGACCAAATGGTAGTGGTCAGAAGTAGAGAATAGAATACCTACAAGAGTATAAAACATCATGTCGGAAACCTTCAAGAAATCACCATCTTCATTTTCCAAATGGGCCGCAAATCTCGATTCGATATCTGCAAGATGTTCACGACAAGCCTCGGTGATGGCAACAAAAAACTTTGATGAAAGTTTCTTCAAAATTTTGATCAATTGTTCCTGAGTCTCGACATACTTTTCATAATATTGTTTGGCAAAATCACTGTCTGAAAGATACAAAATATGCTCAATGATCACTTTAGTGAATTGCGCGAGTTTTTCTTTGTTACCTTGGGCTAAGTTAGCCTTATATTTCCCAAGAATCATTCTAACGGCATCGGCGGATTTTGATGGCTCGTCAATGATGGCCAATAACTCTTCATGAGTTTCTGGACATTTCACAAGACTGGAAATACTCTTATTCTTGTAAGATTTCTTGGTGTTGGACACCTCTTGTTCATCTTCATTGTCATTTACGAGTTCATCATCATCATCTTCTTCTTCTTCACCCTCTTCACCCTCCTCATCACTATTTTGCACCCAGAATTGGTCATCGTCAAGATCATCACCAATAACTTCTTCTCTATCCATACCCTCCATACGTGCGAGTCTCGCGGCTTCCAATTTTTTCTGATTTTCAGTTCTTTCTTTCTGAACTTCTTCATCAGTTTTAGTTCTTTCAGTTGGAACAGCCCTTCTTTCCAATGTAAGTTTTCTAAATTGCTGACCGTATTCTTTATCTTGTTCAGATTTCCCAGAGATTTTACTGGTATTCTTAGAATTTTGTTTAGCAGCCGATCTCAATTCCGACATAACATCATCGAACCCTTCATTAAGTTCTTGGACTTGGTTTTCCAATTCCGCTTGCTTCTTTTGACGTTCGTGCTTGTAAAATTTGGATTTGGCAATGACTTCTTTCATCACTTCAGCTTTGGTTTTCTTTCTCTTTGGCTGTTCTTCTTCTTCAACCTCTTCACCTTCATTATGATAAAGTCTTTTACCGTTTTCTTCCTTAAGTCCTAAATCACTATCTTGAAAATTATCCCCCAAAGACTGGCCAGAATGGGTCAATTTGAATCCTCCATTCTCGTCGTCTTCATCTTCATCGTCGTCCAAATTGAACAAACTTCTCTTCAGTGAGCTCTTCTGTCTTTCCCTTGTGAAACGCTCCAACATTTTTTCTTCCATACTCAAAGCTGGATTATTTTCCCCGAATCTTCTATCGATTAACGACCCAACTTTATTCTTTCTGGATTTTTGGAACTCGTACGCAGCTTTTCTTTCATCTTCTCCAATTTGTTTAGAAACCCCTGGTCTAGCCACCTGGGTTTTCCCCTTCTTTTCTTGGATATCGTATTTGTTTTTCGTCACTTTTTTCTCAAATGGATTGAAATCATCTCTAATCTTTTGAATAATTTGTTGTCTGGTATCACGTCTTGATTCAACCGGGCCTTTCTTGTTTTTCCCATTCTTTTTCACATTTGTTTGCCCAGTCAACCCTTTGGCCTTCAATGTGGCCTTAAGATTCTTCAACTGAGATCCACCCATATTACGCTTTGTTTTCGTTTTAGCTTCGTTAAGGATGGTGATGTCAAGTATTCACTAAGAGTACAACTGAAAATTTGCAACTTTTCATAAAAAAAAAAAAAAAAAAAAAAAAAAAAAAATTTTGCGATGATCTGCGCGATGCTGCGTGTTCCATGTGAGCGGGTTTAACATGGACATCCATGATGATGATGATGATATACCACGACCTTATATTATCAGTGTGTGCACTCCTATATTCAACCAACTGTTGCCTCAAGAATCATTGAAATACGCAGCAGTTGTTTTGCTCATCCAGCAAAAATTCAGAAAAATGATACCCGCAGATCTACAGGATTCCTGGCGAAACTAAAGGTGTAATCCATAATGCTAAAGAAAAGAAAAAACTATGTTAAAGCAATAAATTTATATCAAATGTAAAAAAAAAAAAAAATACAAGAAACAAGAAAAAAAACAAGTTTATCTTCTACCGCCTCTTCCACCTCTGCCACCTCTTCCACCTCTTCCACCTCTTCCATCTTTACCAATCTTACCAGAATTCTTAGCCACAAATTTAGTCTTAGTATGCCTAGATTTTTCTTCATTGTCACTGAAATCATCATCCTCTTCGACATTTGTTTTACCTCTCTTATACTTCAATCTGTTTCTTTGGCCTCTGATTGGACCTTGCTTCACAGCATCAATGTAAGCGTTGACCGAGTTATCCTTATTCTTCAACAAGTCATCGCCTTCTTCTTCGACATTACCTTCTTCGTTGAACACAAACTTACCGTTCTTAGACTTGAATTTGCTAGCCAAGGATTTTGGCGCACTGTTCTTCTTGAAATCTGGTCTTGAAGAAGAAATGTGGGCAAGAGCTTGTTTATCCAACAAATCCAATGGAGAATCCTTAGATTCAATAATGAACTGCTTGGATTTACCCTTACCTTTACCACCGGACATTTCAACATCAGACTGGTCGTCATCATCTTCATCTTCATCATCATCGCTTGAGTCTTCATCGTACAACACTTCATCATAAGCAGAGACAAACTTCTTGCCCTGTTTCTTATCGGCTGATTCGCCTTCTTCACCGGCAGCGACAGCGGCAGCTTGTTTCTTCTTGTTTCTCATCTTGGTCTTCTTGATATTTACGAGCAATTTCAAGTCGGCTTCTGGCATGTTGGCTTCCATATTTTCGTACCCGAAACGTCTGATCATACGCTCAATGATATGCTTGACCTTAAGTTTAAAGTGGCCCTTGTGTTCGTGTGACCATCTCATGAGGTATTCCAACAAAGTCTTTAATTTTGGTTGGATAAGTTCCACTGGCAAACTCAACACCTCGACCTTGACAAACCCAATAGTACTCTTGACGATTTCACGGTTATTGGAAGTCAAAAACAATTCAATAGTCGAGGAGATTTCTTCGAGGAATTCTTGGGGCAAGTCGTCGAGGAATTCGTACACCAAACAACTCAAGGCAGTGATGGTGGCACTAATCATGTGTGGAGAAGAACCAGCAAGCCCGGCAGAAACAATGGTGAAATATTCTGATAATGTCGCTTCGACACTTGGAGTGGAAGGGTCCATACCTGGAACTTTACCGTTCTCAATGGTACCACCTTGGGCTAAAAGTTTTCCCATTTGCATCAAGACAGCATAAGCGAGTTGACGGGATTTTTCATTGACGTCTTTGGTGGCCAAAATGATTTCAGAAGCAACACTTGGCACAAAGAATAAATGATCCGATGGTAAGATATCCAAAATCTTGTTGATGGCAACCAAACGGGACCCTTTAGCAGAAGGCAACGCCTTTTCACTGGAATCGATAATCACTTTTTCAATATCGGAGATGAAATTCTTCAAAGCAGCTTGACCGATTTCAATTTCTGAAAGCTTGGAAATGATTCTGTAAGAACGTTTTTGAATCAAACTATCGGCAATACCGTTAGTCAAGTTGAAAATTGCAAAAAGCGCATTGTATGAACTTTCTGGGACATATTTAACCATGACCACCACCAAGTCCATCATAGTGACACTCAAACGAGGTGGCTTGTTTTTAGAAAGGTTGGTGTTGTTAGAAGTTTGGAAGGTATTGTTTTTTTCGTCATCTTCGAGACCACTCTTAAGCATGGAACACACTTTATTAAAATTGTCTTCAAGAATAGCAGGAGGAGTGATTTTCAACCAGATATCAATGGTCTCCAAGATATAACCTCTAGAATCTGGGTGAGTTTGGGAAAACACGTTGAATAACACTGAAAGCATATTTTCAGCCATGGTGGATGACAAATATTCGATATTCTTTTGAGCATTTTCAATTGGGAATTGCTGGGATAATAAGACATCGTCACTGAGAACCCCTTGAGAATACACCACGTTACTTTCGACAATCATCTTCAAAGCATTACAAATGTTAGTTCTCAATTCCACTTTAGAATACAAAAGACTGGCCAATTTTTCGGCAAACTTCACGTTAAACGCTGATGGCAAATCATTTGGCAAGTCACAAAAGTGTGGTAAAAGAGACCAGATTTGGTCAACCACAGTTTGGAACACCTTAACGTGTACAGAATTCTGGTCCAAGGTGGAAATTTTCTTATCAAAGACATCGACAAGTGGCAAAACGTTGTTGATGTAGTATCCCAAGCTTGAATGACGGACGTTTTCTCTGAGTAAAGGCAATAACCAAGCTCTACCAGGCTTTGAATTAGTTGGTTTTTCCAAGTTAAGAGGCAAAGAGCTCAACACGACTTCGGCTCCCAAATTGACAATGGCATTAGAAATCACGGATTCTTCTTCATCCTTCAAATCCAAAGTAGAGGTAGATTCCTCGTCAGTTCTCCATTGACCAACAATTTCGAAAGGTTTGATCAAGTCTGGGTTGGATCTGTATCTAAGCTTGTTGAGCAAGTTACCGAGAATGTCCATAATTTCTTTGGCACAATGAGAGTATTTGACTGATAATAATCCGGTGACTAATTCGGCAAGTTTGGAAATTACTTCATCGACCGCTTCGTATTTCTCTTCATCAACAGGATATTCTGGGGTTCCTGGAGGTAATAACAAAAGTGGGTCAGGAATACTTGTGTTGATAATGGAAATAATACAGTTAGCACTGCTGACGTAGATTGATTGGATATCTGAGCTCAAGTAAGCTGACAAGATCTGGAAGATTTCTGGTAATTTACCAAGACATTTGATGGCGTCGATTTTTGAGTAAGTTTCAATAGCTTTGGCAACCACGGCAACCCAGGCCCCGACAAGGTTGAAATCGGTGGCAGAAGGTTTCAAATCAAACAAGATGTTGAGGATTGTCATGAATTTATCTGTGTAAATAGGATCGGCCAAAGAATCAAACAAATGTTCAAACACGCTGAAAGCAGCGGTGACAAGAAACTGATCGGTGGTCTTAGAAATTTCGAGAAGCACATCACAAAGTGGTTCGACTTTACTACTTGACCAGGCGTTGGCAGAGGAGATAGTTTGGATCAATTGAAGGTTATGGATTAGCTGGGCATTGAGCTCTTTATTTGGTTTTTTCGATTTCACCTCGTTGGAATTGAGCAAATCCACTATTGATTTCAATGCGAATTCACTACATGGGTTACCAGCAACGTGACCCAAAGTTGGGCTTGGAGGAGGGTTGCTAAGGATTTTATGGATCGATTCTTGGGCTCTCTTTCTAATTTTTGGGCGGTGATCCAAAGAAAGATCGAGCAATGCTTGAAGGGCTCTCCAAGGAGAGATATTTAACTTTGAGTTCCAAGCTTTGGCATCTTGGGCAATGAGTAAGGTTTCGAGGGCACCGATACAGGATCTGATCAAGGGAGCTTCGGAATCCTCGTTGGTGATCGCTGGAGCGAGCTTGATCAAGATATCGCCAAATTTGGCCTTGAGCAAAGGTTTTGGGACAAATGGAAATACGAGATCTAAGAAATAGGCGGTGGAAGTGGCAAGAGATTGGTCAATTATTTCTTCATCTTTGAAACTTTGGTTGAGGAGGGCCAAGAAAGAAACGAAATAAGCGGTTGGGTTTTGAGGGTTCTTTTGTTCTTTGATGTTCTCTTCGACCACTGAAAGAATCACCGCAAGGTTCTTCTGGTTCTCGAGTTTAGAATTTATCTGAGTTCTTATTCTCTCGAGTTTGATCTCGAGCTCCAAAAAGTCTTCGGACATTTGGTATGTGGGAATGGTAAGCGATAATAATAACTCAAATTGGTACAAGATGGGTTACACTGAAAATTTCAAAAGGAAAATACAAAAAAAAAAAAAAAAAAAAAAAAAAAAATTTTTTACTGCAGGCCATCATCATCATCAACTACCCGTTCTAGATGGTGGGTGGACATTTCGTCTTTGATGATTGGCACAGTGGCAGCGCCGCGAGTGAGCTGGTGATATGACAGTATTCGCAGTAATTTCTAGGCCCCCTTATTGTATACTAAAGTGCTATTGCTGGGTGTTGGTTTTGTTGGGAATCGCTAGCTATGAATGTGTACCATTGCGGCGGTTCGAAGTCTTTGTAATTGCTTATATAATACAATAACGGAGCACCGTAACCATGGGTTTCACACCCCCTATTTGATGGCAGAATTTTTTTTTTTTTTTTTGTTTTTCTTGTTTTTTTTTTGTTTTTTTTCGAGTGCTGCTAAAAAACCCCCTGTGGGCCATCACCACTTTACTTATCCAGAAAAAATATACCCCCAACCAGTCTCTTGTCACCGCCAGCACCTCACTGTCCCTGTGTGCCAGTCCCATACTCTCCCTATCTCTATTATTGCTGGCTACCTCCGATCACTTGTTCTCAGTGCCCTTTAACTCATAAATAATCACCATTTACTTTTTTTTTTCTGCGATCTCACCCTATACATATACATTTCAAAATGAACGTATCCAAGAGACCTTACGAGGATACAAAAGACCCTGTTGCCTCGCATTTTATCAACACCTCGTCGAATGATATTGAAGACGGGGTCATCAGCTCTGCTAAACGTTTCAGGGAGTCCGGCGGCCAATTGGAAGATACCCATTCCTCACTTTATCATATCCTCAACCTCGACGAAATCAACAGCAAAGACAGACGCAACACCAGTTTGACCTTCCGTTATGCCATCAAACCATGGTTGCAAGGCAAGTTGGCTCCACTTGGGATTTTCCTCACCATTGAACGTTCGGATACCAAGAAAATTGTGTTCCGTTGTCGTAACAAGATCCCCATCGACGATATCGACGCCGCCAACGACCCTCATTTGGCCGATGATAGAGATATCGTCACCAACACCGCTGGCAGAAAATTCCGTGGGTGTCCTTTCAAGATCCGTGCCAACTACTCCAAAAAATCCGATAAATGGAACATTTCTGTCGTCTGCGACCGCCACAACCACGAGCTTGTGCCGCATAAATCTTTCCAGAGCAGTACTTTATCACTTAATAACGTTGGCAATAATGGAAGAATGCAGCCTCAAAGACCAACACTGATGATGCCAGTAACGGCAGGAGGAGTCCCCGTAGTGCCAGGAATGCAATCGGTGACTGCCGCCGGTGCCATGAACGCTAACAATAATAATAACGATATGTCTCAACCTCAGATGCAAGTAGGGAACCCGGTGCAAAGCCTTCAAGCCCATGAATTTGCTCGTGTGCCATATTCCATTGCTTCTGCTGCGGCGGCGGCGGTAGCGGCTTCTGAAGGCGATTTGTACCAAGGATTATATATGCCACAAGCCAGTGGGTACGGTGCTGATTTGACCAGTTCTGCGGCTGCCAGTGCTGCCGCTTTGACCCGATTGGTGCAAATGGCCGAAGGCAACAATAACACCCTATTGAAGGATAAAACCGATGAGTTCCTCAAGTTGGCCCACAATGTCGTGTTGGAAAAAATCATTAACAGTGCTGATCGGACTATGGAACAGAAAACTAAAATTGTTGAGGAAATGTTAGATGGGCTTCATAAAGTATTACAGAAGGAACACGTATTATGATGGGCGGTGGTGAGTTTATATGTATTTATTATATATTTATGAGATTTTCAAATTGTACTATTTTTTTGGATTTGTTGAAATGCCCATATTTTTGGGTATTTGCTTTATTTTGTTATGTTATTCCACCCTTTTTTTTTGATTACCTTTTTTATGATTTTGTTTGTGATGTTACCATTTATTTTACTTTCTCTATGTATTCTTATTTATTTTGCATAATTTGTGAAATGGTTTTTAATTTGATTTGTTCTGTTAGTGTAATTTGCGTTACGTAGAATAGAGTGTATTTGTGGTATGGGAAAGCTTTGAATCAAACTCATTAGAGAGATGATTACAATCTGAGATTGTAGGGGGAAAGTTAATTCTCTACAGATATGTTGCTTTGATCAGTTAATTTTTAAGAAGTGTCTAGAAGAGCTCTCCTGTTGAGAAACATCCTGTTTCTCGGGGTTGGAAAGGCGGGCCACGTCTTTGTTATTATCTTCTAACTTAATGACAAAATCAAATATAGATAGCCAGGTATAATTGGTTATTATTTCTAGGTATTTGTGCTGGGAATAAAAACTGGTGGTTTTATTTTTCATCATGATCAGATTATGTTATTCAATATTCCCTGGTGTAAATTGACCCTTTTCATAATAGATAATATATTGAGTTATGAAAAGAAATGTTTATGCAAGTTTGAATGACGGAACATCTTTGAATGTGATTCCGATTTCTGTAGTAGCTGGGTGATAATGAAGGGGATGCCAACCCTGCTTATTAACTAATCTACTACTCTATCTGAGAATCATAGATTATGCTGATTGACATCAGACATTCGCCGGTCACGTCACCCAGACAAATATTATTCTCAAAAGGGATCCACAATTTTTAATTAACAATTACATCAAGAGAATCACAAAAAATATCTGTAAGCTGACATTCTAATAATCGGTTGACATTGTTAGGTTTTTTGTTACATGGACCGCAATATGCCTTATTTGGTAATAAAATCACTCTTTAATGGATTCTAATATTCTCTGTATCTAAAACACCTAGAGTGCCCACTCTTCTACTATTATCATACAATCAGGATAGTAAGCTAGTGGCCAAAAAAAGTATACTGTTCCCTATTTCTAAGAATCATTATAATCTCAAGATGAAAGACAATTGTAGTCGAATGATTTCAAAAGATTATTTCAATGAATTATCATTGTTTCATTATTGAAGAAGACTTTCTAAGAACAATAACAACAGACAATACTCAAACCAGTATCTCCCACTAAAAGAGTTTACTATCATGAATAATGCTCTGAGAAATCACAATAATTCTGCTGACTAGACAAAAAAGAAAAAGAAAAGAAGCTCTCCGGGTTGAATATTTACTTTATAGAATTGTAATTTATATTAGTACATTTCGTATAAAAAGGTAAATAAATAAGGACTTTGAACCTTTTACATAGAAAATAGAGTAGCAGTGATGAGTTTAGAAGCCGTGATGAGCAAATGGTAAGTATTACAGATAATTAATGGTAAAATATTAAAGAGATAGCAGTAATACAGTCTCTCTGTGTGAATGATCACTCTTTTTTTCCGTATATCAAAGTTTGATTTATTGATAAATATGCAAAAAAGTATCTATATGCAATCTTCGATCACTCATTATCACAGCAAACCATGTTATAACGAAAATCTTTTGATTTTGTTCAATTTAGGTTATTAATAATGAGAAAATGAATGAATGAATTATATATTGACGAGTCACAGAGGTTCTAGTAACATGCAAGCCGGGCTCTCTAGGCCGGTCTTTTTAAAGTAAAATAAAATACTATAACTTTCTCAAAAATCACACTCCTTGCTTTAAGAATTAATAACATCACTGGTAAAAAACTCAATAATCAAGATTATCAAGGGAAAAGGTGCAATGTGGAAATATGACATGAACTTTGCTAGTGAATTAGCCACCACTAGAAAATTCAGGGGAAGAGAATTTGGTATGTGTAAATGTGAGTTGGTACCATATTTCAAATACTAGGTATTCTCAAAATAGTACCCATTAAGTTTTCGGGGGGAATAATAAGAAAATAATAAGAAAGTAATAAAGGAATAGTAAAAAAAATTATAATAGGAGAATAATAAGGGAATAATAAAGGGATAATAAAGGAGTAATAAAGGTATAGTAAGATGATAATAATGTCCCAGTAAACCAAGTAAATCAATCAAGTCAAATAAACTATAAATCACGTGATCTTAAAAAAAAATCATGAATGATAGTGCGCTGGACAAAATTCTACACACGAATGGAGGGTTGGCCGAGCGGTCTAAGGCGATCGACTCAAGAACAATATTGTTCTTCTTCTGCTTCAGCAGTTGAGTAATCGATTATCGTAAGATGCGCGAGTTCGAATCTCGCATCCTTCATTATTTTTGCATTCTTGATTAACATCATCATATTAAAAGATTGTTAATGATTTTTTTTTTTAATCTAATTTTTTTCATCTCGTTATTTTATGGACTGGAGAATTCAATTAACCTTGTTCAAGTATTTTCAATACACTCAAAAATGAATCAGTTCAGCGATAATATATGTTGTTGTCCCACGTTTTCCTTTTTTTTTCGTTCTTATTTCCTGTTAGGGTAACCTCTCCACATTACTCCACAATTAAGCTTTTAGTGCAGAACGCTTACATTTCGATCCGGAAAGAGGAGTTTATCAAACCGTTATCAGTAATGCCGTTAAATTAGTTCCATATATTTGAATAGATAGAGATGCAATTGTTTTTTATTCTATTATTTTTTTTTTTTTTTTAATTTTTTTTTTATCATTATGATTCATTATTTTTAAAGCTTAGGCCAATTTCAATAACCCAGTATCGACATCATACACCAACCCGTAGACTTCTAAACCTCTTTCTTCCACAGCCTTCTTGACCACTGGGTTTTGTTTGATGGATTCGACTTGGGCTTGAACGTTCAATTCTCCCAATTTTTTGTTCTTCAACACTGGGTCTTCGATTTCTTGCAATTCATGTTGGTGCTTGAACTTCAACGAGATCAATGGCGACAACCAGTCAATCAATTCCGATGGGACTTGAGAGTCGTAGTAGTTCTCGGAATTGGCAACTGACAAAGAAGCATCGACCCCACCGCACTTAGTGTGCCCAGTGACCAAGATCTTGTTGACTTTAAGGGATTCAACCGCGAATTTGAGGATGGCCTTGGATGAAGGATCGGTTGGGTTGTTCATGATATTGGCAATGTTTCTGTGGGTGAAGATCTCACCAGGTTGCAAGTTCTTCAATGCGAATTCAGAGCAACGGGAATCGGCACACCCAATCCAGAGGGTATGAGGTTGTTGACCCAAGGAGTTTGAGTTGAGGACTGCTGGGCTGGCGGAGGTGGCCCATTCTTGGTTAGCAGAAAGGTAGTCTTGGATGGAAGATTCTGAAGAAAGACGGAATGGGACGGCGGACATTGTGGAAAATTTTTTATTGTTGTGGTAATTGGAAGATGATTTGAATAATGAAGAGCGTTTTAACAAGCGTAAGGCCATGAATATTTATAGGTGAATAATATTATCAGCTCGGAAGCGATGGAACCAATGATAATTCTGTTAAAGATCGGACGATGCTAGTAATGTATGTTTGTACTAAATTATCAGTAGTGAGTGGGATATACTGTATTTAACTGATTAGGGGGGCAATAGTGGGAGATGGTAAAGGAAGAAAAAGTTACAGAGCATTTTGTACGAGGTCAAGTTCGAGGATGATTCATGATATATATATACAGATCGAAGGTATTTTTTTGTTGGTGGACAAAAGCAATTCTGAGTAATCGATGGGAAAGAAGGTTTATTGATGTCAGCGGTGCGAGCGGTGATGTCAGACAGGTTTAGAGGAATTGTTGGCTGCTGGTCAGCGATGACTGCAGCTATGATCAGCACACTTGCATGGTGATGCGTGGGGGGTGGCAGAGATATTTTGGTGCACGGGTGTTGGGGGTTTTCATCGATCTCTCTCTGGGTGTGTGGGTGGTGGCACATGCTCTATTTTAACACCCAGACACCGAATATTCCATCCCGGTGTATGGGTGAATGTGAGGGGTAGGCCCCACCCTGTTGGTGCATGAAGATATCTTCTTTATTACAATCCTTTTATTATTGTGGATTGTTCTTTGTTCACGCATTCCCTTATCTATTCATTTGTCTATCCACCAGTAGTAGTAGTAGTAGTAGTAGTAGAAGATACCAATTGACAACCACACTCTGTCCCCTCCTTTTTCCTGGGTGGGTGGGTGACGGTTGCCCCATTATCGATGAAAAATATTAATCCCCGACCGACACTTATCTCTGACTATCAATAACATTACACTATTTTCTTCTGTTTCCCTAATCCGGCAACTTCAGATCCATGCGAGGCATTATTATTATCTCACACTACTGCCACTGATGATCTTATTTAAATATCCAATCTAACCGCATTGATCTCATGTGCCACTGAGAGAGCAAACAATACACTGCTAAATTACCCCAATAAATTACAATTCCATACCCCGAAGCATCGATCTTCTTCTTCTTTGTCATTTTTTTTTTTTTTCTTTTTTTTTTTCAGGGCGTTGGTTCCCTCAACCATACGCACCGTTCCGCCCCGTCGCGCGTTTTCCAGACACATCATCACCGGTGTATAAATATTATGGGATTTCCCTCACCACCACTGATATTCCTTAATTTTTTTTTTTTTCCCCCACTCCAGTGTCAACCCCCAGTTCCTCGAGGATTATACTATTTTACATATAAATATATACATATAGGTATATATATAGGTATATATAAATATATCCTATATATATCGTATATCTTTATGTTCTATTCAATACCTACCCATCCTATACCAATATCCCCTCCCCATCATAATTAATAATATATAATTATTATCTAGAATAATATACTTGAGCTATTATTTATCCTCTCTCTTTCCTATTCAGCCCTTTCCATCATCATGGCAACAACTCACTACTTTGTCAAACCAACCCTCCATGAAAAAAAAATCAAGGCGTACAAGAAAAAACACTTGCAACACTTGAAATCATCACCATCCACCCCGATGCCAAACGATGATAGAGACGACTCCACTTTCAATTACTCCAACTTACTTTACCCCATCCACCCCATCCCCATGGATATCTTCAACGCGATCCCTTCTCAGCAATTGCAAAACTTGCCCTCGTCCACAAACCCCATCATCAGAAACAAATATTCCACCCAAGTCGACTCTCGGTCGTACCTCACCACGTTTGAATACAAGATTAATGGGATCTCCATCATCTGGGACTACAACACCGGGTACGTCCATCTCACCGGGATTTGGAAATCGTTGGGGAACTCGAAGGCCGACATTTTGAATCTTTTGGACAACGCCCCCGAACTCGAACCGTTCCTCAAAAGGGTCCGTGGCGGGTTCCTCAAAATCCAAGGTTCGTGGTTGAATTTCGACAACTGTTATAAGTTGGCGTGCAAAATTTGCTGGAATATCCGCTTTGCCCTTGTCCCGGTGTTTGGGGTGAAATTCTTGGACGATGTGTTGAAGCCTGGGCAATTGGGTTACGGAGAATTGAAATTGAACTCTTACATGCCAGGAGATCCAAATGACAAAACTAATGAAAATAAAAAAAAGAGAAAGAAGTTGCACGGTAATGCAAAAGATGGCGACATCTCATTAGATAAACGAGTTTTGAAAAGAACCAGAAAATCAAAATCTCCAACGGTAACTTTGGAAAGCTCTACCTCTTCCTCATCTTCCTCTTCTGCTGCTTCTCCAACCTCTGGATCTCCACCAATGACCACTGCCGCCATTAGTTATCATGCCTCATCACCACCAGACTATTCTACTGAGGAATACAGCCAAATGATTGCCGCCAGCAACTCGCTCCGCAACTTGAAATACTCTTGTCTCCCATCTTCGTCGGCTAAAAAGTATACAGGATACAAACTTCCTAGCCTTTCTTCGTCGTCATTGTCCAGATCAGTTTCTCAAATCTCATTTCCTACCACCGATTCGGTTTCCTCGGATGATGATGAAGAATCCACCCGGTTTTTCTCCATGAGATCGGCTAGTACTCCAATCGTGCCAACCAGTTATTGTCCAAGTAATTTGCCACCACTCCCATCGACCACCATGGATACTTATTCGAATTCTGCCCCATCTTCCAGCGGGGGTGCCGATTATGCTTACCAGCCATATTATCGGCAAACCACTCCTTCACCAACCCCAAAACCAAGCATTCAACTCGCCTCATCTACAATAGGATTGACTCCATTTGGGTCCAATAATGCTAACTCGAGGGCTTTGGGGTTTGCATCAGATTACCATTGTGCAACCCAGCCACAATCATCACACCATCATCCCATCAATGAAACCCGTTCTTCCTCATTACAAAGTCTTTTGGATGCTGCCGATCGGTTAGCGTGCCATTCTACCACCAAGGGGAAAATGGATATTAAAGGGTTGATTTCCTAAATGGCTAATCACAATGGTTTTACTAACTTTTTTTTTTTTCTCTCTCTCTCTCTTGACTATAGTCATTTTCCATTATATTTCACAAAGAAAATATTTCATTTCATTTCAGCTTTTATTATTACTTTTGCTTTGTTATTAATTATCCTTACTCATTATTGCCACTCTTAATCATTGTTTTTTTTTTTTTCAATCTTCTTTTTTATCTTCTTTTATCTTTGGAAGCATAATTTTCTGGTATTATATTTTTTTGCTATATTATATCTAACCATATCCTTTATCCTATATTATCTATCTTACTGAGTCCTTTTTTCTCTCTATTATTTTCCCCTCTATTTTTCTCCTTTCTTTTTTTACTCTGTCATCCTGTGTTTTTACTCGTGTCACAAGAATCTTGTGTTTTGTGCTTGTTTATTATTGATATTATTTTATACTATACCTTATATTATACTATTCCTGGTCTAGAAATATTAATTTATATTATACCTTGTCTGAATTTCAAGATTTGCAATGTTTAGTAGGTTTTTTTTTTCTTTTTCTTTTCTCTTTATTGCAGAGATCTTCAAAGAATCAATGATCCGAGTGAAAATTAGCAGAATTGGCAGGCTGTTTCAATGTACTGAAATGGTTCCAAATTGCCAATAATTCGACTATAGCAGTTTGCAAAATAATAATGCAATTTAGTAAAATTCATCCTGTTTGTATATCACAAAATAAATGCTTTTTATAAGAGAAATCAAAAATATGCCAATAGCCATCATGTATTCAATACATACGTCAAAATCTATTATTTGTTCCCTTAATGAGCGCAAGTTTAATCTTGTCAAGAGACTAACTACTATTGGCCACCCACTCACATTGGCATCGCCGCATTATTATTATTATTAGTATTATTATTATATTACTATTATTATTATTTATTCTGTTCAATTGAAAAAGGGTTCTTCGATCACACTTCCTCGGGCCTCCTCACCCCCTCTGCAATACCGAGAAACCGACAGTGTTGTTAATTGACGCTAATTTAACCAATTTGCGGGCGGTTTCCCGCCACAGAGTAATTAAGATTAATTAATGAAATTTGAAAAAGGAGGGTTGTCTGTTGCCAGTAGGACGATTTTTTTTTTTTTGGTCCAATTATTGGAAGATTAATCTTTCTAACAATTGTTAGAGGGGAAAAAAAAAAAGAAAAGAAATAGGTTTTTGGATATAAATAGAAGAAACACAGATGTGTTTCTTCTATTTATTTGGTTCCTCTTCACTAATTTATACTGGTAAAATTTTTTTGTCGTTATTATTATCTTCTCTCGATTTCACGTAGCGTATTTTTAAAATATAGATATGTGCATAGATATCTTCAAAATACAGATTCCACAGTGTTGGAAATTAGATAAAGTGCTTTCTATTTATACATAAATAATTAAAAATACAAAATGGATGGAATTTGAATGCATAAAAATTCAAAGAAAGAAAAATACAAGATAATAAGCAAAAGAAAAAAACAATTATAGTGACCAAACTTATCTATTATTATGACAATGATGATGATCATCATCATAATGCATAATGCGTTCTCTTTTTTTTTTTTTTTTCTTTTCCGGTTTTTGTCATGTCATATTATATTATCATGACATGACCATAATGATTCAAATATTTTGTCAATCATTTTCGTAAGGATCAAAATTCCCAGTTATCATCGGCAGATTCAATTGCCCACTTAAATTTATCTCTAAGGGTCTTAGTGAACAACTTTTCTATAGGAACATTGTATTTTTTACTGAACATCACCGACAATCTAGGATCAATATAATTGATTTTCGAAGTCCCCAACGACACCGTTGCATTGTCCTTTTTATCCTTCAATTGCAATGAGGTGGTGGCGATCCGTTCTTCAATCTTCGCCACTTGCTTTTGCAATTTCTCAACATCGTGGTTCTTGTCCTCGATCTCTGATTTGGCAATCTTCCCAGTCTTGGCTTCTTTAAGGTACATGGTTTTCAACTTATCGTACTTCTGCATGGTTTCCTTCAACTCGCTTGGAGGTTTCGGTGGTTTCTCCTCAACCTTTAACCGATCATTATCTCTATGGAATTTCTTGGTAAGTCTGTCTTTTTCTCGATCAATGTACATTTCAATAATCGTCTTTTGGGTTGGTTCATCGAGCGAATCAATTTCCGCAAAATAATCGGCGCCAAGCTTCTTCTTCAAACGGGAATCCACCATCAACATGATCTTCTTGAGACGAAGTTTTTGCCAACGCATTTCGTTGATCTTATCATCGATTTTCGCCACGCTCGCCGCATGGCCTTTAGTGACCGACCGTTGATGGTTACATAAAATCGCCACCTCACGATTAGCAGCGTTGAAATTCACGAGTTTTTCATTGACCGACCCTTCGTTCGGAATGGTTCTCAATAAATCCTGCATGGTCTTACTGGCATTATAAGTTCTAAACACTTTGGCGGTCAACCCAGGCATATAGTTTTGAAGATGCTTGTTCAAAAGCGACGGTTCGATCCGGTCAAACAATTGATCTCCTACTCCCTTTGGGGGCTTTTTGAAAATCTTCAAGTTCTTGAATACTTGTTTATCCACCTCCTTTTCTTGATAGTATCTGATCGAATCTTTACCCAAGAAATCGAAAATCACGGTATTTGGCGGTTGCAACGTGATATGTTCGAAACGTAACGAACAACAACCAACGGTATCGGCCTCATCGTCCCCCTTTTCACCCCCTGCTCTTAAGGCCAAAACGTCAATTAAATAAGTGGCGGTTGCTAATTGACGGTCGTACATCATTTTTGACGAAAGATTCACATTATAATCCCGGCGGATCACATCAATGTGTTTTTTCAATTCACGGGCTTTTTCAAATTTCTTGAAATCACTCATCCCTTTTAGACTGGAATTGGCCGCCAATCTGACATATTTGGTCCCTCCCAACACGTTTTCTTTCCACATGGCAAGCCATCCTCCAGTATTATCATGACGGACTTCGGCCCATTTATGACCAGCAGGAGGTTCAGGGATCTTGGCTTCTTTCCCAATATTAATGGTGATAGATTCTGGGTAAATTCTTTTCTTAAGGGTCCCGGTCTTTGGATGCGATCCTCGACCGCGAAACAATCCTGGTGGTTCGACCCGGAAATTCCCAACTTGTTCTTTTCTCCCATTGAACATACAAAACTTGAATGGGGCTTCTTCTTCATCTTTTTTTAGTTTGATTTCTTTTTTCTCTGCAGTAGAAAGCGCCTTCCGTTGTTCTTTCTTTTCTTCGTAATACTGATAAAACTTACTCCAATCACATTTGGCAAATTCTTTAATTTTAATGCCGTTTTTGGTACCACCGGCCGCTTCTAACACTTCAAGGAAATCTCTAAAGAAATTCTTTTGGAAAACCGGGTTTTTGGCATGATCGGTTTCCACCATTGCCCCAAAAAACCCTGCTACTTCTTCGGCCTCTAATGGTAACACTACTGGTTGACCATCATAAATAAGCTTGACTTTTTTAGGTAACGCTTCGTATTCTGGAGGAAACATCACCCCGTTATGTTCCAAAGTGTTCCATTTTATTTCATCGTTCATATCTTCGTTTTCCCACCATTTGTACTCGTCTTCTTCTCCTTCTTCATCATCATCATTGTTTTCTTCCTTTTTTGGTTTTTTAGCCTGAGAAACCTTGACTTCTTCATTTTTCACCTTCGTTTCCTTTTTCACTTTTGTTTCCTTTTTGGTTTTCGTTGTTTCCTTTTTCACTTTGGTCGATGATGATGATCCATCAGTTTTCTTTTTGGTGGCTGGTTTCTTAGCCTTTTTCTTTTTCGGCAAAGTTTCTTCATCACTAGAATCCTCAATCTTTGGTCTTTTGGATGTCTTTTTAGAGGGTTTCTTACCAGTACTACTAGAAGTCACGGAAGTATCACTGGTATTGGGACTTTGTTTTGAATGTTTGCTCATTGGAATATCATCATCACTGTCGGATTCAAGGTACGAAACCGGGGTTTTCTTTCTAGCACGGCTGGCCAATGAAACATCGTCTTCATCTTCCGACAAATGGCTCATGGTTGGCGAAATTATTACGGATTTCTTTTGTGGTTGTGGTGGTGCAACAAACGGGGATTTGGCAACGACGACAAAAGATCTGGAAAAAGAATGATTATTGCGCAGCAAAAATAATAATAACAATAATGGAATTTTTTTAGGCCTTCGTCCTCCTCCAGCTTCCCACCCAGGGCAACGTAACCACCCAGGGTTCGAGACCATGTTCGCCAACGAAGCGAGGCGTGGGGGCTTTATTCTTGAGAGGCTGGTTATTGCTGATGCCATATTGAATGAGGGGAGGGGGAGTCGGTAGGTTACAGAGAATGGAAGAGAGACCAGTGGCTGGTGATTATTGTTACTCTTACTGTGTGTTTTATTTGCATTTTTTGTATTTTGGGATCGCGGGATTTTTTTTTTTTTTTTTTTTTTTTCCGTTGGGACTTTTCCGCGGTTGATCCGGGAAGGAAAACTGAAAATTTTCCGGGGAGGAAGGAGGTACTGATTGTCATGTGACAGGAGCCGCCGCTGAGGAAGCGAAAGACCCACCGCGGCGGATCTTCGCTCCTTCCCGATTGGGCAACGGGATGCTGGTTTTGTTCCCTGTTTTCTTTTCCATTTGGGGGTTTGATTGTTGTGATTATTACCAGGTAGGGATCATGCTATATACAGGGAATAGTAATATACCTACTTCGTCATCATATATAGAGTACAAGTAACAGTTGTCCGATACCGTCTTCTTCTTTCTTTCCTTCCACCACTATTATCATTGTCTCTACTTACCTTTTATCGCTCTTTTTTTACCCATCTTCCAATATCTAAGATTCAAGTTTAGCAATACAGCAAGCAAATACATAGCCAATATATTATATACAAAAAAAAAAAAAAAAGAAAACAACAATAAATAAATTACCCACTGCCAGTGCTTTTTTTCTCTCTCTCTTCCGTCTTCATCAATTCATTCATCTACCACTCTCCTTTCAATTGTGATATTCAATAATAATAATAGATAATCCAGACAATGCAAATAAAGCAATGAGCTACGAACATAGACCCAAACTACACACAAACTACAGCTATATTTCATCAGACACTTCCAGACCCACTAGCAAGAATAGCAATATTGGCTACCCTGACACAACCGCCAACGATGATCAGGGCTTGCTGTTGGACGGTATTGACAGATGGCCGTACAGTGAATCATCGCTAGTCGAGCTTATTGTCCTTAAACAAGAACAAGAACGCACCAAACAAGAACAAATCAGACTTCAGAATTTGGAAAGAACTCTTCAAGTGTTGAAAGTCTCTATTGAAGCTAAAGTGCCGTCCCATATGATTGCTAATGTCTTGAACGGTTCTCCTTGTACCACAACCACTGCTGATCCGAGGGTGCCTACACCCAATCAAACCATGATGGTTTCTTCCCCAATTCAAAACACCCCGACCTTACTTCCAGCAGCGGTCCAACATCATCCCAAACCATACCCCCCAATCATCACCACAAACCATCAAAGAAGCTCGACGATTTCTACCACAAAAGAACTCTACTATAAATCGTCGCCAACGATATTGCTGTCTCCCAGTCACAATGGGATCCCGCAAAATGACCCGATCAACCATCAATACATCACCCATAATTCCCCATTCAAATTCCCCAAAAAATTGCCATACCCGATCCCAGAATCTCAACCGGTGATCTCTTTCCAACCGCCAATGTCACCAATCCGTTCTCCTGTTCGTCAACAGCCCAAGACAAAACCATCAATACCCACAACTAGAAATAACGAACCAGCGGGTATGAGTTCTTTCCAAGGCGTCATCCAATTCCATCATTGGCAACTGGAAGATCCGGGAGCAACGATCCGCAAAGAACAGCAACAGCAAAGAACATCACCAGCATCGTCGTCATCTGATAGTAATGGTACTGGCCATAGCCGCCAAAAATCAAACCCTGAATGGTTGATGACCCGTTCAAAATCTCAAAATCTTAGCAAAGGATCCAAAATCGCAAAACCTACAGGGGCTTCCAGTCCCACCAAATCGTCTGCTGTCATTGATGGTAATAATTCACTGTTACGCAATAAGAGGAAAAGCGGTAACCATTCCCGCGCAAGGTCAGAAATCGTTCGTACTTCGACGAATCATGATTTTGGGAAATTTCAAGTTGGCAGAGATAATATTTTGAATTCCAACGAGGCGCCTCTAAGAAAACTCCAGCCACCAGTTCAGGTTTCTGGACCATTGCACAATAAAGACCCAAAATTCAATCCATTGAATAATTTGGTCAGTGCCGCGATGATGGAGACTCATCAGTCAACAGAAAAGAAATGAGTGGTCAACGACAACAATGGAACTTGTGCTAATCAATACATTTTTTTTTTCTTTTCTTTCTCTTCTTTTTTTTTTACGGAATTCAAGCTAGTTGCTGTGTTTCCCCCTATAGAATAGACTTCATTTAAATTCCTTTTTCTCTTCTTCTTCCCTATATTAATTTTAATCTTTCTTGAGTTCTTTGTTTCTCGGGATTCATCTTCATTTTTTTTTCATACTATACTATAGCTATTTGCGTCAACGGCACAATTAATATTTAATTTCCTTTATGAGGTTATGTCTGAATTAGAGTACTTCTCTTTTAGAGGAAGCTAGTAAATAGAGAAATTACTTGATTGGTTCTTTCTCCAAATACATATTTGTCATTAATGAACTATTTACTGCTTAGGCAGGATATTGTGGTTTATCTTCAAGTTTCCAATTGGCCAAGCAAGAAATTGTAGATCATCTCCAAGTTCCAATTCGGAAAAACCAAAGGTCTCAGACAAGTAGAATACATGTGAAATACCCATCCAAGCCCCACCCCAATTAGAAAAAAAATTCTTTGTGATATGGATTCGTAAAATTCTCGCAATTTATCATAAAAAAGGAAAAAGAAGTTAGAAGAAAAAAAACAGCATTATGCTAAAAGATCACTCGAATTTAGTATAGGGTATTTCCGTTCATGCTTTGGCGTACACGTGATGCATTGAACATTGCATAAGAGATCATGTCGAAAAATTGGTAGTTTGGAGATCAATGATTATGCTCATTTTGCTAGTCCCAAGGGAACTCGATATATTTGAGGACTTGTGCGTCGACGAGAAATGGGAAGCTCCTACAGTTTTTTAAACAATTGAAAGAACCGCAAGAAATCAATGGTATTAGAGAATAAAGAAAAAATAATCAAGGCAGAAAATAAAACCAGAGCCTAGAAATCTCCCCCGGTATGGGAAAAAGAAACAACAAGCCACAAAGGGAAAAAGAAACAACAAAATAAAACATAAAAACTATATCAGAATAACCTTTTTTTTTTCTTTCAAGAGTCAGCTAAAAGGTAGAGTGGGTACCAAAAATTGCGAACTAATTATAATAATATCTTTTTTTTTTTTTTTTTTTTGCTTTCTCAAGGGTGACCATCGGTGACAAACGCATTGAGGTTGTAGTCACCGCCGTAACAAGCATTTTCGAAATCGGAAAGAGCGTACAAAGTGTCCAAATGTTCGACGAATTTAGAGAATTCACACCATCCATCATCTCTTGGCTCACAGAATTCTGGGAAATTCTCAGGCAAATTAATGGTATGATCATTAAGAATCATGTGGATATACTTGGTAGTTTCGGTGGTGGTGGAATTGAACTCGGTGATGGCGGATCTATTAGCTGGAATGGCAGCAGAACATTCAATGACTTCGAAATAAGTTTGCGAGGCAAATGGCACCACGGTGGAAACGTCCAATGGTTGTTCTTTGGAACCTAACTTCCCATCGATGGTGAAATTGGACTTGAATTGTTCCATTCCCAAAGCGGTGAAGATATTGGAAATGTCAGAATCGTGGGAGAAGTCAAAGTAAAGAGATTGGTTAGTTGGGAAGTAAGTAGAGTTGGCGTCTAAGGTGGTGTTTTGGGTTGCGAGAGTAGACCAGTCGAATTCATTGGACCCAAGCAAACGTTGCTTGAATTCTTCGACCCAACCAATCCCAAGAGCACGACCCACAGGAGAACCAAACATGTTGTCATTGTACCAGTTCCAAGAAAGCAAGTATTCGTAATCTTCCCATTCTTGTTGGGTGAAGAGAGAACAGAAGTGGGAGAACCCATTGTTGTTGACTTCATAAGTACAAAGTTGTTGCATTTCAAACACATTGTTGGTGGTCAAGGTCAAGTTAGTGAGGTTATCATTAAATCTTTCCACGGCGTTGGCAAGATACTGCTTCTTGAACTTAGTAGTGTCGGCATCAGAAGCGGTGAGATTATTGGAAACCGGACAACTGTCGGAAGCCATGGTGTTGTTATAACCATCGGCTTCGATAATGATTTCCAAATCAGCGTAATTTTGCCAATCGAGACCGAAAAACCCGGCAAGGAAGTACTCGGCAGTGGCGGTGATACGTTCTTGAGAAGTGGTACGGGCCACCATCTTGTGAGGGGTGGTGTTGTTGGCGCCCCAAGATTGGTAAAGATCCCCATAACGGAAGAAAGTTCTAACACCTTTATCGAACAATTGCTGGTTCCCGAGCTTGGTAAGGACATTCACTCCTTCGAGGTATTGATAATTGTTGAGGAATGAAAGTTCTCCAGTGGCATTAAATTCGTGGTTAGCAAAAAGGGTACCAGTAGCGACATTATGGGTTGGATAACGAGAACCATGTCTGGCCAAAACGTGAACTTGTTTAATGGAACATTGTTCTGGCATACCATAGTCATAAACCCCCCAGCCGTCTCCGACATAGTATGGTGAAATGGTACCCATCAACTCGTAGATGTTACGATCATCAGGAGTAGAGTCCTTAGCTTGGATCGCGGTTTCGATTGGTTGGGGAAGTGTATAGGAAGAAGTTGGTGTACCGTAAGTGATAGCAGCAGGATCTGTTTGTGCCAAAAATGGGGCCTCGGAAGTAGCAGTAACTCCGAGGAAACCGATATTGGTTGGGAAAAGATCAATTGACGAGGAGCTGGTGGTTGCTGGTAATGCAGCAGCAGATACGGTGCAAGCTGCATATAGAATCGATAACAAGAAATTCATTATTGTAGGGAAAAGATTGGTTTTGCTTGGTTTAATGATTTGGAATAACCATTTTGTCAACAAGAGAGAGCATTGGCAAGGCCTCTTATATATGTAAGTAAAATACCATCAACAACAACAACAATCAACAAGAATGTTTGGCCTTTCTCTTCGTAAATCAATTAATTTACTGAAAAGCGAAAGAACGTGGGTCGGTTGCTAGTTTTTTTTTTTTTTTTTTTTTCTTTGGGGTAACTGCCTCGGCTGCGGCATTTGAGAAATGTAACGGCAACACCACCCACGTTGGATCAATCGCAGGAACAACGAACAATAACCAGACGCTTTTCTCGATCTGCAACAGTCGAAACAGCTGATGACTCAAGACAGGCATCCGAGATGATACTTCTCTTGAATCATCAACTATTGCGAGTGTTATCCTGTTAATTTCAGGGGATGCCAATGGAGTAACCAACTAACCCAATCACACTGCCATTGCTTTCGCAATATCAATGGTGACACAAAAAATAATCGAAATATATAATCTTTCCAGAGGGGGAAATAAAATGGTCTATGCAAGCGATAGCTTCCCTATTGTGCGGATATGTCGAAGATCACCAGAACTGCCGAGTTGGGAAGATATCTCGATCCTTATTGTCTACACAAGTCAATAGAAAGTTACCACTTCCAGTAAAATATCCAGAGTAGCAAGAGTAAGCCACTGATGGCAACACCGTGTTTCCCAGTTATCACCAACCCGTGTAGTTTTTCAGCGGAACAATTGCCCATGTTTCTGTAATTGGTTGGGAAGGCTCAAATGGCCCATCATGGAAGAATGAATAGAAGAAAAAAAAAGAGAAAAATTATTCTGAATGGACTAATATTCTCAAGTGATTCCAAGTCATTTATCAGAAAGTACAAATTGTATCAGTTTCTTTATGGCGTAGGAAACATCGTCTTTGTTGCCTGCTTACCACAAGCGCGATGTTGGGGGGGATCAGAGGCAAAAAAAAAAAATAATCAGAAAACAAAAAAAACCCATCAACATACGATGCATCCACCCTAATGAATAACCATCTAACCACAGTGATAACGGTAAATTGTCAAGAAAAAACAATTAAAAAAAAGAAAGAAATCGCCAAATAATAGCAATTGCCACTGATAATCGCCACAACATTCCTTCACCATAGCAGCAATGAATGATCCTTCGACCATCACTTTCCAAGAGTTTTACAACTACACTTTAAAGGGCTATATACGGCCGGGATACCTTACCCCAGCCGATGCCAACATCTTCACTCTAGAAATCATTGATTTGTTCAGCGATCGCCCTTGCGAACCACCGGTTCTTCAGATCCTCGGACGGTTTCTCACCATCGACGCTTATACCAACTTGGTTGACGAACGAACCATCAACGGGATTTGTGGGTATCCTCTCTGTCATGCTGCTCCGGAACGTAAAAACCACCAGAACCCATTGAGAGTGCTTCTGGAAAATGCCAAGCTCCTACATAATCACAACAACCATAGCCATGAGGTCGCAATGGGCACGTTGACCCCGTTCAGTTACTTGAATAACTACTGTTCGAAAAAACATTATCAGTGCTCGCAGTTCTACGCGGCCCAATTGCTGGATAACGCGCTTTTTTTAAGAGATAATTTGTTCGTCACTGCCAATGGAGAATTTATAAACCAAGAAAATTACCACCAATATATTGGGAAAATCATCTTACTAGAAGACGTGTGGCGAGAACAAGCATCTCGGAATCAAGTATCGTTAGTGGACGTGCTTACGGATTTGAATATTGGTAATAGTAGTAATAATCCACAATCACAAGAACCCGAGAGAATTGTCCCGGATGAATTAATGAAGGACGAAATTGTTGAAAAGTTCCCACAGCCCGGTGAAAGCATTGTGGAGGACGACGATAATGAAACGATCTCGCTAGAACAAAGAGCAAAGCAAATAGATGGTTATGTCACGGAGTTTTGAATCGGCATTTTTTTTTTTCTTCCCTTCTTTTTTCATGATAATAATAATAACAACACGGACTTTCTTTCTAATCTTTGGGGTTTATTAGTTCTTTCTTGTTAGGCTTTATGGTTGTATTTTTTCTCTTATTTGGTTGATATCTATTATATATTGTATACTATAGTTTTGTTACTACTAAACAATAATGACCCCATCTGTTTCCTTTTTTTTTCTTCTCCTCTATTTCTTGTTATACTCTTGAGGATTTCGTCTAGTAGTGTAACTATGTCAATAGAATATCAATTATTACAAGGTTAATTGATAATTCTTTTTTTTTTCCTGAAGGGGCGCAAGAATTTTGCACCCATCATCATTAATTTAATATTTTACATTTAAGACAATATACAGAAATCGTTGTCATTATTTGGTATGCTTTACTATAATACACTTAGTTACCTTTGAAGCCAAACTGCCTCATAACATCTCCTAACGATGGGATCAGGTCATGCTTCACATCATTCTCTTTCAAGTAAGTTTCCAACTTCTCAAACTTTTCCAACTTTTCCTTATGCCACTTATTCATCAACTCTTGATACTTTTGTTTCTCTGAGTCGATTCGTTGATTATAAGCTCTACACTTCTTCGTCACCCACCCGTATTTCTTTTCATTGTACAGAATGGTAGACATGTATCCGTACGACCATTCACGTTTCAACTGCTTCATGTACTCACGGTCCTGTTTACCAGAGATTCGGTACTCCCAAGCAGCCTCCATATTGCACCATTTTAAACTCTCTCTGCGCTGCTGGTGCATATTGACCAACAAGTCTTGGAAATTCCGGAGCTGTTGTAAATAAATGCTGGTCTTGGGGTTTTGCTTCCACGGGAATCTTAAAAATTGGTACATTGACCCATGGTACGAAAACCATTTCTGATATTTCCGGATTTTGTAAGGCCCTCTTTGGCGGAAAATATAACGTAATCGACCAAGTCGACGCATCGATTGCCGATGGGCCAATTTCCTAAGGATATCCACCGATTTACTAGCCGTTACGTCAACATCCACTTCGCGTCCCCAGGTGCCGGGGTTCTCACGTCGGAGATAGTTCAATACCCGAGTTCGATCGCTTTGAAGTTTCGCATGGGCGTCTCGCCATTCCGCCAGGCGTGGTGGTGGGTTCAATGATGGTTCAATGATCTTGGGAAAGTTCATAACATTTTTCCGATGGCCATAGTGTACTGGCAAATAATTTTCCGCATCACTGATCAATTTTTCAATGATTTGCAACGACGACAACGACGACGATACAACATCATCTTCAATAGCACCAGCACTTTGGGCATCCGACGATCCTCCAGGGTTTTGTGAACCATTAGAAGATCCGGGGAGTATGACCAGTAAAGTCTCATATATGGAATTACCCCTGGTTAGCTCATCACGACATCTCCATGGTGAGCTGAGGCGCTTATTTTTCTGGAACTGATCGGCGATGATCGATTCTGCTTTTGTAGAATTATCCGGCAATGCTCGACGAACCTCTTTCAAAAGATTTCGGTATAGTGTCCGTACGGCAAAACCATGCGCCGGAAGCTTGGTGAAGTGAGTTACCATTATCTGCTTGATGTTCCTCACTAAAGATCTCATCTCACTCACACCCACCATCACATTTTTTTTTCACGCGAAATTTGGGGTGATCGAGTTCTTCAAGCACTCCCCACCATGGTTCGCAACCTCGCATGCTTGGAGCACTAAAGATGAGAACGACCTCAACAATACAAAGGAAGAAAGAATTTATCAAGAAAACGAATGCAAAAATATTTTTATTTCATGTACTTCATCACAATTTAGAGTAAAAAATGGTAGGAAAAAAAAAAAAAAGAAGTTAGTATGATATGCGGCCAGGATGGGGGAAAAACGACTAAAATAAGCTAAAAGAGTAAAAGATTTTGCATGTTTGCAAATAACAATAAAAATGCGGTAGGATATATGAATAATCAACAATAAAGACAAGAAAAACACAAAAAAAAAGAAAAAAAAATAAGTAAGCAAAGGGCTCGCCTGTGGTCATGAGGAAATTACTGTTCAAGTGCTTTCTATATCTTTCAAAAAAGTAAAATCCATAAAGTCATCAATATTCAACGTGTCCGGATTTTGGAGCTGGTTTTCTTCCGCCAATGATTCTGGCAAGTCAATCACCTTGTTGAAAAACCTTTCCATTTCTTCGGGATCGACGGTGGTGGTAGTATCAATCTTGTTGATTTCTTCAAAGTCAGAGTTGAGGGTACTATGTTTTGATAATGTCAAACTTGAGTTGTTGTTGTTTGTGGCAAGCTCGAAATGAACCGTTGGTTTTTCAAAAATCATCAAATCATCGTCCTCTTCCTCTGGCTCTTGAGGGTTGATCAAGAAGTCATCAAAGAAATTGGAGTGGGTAGGATTGCTGGTATCCGGAAGAGAAGTTGGGGGGTTGAAAAGAGAAGGAGTTCTCGATCTATTGTAGCTATGTGAATGAACAATGGACTCAGCAGTACTTTGACCACCGAAAAGATCAAAGTTATCGTGTTTCAAGAGCTTGATCGAATGATCATCATCCTCATGATCATCAACTTCAAAGATTTCATGGGTTCTTTTTCTATGAAGACTGTATTCATGATCATCGATATAGTTGGAGGAAACTGGGCTGTGGCCATCGGTGTACGCTGGTGCCGACTCAAATGACATCAATGAAGAGGTTTGAGTCATTTCAAGTGAACTAGGAGGAGATTGGATGTCACTCGGAGGACTGGTAATATTGGAAACAATTTTCGTTCCGTTTTCTTCAGGGCTTGCTGAACAATCATTAAGTTGTTGTCTAAGACTCTTCAAATCGTACACAAGTTTCGAAAGTTCTTCCTTGAGAACCGAGTTTTCTTGGTTGGCCCTGATGATTTCGATTTCGAGTAAGCCATCTTCTGGAACCACCGGCTGGTTAGCAAATTGGACATGCTTTGCGTACGAGTCATTAGAAGCTTGTGATGATGTTGACATTGACATTGGTCTAGCAGCCACAGAGTTAGGCATGGCAGAGGCCATGTTGGCATTATTGTGGTTGTTGACGATACCATTCTTGAGAATCGACTTTGATTTGCAAGAGTTCTTATTCTTTCTCTTCTTTGAGTCTGGGTTGTTGGTGGCATTTGTTGAAGGTTTTCTTCCAGGTTTTGGACGAGGAGGCAACACCCAATTCTTCGAAGTTTTGATACAAAATGTGCTCTTGGGCTTCAGTGACTTCTTCACACTGGTGATGGGGGTCGTAGCATTTTGACGACTTGAGTTTTGTAAACGACTGATAACTAGAGGAAGGTTAGTAAAATTACAAACCATCTTTACGTAACTCGTCAGGAATCAGGCGCAGAACACCTCCACAAAAAAAAAAAAAAAAAAAAAATAGCTAATACGTACGATGTGAGTCAGACATGATGAATTGAAAGTAATTTGAAAGGAGATAGGAAAAGGAAAGAAAGAAAAAGGGATCAATGATAAGAAAATTGATTCAATGTGATCGTGTATGTGTGTGTGTGTGTGTGTGTGTGAAGGGGTTATGACTTGGGAAAAATTCTTAACGAACAAGGCAATGGAATAAGATGGAATTAAATATGAGGCAAATGAATTGAAAATAGCAGGAAATGTAATGAGATGAATGAATATGAAGTGATTATAACTTTTTTATTGTATTATTATTATTATCTTTGGGGGGTTTGGAATATTAAAATTAGGCGGATAAAACAGAATAAGAGCTAGCTTCCTCTGTAACGCGATGGAATCGTGGTTAGTTCAATGAATGAAAATGGTGATCGTAAAATGAATAGGAAAGTGTCTGAGGCAATGAATATGAATAAAAGAAAGGCATGAGATGAGTATACTCTATAGTCTGCTTGAGAATTGGAATATGGACTGGGGAATAATTTTCTTTTTTTTTTCTTAATAAAATTCAGATGTGTGTGAGATTGAAGATCATGAAAATTTTGCGAGGGTAATTGTCTATATATGATTAATGCATGCAATGGTGTAGAACATGTATCAATATATATAGATATATATAATGGTGGGGGAGGAAGTGTCAAATGGTTCGTGTCTTAGGAAGAGCAGGAAGCGAAAAAGGGATCCATTACCAGATATATAAAAGAATCGTCCCATACTCGACACCCGAGCTGTTTTTTTTTCGTTTCTTTCTTTTTTGTTCCATCACCCAAACTTTGGTGCGGTAATACAATTTTAGGTTTGGAGGGGATAGCCATCTTATCCGGAGCCACCCGGGGAGGGCGCCCCACTGAGTCAGCAAAGTCACGTGTGTACATCGGAAGGAGTGCTCCGACCGACAGCAGCACTGGTAAAAAGGCGCCTTGCCGAGCACCAATACAGCCCACTAACGCCGAGAGACCCAACCGGCTGGAGTTGTTGGCAAATGCTGGGGTAAACACAATATTCGCGCGCTCCACTCTGGAAGTGGTAGGAGCCACTTGCACGGTTGGAAACATCGATCTGGCAACCATCGCTGTCTGGATACCATCAAGCACCAACTGCCAACCAACTATAGTTGGTTGCTTATAAGCACGATAATTAGCGATAACAGATCAATGCCGCATGATAGTGAAAAAAAAATACAGAAAAGGAAAGAAAAAAGACTTAGATGGTTGCCACATATATACACACACATACATATATATATATATATATATATATATATTATATTATGTATCTCGGACGATGGTGGACTTTTCGGGGAAGAGATAAAAAAAACCCACCGGGAAAACTGAACCGCCAAAAGAGTGACGCTATGCCTTTCAACATCCGGGTGATGAAATAGAAAATATCGGTGCATGTTGTGATACTTGCATAGTCACACAAACATATCACATGGGGGCATTTTTTTTTTTTTTTGTTTGCAGTGAAATATCGATTGTGTCTTGTCTTCAAAGTACTGTATTCCATATTATCAAGTATCAATATGTCTCAACAATCGGCCTCAGACTTCGTAGAGGAAAGACTCACAAACCTTACCCTAATAGATGAAGTACGTTGGTCTCTATACTTTTCTTTTCCTGGGTGTCCCATTATAAAATGCAATTATTAACGTTCTATAGAAACTTGTGGCGCTACTACAACATGTCTCGTCAACCCTTGAAAATGTCAAACAAGGCAGAATCAGTGAATTAACCGCAAACTCATCCTCTGTACCTTCGTCATCGTCAGACTACATAAACCACTCAACTTACGAGTTCCAAAAATCAGTGACCAATTTCTATCAAGACCTTGAATTCATGTCATCTCGACTTCGAAGAGAAATCATCTTGATGGATAAACAAACGCTGTTTAATCAAACCAACCCCAACGATGTCAGTTTACTTCCAATAACAATTGATAAAAAAGCGTCGTGGGTAGGCGATTGGAAATTTACAAATCAGATCAACGAAATCAAACAATTACTCAACCAAGATACAAACTATCCCGATAAAATCGACTTTAGTCAAAGACCTCAAAGACCTCCAAAAAAGGCTGCTGAGCAAGTATCGCCCTTATCACAAATATCACCGAAGGAAGGTAATATTGAAGAAGTACCTAAGTTGACCAATGATGTAAATGACACCGCCGAATCAAAATCAAGTATCGAAAATAGCACCGCCGTCAAAGAAACAATAAATACCAACCCTCAAACTACCCCGGAGGATTTGAATGAAGCACCACGGGATTCTTCAAAGCTGAAGATTCAAAACGAATCAAATAACGTCATTGAAATAGATGATCACGACGATGTTGAAATGGTGAACTATGACCTGAACAAACCATCGGATAATGTCAATGGAGAACCAATAGTTGTGGATGAAATAACGTCTGGCGAGCCTTCACCTGCAACAAAAAATGAGGTAATTGATTTAGATAATGATATTCTCTAGAGCATTTCCTAATAGTTATAATAATGCGACAAATATAGCAGAAACCAAATCCTTATAAACGTAGGATTTTTTTTTAAAAAAAAATAATCGTATATCATGAACTATCTTAAAATGAATAAATATGAAAGGTGAAAAATAATGTAAAATATGTATAAAAAGAAGAAGAAGAAAAATGAATAAAGAAATTGGTATAAGTCAAAATATTTTCACATTCTAGAATAGAAGTCTTCATATCTATTACGATCAAACTTAAACAACTTCTCATCCAAGTAATTATGTTCAACCCATTGATAACTACCGGTATCCTTTTTGAACTCGATGGTTGGATTGTAGTAGTAATTTGGTTGGATTGGCAAGATACTAGGGAAGTTGGTCAAATTCACCACTCTAATCTTCAAAGCTGATGTCATCATCAAAGTAGTGGACTTGTGTTGGATAATACTAATCTTGGCAATGACCTTCTTGAAAGTATCCAAGTCCGGAGTGTGAATATCATTGACGTGGGTGATGAAATGATTAGATTCAAACCCAAACAACTCAGCTGGCGAACCAGGGTTCACATCACTAATGAAAATCCCACTTGGCAAACCAGGATGCAAATGCTTGTTGTTATCAGTCAACGCATTATTGGAACCAGAATTTCCTGCCAAGGTCAAAGCTTTTGTGGTAGTCGCTCCTACAGAAGTATTGTTGGAAACTCCAGTCATTGAACAGTGGATTAATTGTTTGACCCCTAAATGTGGCTTATGAAGCACCAACCCTGACCAAATCAACACATGGTTAGTATTGTTCACTTCTTGGGTCTTGACTTTGAAGTTCAATTCTCTTTCTTTTCTCACAACTTTGAAATTCAAATATTTGGAATAGTACATCAAATCCAAATCAGCAATACGGTTCACCAAATTCTCGTTGACCGATAACAAGATATCCCCTGGTTGTAAACTCATCAAGTCTTGGTTGGCATTGTAATTCATCAATTGTCTGCTATCCACAATAGATCCACCTTCATCATTATTGATCCCATCAACGGCACCACCAGTGGTGGCATCGACCTTTGGTGGGATACTATAGTCTGAGCAAATCAATTTAGAAACTTCCAAAAAGTTCAATTTCGTCGCTTTATGATCTTGATGTTTACTAGAGCTATAACCATGGGACTTCATTTCAATAAACTCGATTCTTTCATCAGACAACCCTTTAATTCTTGCCTTCAACACAGAAATATTATTGAATTCGGTCTCCAAAATTCTGACCTTTGGTGGCTTGTTCACTGCTTGGAAATGTAAAATGATATTGATAATGTGTAACACATCAACCCCCATACTGTATGAATAATCAACCGGTTGGTTAGCTCTTTTACCCCTTTTGCTGGCTTCATGATCAACAGAAAATTTAATCGTTGGTTTCTCAGTATTGGCCAACGAAACGTTTTGATTACTACTAAACACACTGAATCTTAACCACAACCCCAAGATTTTACCAGAGCTTGGATCACACAACACCCCGAAATTACACTTATTTTGAACGTATTGGTTGTCCACTTTCAATAATTCCAAATTGCAACATTTGTAAAATGGGTTATATGGATTGACTTGGATATTATTGGACGATTTGATATCTTTGATCGAGGTTTCCGCAACCGTGAGCTTAAAATTGTTGTCAAACCCAACAAACAAAACCTTTTGATGCTTTCTTAAGTACACAACGTTGTTGGTGTTGAAGTTTGGAGTTTGAGATTGGAATTGCGGGTCGAAATCAACCAATGATGGATCGTATTTCAAAATCACATAGTTTTGGAATGGATGCGTAAACACCACTTCTGCTGGCAAATATGCTGACTCGTTGAAAATAACGGTGACATCACACAAGTCATGAGGAATATAATATCTCGACACTAATACGTAACCATTGAAATTATCAATGATCAACCCATAACATCTCTTGATAGCATTTGGGAAGGAATCGACACTATATGGGAAATTAACCTCGATCTTAACGAAACTTCTCAAAACGTTCAAAATTTCCGAATTGTTTCTCAAATGACCCAATTCAGAAGCAAGCTCAGATTGATTATATCTCACCACTTTTGGTTTAATAGGAATCGATGGCAAATAATTGGTTTGCCCAATATCTTGATAGTCCCATAACCCAGTTTTGTAATTGAATTGGAAAATCTTGAGGGCTTTGAACCAATGCTTATCGATAGTAATGATCTTGGTGATTTGTTCGTTTAAGTTCTTGATACATCTATAGGATACGGGAACCTTCTTGTAATCTGGAATTCTTCTAATAACATTGACCAAATCATTAAGGTTGAAAATGCCCAAGCCATCGATATTATCAATGATGACATTATCATCACCAATGTCGGTGAACGCCCCATAAGAATGGTTCAAAAACACCCCTTTCAATGGTAATACAAAAAATCTGGCCAAGTTATAACTGATGTCATTAAAAGTTGCCCCGCAACATTGCACAAACTTCAAACTGGTAATTGAAAACAAATCTTGGACATCCAAATTTATTTTAATGTTTTCCCCATTTCTTTGTAACACTAAACTGATGGTCATATCGATAGAGTTATCCAAGATTTCTTCCAATTGAATCAACGAACAAATATCAAAATTGTTGACAGAAATCAAAACATCACCTTCTTTGATCTTGCCATGAGCTGGCCCATAAGGTAGAACAACCTTGGCCACCAAAAGACCATTGATATCCGGGAATTTTTCTCTAGCAATACTTTCAATCAAGGTTTGCAAACCCAATTTTCTACATTCATTAAATGTCTTCAACACCCATTGAACTTGGATGGTACCACGATTGATATTGATTCTGCTTTGGTAGTTTAACGATTTAGACTGTTGAGTGCCTTGTTGTTTGGCCAAGTTATGATTGAGATCGTCGGGTGATGGATTGTTTGGATCGTAGAAATTGTCTTCTTCTTCATAAGTTTTTACTGGCACTTGCTTGAATAATGACCCGGTCTCCATATGTTGCTGGATTTCTTGAAGAATGGTTTGGGCTCTGTATAATGGTAACAAGAAGTTAGTGGAAGTAGACGTATCATTATTATTGATAAAACTAGCGGTTTCCAACGCAATAACAAACCCGTTGATATCAATAACTGGGGACCCACAAGTCAAGAAGAACTGATCCTTTTTATCCTTGGCATCATTCTTGAACGCATTATACGTCAAGGCTTGCATGTATTCGGTGTTGAAATCGTTGTATGACAAAAATTGGCCAGAACCATAAATTGGCGCATTACAATCCAATCGAGAGATGAAACCGTTGAGGACGATTAAATTGTTTTCTTCATGATCGTAATCATTCAAATTGTTGTTCAAGGAGAAGATCTTGAATTCACAACCGAGTTTCACCAAATTTGGAGATAATTCTAACCCTTGAATCTTTAAAAACTTAATTCTAGAAACGTCAAACTTCAAAATCATGAAATCATGAGTAGGATCAATATATAAAGGCTTGACCAACACTTCTTCAAAGTTATTGAAAATGGCAATGATTTGGATTGGACCATTACCAATGATTTTCTTACATGTCAAGATCAACCCGCTCTTATCATCAACAATGAAACCCAAGGTTTTGAAAATACCGGTTTGTTCGGTATCATAATTGTGGATCTTGGTGAATTTCAAAATCACGATCGATTTTGCAACTTTGGTGATGACATTCTGCCAAGCTAAATCTCTATAATGGACAGCATTCATATCACCACTCGTAGGGGTGCCTGGTTCATATTCTTCTTCTTCACCGTTTGGCAAATACATCGATCTCATATCGTCTAACACTGACCCGCCGGCGATAGAACCCCCTGCACCTCTATAGATCGAGTTTCTTGGATCGTTAATAGAAGTGGAATCCAAAGACGGCATATTGAAGGTAGATAACGACACCGAAGATTCGTTGAAATTCGAGTTGATCGGACTATTGTAATTTGGTTCGTTCATATGGGACGAATCGGCAGAAGAATCGCCTGAAGAACTTGGGGGGAGCATATTATAGTTGGTTCTGTAAGGCATTCCTTGCGAAGATTCGGACGCAGCAAAAGAGGTTCTGTTGTTTTGAAGAAATGAGTTTCTTCCGTAGCCTTGTGGTGGCATCCCTCCACCGCCCATCTGAGGGCTCTGCTGAGACCGTAAGTAGGCAAGCTCCTGCTCGGAGAACGACTGTTTATCCCTAGATCTGAACTTGTCCAACATCGATCTAACTGGTAAGAGAGAGTGGTATAGATATTGATTGTAACCAATAAATAGATAGATGGAAAAATAAAAAAGGCAGGCCAGAAGATAAAAAAAAAAAAAGAAAGAGGACAATCCATCAGAGATCAATGCATGAAATCTTCATCTAAAACACCCAAAGGACAGCAAAGGTGTAACCCGGTGCCGGTGCTCTAAAACGCAGGGGCGTTCTAGCCAGAAATTCCAACATGACACACAAATAAATATTAAAAACCATTCATTAATAATAGGGAAAAAAATAGAGAGATAAATAGACATAGAGATATAAACGGATAAAGAAGAATGTTTGCACGACAAAAAAAAAGAAGGAAAAGAAATTCATGATTTAGACTACTGTATAAATATATTCAAGCTTGTCTGCTCTTTGGCTTCTTCTTTTCAGCTTCAATTTTCTTCTCCTCTTCGATCTTATCCACATACACCTTGATTTCTTCATTAGTCATTCTTTTGATGCTAGTTGGAGTCATGACACTGATTTCAATGTTCTTGGCCCCGGTTTGCACAACTTCCAATAATGATTTAACAGACAAGGTGATAGTTTCTTCTTCAGTCATACCTTCAACGTAATTCTTTTCCAAAAATTCACGAACTGTCTTGGAGTTCTTACCTATGGAATTGGCCTTCCAGCTACTAAACACCCCACTTGGTTCAGTTTGGTACAATTTTGGTACAGTATCATTTGTATCAAAACCAGCAATCAAGGTAGAAAGACCAAATGGTCTAACACCACCAGATTGAGTGTATTTCTGTTGGACACCAGCAATGTATCTGGTGATGTAATCTATGCTCACGGAATCTTCCAAGTTCAATTTATGTGATTGTGCTTCCACTCTGGCCTTATCTATCAAAATTCTAGAGTCAGCGTTTAGCCCAGCAAAAGATAACAAGACATGGTCATCAATTTTACAAATCTTAGATGGAGTGGTTCTCGGATCTTGCAATTTCAAAGTGCTTCTTCTTTCACACCCTAATACCACACAATCTTTACCTTTGACACCAACAGAACAGGTACCTCTCTTAACCGCTTCGGAAGCGTATTCAACCTCTATAAATTAATGTTAGTATTGACTTAATTGAATAATTCAAAGGCCAAAAGAATTCAAATGCAATTGTGATTGGTCACATCGCAGTTGAACAATCAGAGAATCATAAACTATACAATTTGATTTATCACCACCTTGATCATAAGAATTGATTCACACAATATATTCAATCAGAAATCTTCAAAGAACAAAGAAAATCAAAAACACAAATGAATAACGTTTAACTGGAAGAATAATAACGTACGGAAAACATGTCCATCAGGACTATAGAAGTAGATGTTAGTAAGTGGCAATAAATAAGGCGCACAAACATCTTTTTCTTAGAATACTTTAATTGCCCAATTGACAATCAGATTCCACTGATTCCACGGAACATACCTGAAGATGGATAAAGCACGATCGTAACCACTCATTGTTATTAATCGGGAGATATGATGTTGTTATTTGCTGATATGAAGCTCACACCGTAACTTGGAGGCAAAATTCCACTATTGGGATTTTTGGAGGGCTGTTTTTCAAGACGAAGGGAGCTGACAGGAGGGTAAATCACCAGGCACTTTTTTTCTTTGCAAGTACCATGAGGGCGGATCTTCAATTTTTTTTTTCTATGTTATTTCTTTTTTTTTTTTTTTTTTAAATTAAAACTGTTTAGTTTATACAAGTTTTATATACCAGAATAGTTGGCATATTCTATAAATAATAATCATGATAACTCCATTCTTTGAAGCATCACAAGATGATGAGTTCTTGGTTTTGAAAATCAAAATCCCAAACTTGAAATTCAACAATAAGTCTCTCCTGTTAACTATCGATGGTCAGCTATTCATCTTTCATCTCACCCCATATTATCTTAGACTAAGATTCGGTCAAGAATTATTGAACGAAGATGATTTACCGGAATTTGATTTAGAAACCGGAGAAGAGATCATCAAAAGAAGACAAACCAGATATGATATGGACACAGAGAATTTGGTGATATCTCTACCTAAAAAGACTAAAGGAGAGTTGTTCACTGACTTAGAATTTGCTCATAAATTGATGTCTAACGCCATCGAAGTTAAATTACCAACCGTGACAACAAATGAAGATGATATAGAAATGAAAGAAGTTCAAACAACACTGTTGCCAGTCTCACAACCGTCGACCCAGCAACAAACCAAGTTGATTGAAGAAATCGATATTAACAACCCAAAGTTAACCACCGACGATATTAAACAACATATTGAGAATTTTGAAAACTTGACCGGGAAAGAGTTCAATTGGCAATTCAAACAAGATTTCAATAAACAAGAAATAACCAACCCACATATTCATTACGGTTTCAACGATTCGTACAATAAGGTTATTGAGAATTCCGTGATTAACGGATCGAATGACATCAATGAATTATCTAATCCTGGAACACTAACTGCGAGTGAACGTATAGTGGAAAGAAGAATCAAGGAAAATTACGCATTCAATGAAGATTTTTATGTTGCTAATTATCTATTGGAAAAGTATGGGGCCCAAGAGAACGACTACGACTACGAAATGTTGAACAATTCAATTGAATGGAAGAACCCAATAAAGACAAAGTGGTTGAAACATCAAAAACAAGCAGTAGATAAATCGTCTTTGCCTGATGTTCAATACTCCAAAGAGTTGAAACAGTTGATGATCGATTTACCAAAGAGCAAGAGCACGTACGAAATCAAGGATCCTGAGTCGATATATTACGCGATCGTTGCTATACTTTTTGCATCTAATTTGAATTCGCGGATAAACTGCGGAGAAGACAATGTTGATTCAGCATGGTTAATTGGTAAGATCATTCCCCAATTTTCATACTTGGACAATGAATTTATTTCTGATGAAAATGATGAGAAAGTAGTAGCCGAAGTGTCAGATATCAAGATCCGTTCCGAACCACAAGAGGGGCTAATGAAGGAGATTTCCACCAATTATACCTCCCCGGCAATAACTCAGGTATCGGGATCTTCTCTATCATTTAGCAAATTGAAAGATTTGCTCATTATTTTGGTCAAAAGATCTTTGATATACCCTCTTTTCAGAAACTACAATTTGATAACCAAGGTTTTTGAAGATACTTATTTCTCATTGCGATTTGGGTTGAAAAAAATTATTGAAAGTTTATTGATCACCAGGGAATTATTCCGCAAACATTCCAATTACTACGTCTACAACATCATTTGGTTTAATGATTTGTTAGACTTTTTGATCGTTAAAGTAGACACAGAACTTGTGAACAATAACATCATTAGAAGATTGAGCCATGTCTTTCATGGAATTACCAAAGACTTGAAGAAATCGGATATAGTTTTTGAAAAATTGAATATGGGAGAGGACTTTGATGAGGAAGCGCCAATGGATAACAAAGCTGAAGATGATCAAGAAGATATTGAGTTGCTTGAAACCACCGATTTGCAACAATTGGAAATAATTGCAGAAGAATTATATAGGGATTCACAAAACCAGGAATGAATAAATTTGAAATTTCCTTATTTTTGTGTTTGATAATGAATTGGATTATTTTTTTTTATTGAAATCTTACCTTTTTTTTGTAGTTATTCTCAATGTATTTTATCTCCCCGTGATGATATGATTTACAACAGCATTGAATTTTCAGTATATCATTACTTGGAGGATCCTTATCTTATCGGAGTATGTAATCATGTGTGCCGTTAGTACGTCTTTGAAGCATCACCTTGTTAATAATGTACTGGTTTATAGTGTTTGAGTCCGGAACTTATTTTTTTTTTCCTCAACTTTCAGACGATCCCCCAATAGCTTGTGTGTTAAACAATACGATTCAATCTTAGAATATACAAATTCGAACACAAGTCAGAAAACTGCGACAACACCACTTCCCTGGCCATCGGTTTCCTTATCCTTGTTCTCCTCATTCTGAATACTGACATCCCTAAGCCCTTCAGAACTGAAGTCGTTCATAATGATAGCGCCACCAACAGCCATATCATTACCATTCACAGAATCGGCTAAATCTTCTTCTTCTTCTTCTTCCACCATATTCTTTAACCGTAAGGGAATCCCTGTAACTAACTACATCACTATTTTGAATAACTAGAGTTTGGAAATCCTTGGGAAACCAATCGCGAAGAAAATCACCAAATTTGTGACTAATTGAAGCAGCAATTGCATGCAATTTCTCAAGAAACTCGCACGTAGATATCAGTTTATGTTTGAAGAATTCGCAGCCATTTACGAACCCGGTAGAGTTGACCTCCTGCACTTTCCTGTTCTTACGAAGGCATATTCAAAATAAAGATGCCTGAAGCCTTTAAGGAAAGCAAAACCGTAGTTAGACAATAACTGAAGTAACAATGTAGGAATACCTGGGACCATGAGGCTTGGAATATCGTGTAATGGTATCAATTGAAACCGTCGTCAAAAGCTCGAGAGCCATGTTTTCTCTCAATAATTTTCCAAAGTTTGACAACTGACCTCTCTTAGTCTTTTTCCGTGGTAGAGTCATTATACTTTTTATTATGGTGTTATTATCCAGTACAACTTCTACTCTGCGACCTACATTCAATGGGAGAAATCTTATTAAAAAAAATTGTAAGTTACCGGTTTCGCGTCAACTTGAGGGTAGCTGCAAGTGTCATTTATTTTGATGCATATCTACAAGATCGACGCTTAATATCTAGAACAATTGAGAACGTATTATCGAACACCTGCACAAGTTAATTAACCCATTAGTGGCCCTAGAGAAAAGCCGTGAATTTTCATCACACCATGACCAGTCTGGGATGTATATGCTATCGTTTCCCACCGACTTTCATGCTGTATATTAATACAGTTTAGTTGGTCTTGTTTTTTGATATACCAACATCATAGACCCCATCAAGAAAAGAATCATTCCAGACAATAAGTATTGCATTAACAGAGGCCGAGATTATGAGTAAATCACAATTATCATAAGTAACATCAATGATAATGATACTAACAAACAATTCAGTGGATGCTTGCCTTGCGGCGCATGTCTTCGGGAAGATAGTTTATGAAATCATCCCCATCTATATTTTCTTGAAACAATGTCCGATTACCAACCATTGCATTATTCTTTCATTATTCCTGCTATATACATATCCCGGTGCCATATATATGACCAATCCAAGTTTTTCACCTGCAATTTGGTACCCATTGGTACGAGTTTATGCATATGAGTATGCACGTGATTTTATGGTTACGCAGCCCTCGGAACATCACCATGAAATGAAAAATTCAGAAATCGAAACCACCGTCTACAAAATACCCATAAAATTTTTGAACTCTCTCCGCAGTTTCCCGCTCATTCTTCATTCCTTTTTCTTTTTATTTTTTTTCTGGTCCCGGTCATATATCATTATAAACATGTCTAGTGCTATTCTCAGATCAAATTACCGCCGTCTTTACCGTGAACTTATGCGTCAAAATAAGAGGATTTACGAAATGCATAAGGCTGATGAATCAAAGAAACATGATGCTCTTTTGAAATACCAAAGAATTAATTTGATCCGCGAGGGTAAAAAACCGGAAGAAATCGATCAAATCATGAAGATCCGCAAAGATACTATTCTTCAACAACAGCTCAAAGAGAAACTCAAGGGGAAGCTCATCAACTCATTAGGGTTTGCTGAAAATAACCTACGCTCGATACTTCATTCGAAAGACATTGGAGAACAAAGCGCCATCCAGCTAACTTATATCACTGAAACATTTCTCAAATCCCAAAGAACTTATGAAGAATTATTGAAAAGATATAACCCTGGAATGACCATGTCTCAAGAAGAAAAAGTTAAGAAAACTGCTAGAAGGGTTGGTTTGGACGTCCCAGATGCTTATAATTAGATATGGATGGATACCCTTGTAAATATTATTAGTTAATTATAATTCCAGTATTGAACATTAACAGTGCTATTACCGTAAAGTATTACGCCTTCTTAAACTCTAGAAAATTAGAATAACGGATAGGTGAAACCAATATTAGATTCAAAACCTTTTCCAAAAAATTAACTAACGAAAAAGTAGTGAAAAAGAAATACCAAAAAGTATAAAATGGAAATTATAATAAAATGGTCCTCCCTTTTTTTTTCTCATTCTATTTGTCGCTTTCCCAATCGCTACTTCCAAACTTTGTAGTGTTTCACATGGTCAAATATTTGAAATCTAGCACAAGAAAAACAAAAGCTCAACAAAAGATAATTAATCGAATCTCTAATTGACCAAGTTTTCTTTTCCTTAAAAAAGAAATAACCCTGTAAAACAAACCAAAAACAGATAGAAATAAAATGAAAAAAATTAATGAAGAAGTAAAGGAGAAAAAAAAAAAATTAGATGAAAACTATATAAAATAGTGTAGAATACCACGAATAATCTAATCGTGAGCGTCAATCACAGCATTTTTACCAACCTCGAGTTGATTCATATTTTGGATGACTGTAGGAGTAACTGTAGAATCAGCGTCCCCCATTTCGTCTGCAACAGCATCACTATCATTTTTCAAGATATCTGGGTGTGTCTCAAGCATGGTCTCAATTTTGGTTATGATTTCCTTCGAAGTTAAAGCACCTTTACCATTATTTTCACCAGACGCCCCGACGGTTGGGTCTTCCTTAAGTAGAGTATTATAAGCGTCCATGATGTCACTTGGGACTGTGGCGAATTCCGCATGGTTATCAATCAAGACATTAAGAACTTCAATCGACAACAAATACCCATCACCAGCCTCAGTGTTAGCCTTTAAAATACTTGCACCACTTTGGCCTGCAGTGGTAGCTGGTTCATTAGTTGGTTTCTTATACAAGACATTTGGCGCCAAAACTGTGGCCAAGTTATGAGAATTCATCTTTGATCCGGTATTCTCGTCGATATAAGAAAAAGAAGCCACCCAATTGAAGAATGAAAACAAAACTTCAAGTAGATCTCTGTTGCATTTAGGTAATATTGAAATGACCAATTTTAAAATCCGTTTTCTTAAAATCGTATCATCATACTTTTGTGATTCAATCCATAATTCATAGAGTTTAAATGTGAATAATGGATCAGGCATTTCTCTAAGGAATTTTTTCATTAGCGCAGATAATTGAATTTGAGTTTCATTGTCAAAATCTGGCAATTTTTCTGGATGTTCATTAATAGCCTCAGTTAATTCTCTCAACCTTCTAATGTTACCATTTTTACGGAAAATACCTTCCACGGACATGTCCTTTTGGCGCAAAGCAGCCAAACAATCCTCAATAAACGCGGGAATCGTAACCACTTTTGGTCCAACCGCTTTTTCACTATCAGTACCATATTTCTCAGTGAGCTCTTCTAGAGGGGCTCCAAAAACTTTTGGACCTTTATAATTTGACTTTTTACCAGATCCTTTAATTCTTGTCCAGAAAGTTTGTTGCTTTCTGGTAGGGATCAATTCCAACAACTTTTCCACAGTGAAGGTTGCAGAAACCACTTTCCTCAACGCAATGATCGAAATATGTCTGATGATAAAATGCTCTTCAGTAGATAACTCAGAATAATATTTTCCAATTCTTGGAGCACTTACCTGCTTGGAACCAGCTACTTTACTATTACTACCTGTGGTTTTACCAATATATTTCGTGACGGCATTATCCTCTTTATTAAGCGGTAAGTTTCTTGCATGTTTGAAAGCATTTGGAAGTAATTGTCTGGTCTCTTCAGCTGATACAATTCTGTGGATATCATCAAGAGCCAATCTACCACCTCTCAAAAGATTGGTGACCACTGCAGCAGAAGCCGACGTATCAGGACCATCGTCTTCCTGAATTTCAAGTTTTGAATTGTCATATAAATGCAAAGATCTCTTATTATCATTGGCATCGTCTTGATTCGCCATGCCCGCACTGTTAGGTAACGGGGCATTAAGAATTGTAGATTTTCTGAAAACACCAGCCGCAGATTTGTTGTGTTGCTGTTCCTGTTGACGGGAAGATTTCATACGTTTGATATTGGTGACAATTTCAGAGTTGATAGTATCGTTAGGGCGTTTTTCAATACTTCTATCATTTTGGGAGTTTTTCTCAATGACGTATTTCACTCGGACCAACGCGATTTCACTAATATAAACGATTTGCATCAATTTGCTGACATATTCAAACCCGTATTGACAACTTGGATCATTTAAATAGCCGGTACAAGAAGCACACAATACTTGATTGCTGTTCACACTGAACGCAGCATTTTGTAGATTCCGTTCACTAATTAGCTCCCCACAATTACCACATTTTAGACAATTAAGATGCCACCTCATACTATTTGCTTTATTGAACCTCACACATTGCTCTTCAATTGTTTCCTTACAATGGAAACATGAGTCTGTTGAGCTAACGGGAACAAGCGGTGAAATAGTTTGGAATGCATCAGTTTTGTTGGTGATATTGGAATGATTACTGATTTCTTTCAAAAATCTATCCGTGGCAACTTGATTATGGACAATTCTGTTGTATTCTAATACGTTGGTCAATCCGCAAGTAACGATTAATTTCAAATAATTAGCGAGCCCAGTTATTATTGAAATCAATCTTTTCGAAACCCCTACCCCACTGCTGTCAAATCCTCCTCCGCTATTGGCAGAATTCTTCTTAAGGAATGCCAAATATGACATCAATTTTGCAGAGAAATTTCTAGGTTTGTTTTGTAGTGCGACATATTTTGTTTTCAATGGTACATAATTCTCTTCACCATCGACACTAGTAATTTTGTTGTGTTCTTCATCTCTAATTTTTTGCAATACTTCTTCAATTTGTAAATCATTGATCGCATCAAATGCCTTAAACAAGCATTCCGCTTTCAATACTAGCTTGGCAGCAATATTTAAACCTCCTGCTTGATTACCATTAATTCCAAATTCCAACATTGCAATGATATATGACGCAACATCCTCTTCATAAGTGGATAATGTAGACCATATTTTTGATACCAATGATAGATCAATATTGAAGTTATCGATTTCCATCTGCGAAGGATTCAAACAATCAACGGTTATCAAAACATTCCAAAATCTATAACACATGAAACATTCTGGGTGCCATTGTTGGTATCTACCACCTTTGAAAACTTCAATGAATTGTTTAAGAATTGGAGTATTGCAACTTTCACAGTGTTTGGCAAATAACTTTGAGTAATGATAATGACAGTAGATCCCTTTATCATGTTCATAAAAACTTTCGTCAGTTTCAAACACTTTACTGCAAATGACACATGTGAAATGTTCCAAATGGTATTTATGGCCAATCGCCGTAATGTAAGATCCCCTTAAAGCTTGGTTACAGTTGTAGCAAATCAAGTCCAAATTCTTGAAATAATCATATTCACATAATGGCACCTGGATCTTCTCGCCATTTATGACTAGCTCTGAGGGGAAGAATTTCGATGAACATGGTTGATTACATTCGGTACATCTGAAACAGTCAATGTGGTAAGTCATGCCCATAGCTCTAACAAACTGGCCAGCAATTGGATTAGAGCATTTGGCACAGGTCTTTCGTGGTTTTCTGTTGGGAGTTATCAATGAAGGGTCACTGTTGGAAACTTGTTGAGCCGGTAATAAACCTCCTTTATAAGTTTCATTATCAGCCAGTGAATCTGTTTGTTTGATAGTTTGTTTGTAATGACTCGGAAGTCCCAATCCCTGCTTTTGGAACTCTATTAGTGAAGGAGCGGGCTTTGATTTCCTTTTGTCAGTGGATGGAAGGTTGTCTGAAGAAATGTCGTCACCCGGTAATGGAGGTATGAAGTCTAACCAGTTTTGCAGCTTCAGGCGATGTGGTTGCTGTTGTAGAAATGGTACAGGAGGGTGTTGATGAGATTGTACTTGTGGTTCGCTTAGCTTTGCAGAATTGTTGATCATAGAAATCCGTGAAGATTGATACACCACCTTATTTGGAGAACTCATTCTTGGAGGACTAGCAGTGGCATTATTATTATTTCTTTTGGGACTTGGCTGTGAATAGCTTGGAGCTCTTGTTCCAGGGTTAGTGTGATGAGTTCTGAAATCTGTACTAGGTTTCCTCAGAGCACTATTACCATTGAGTATCAAGTTATTTTGATGTGAATAGTCGTGATTTTTTATATCCGAACCAAACACTTGTGAAAAATGTTGTAGTCTTGTTGGATCGTTCATTTTGATAGCCGACAGTGATTATATGAATAAACAGGCGACAAAAGCTTCAAGTTTTCTTGGTTTTGCCTTTGAATATTTGGCCTTTTCTTTCGTTCTCTGTGTTGATTTATTTTTGTTAAACCGGCAACTTTTTGCTAATAATAAGATAACAAGATTTGGGTTGACCAGTTGAGGAAGTCGTATAAAAGGGGATCTTGTTTATTTGTGTTGCTGTGAAGTGATAACTCTGGTCCTCTTTGTAGATATCTATATATAGATGTTTCCCTTTTTTTTCTTGTCCAAATCGATGAAAAAAAAAACCTTGGTAAATCAACGCTGTGATTTCCGTTCGGTATTGTAAAAGTTAGAAGACCAGCCCGGTGAAAACGAAACAAAAAATAGTAAAAACTCAAAATCCTGATCACAAGGATTGGTACTAGACTGAGAACAATCGGTTTAAGATGATGAAGATAATGACCACTTTGGTAGGTGGTTTTATTGATTCGTGTGTGTTTTCTTTATTTTTTTTATTTTTTTTTTTTTTTGACACGAAACCTATGATACAACCGACACGGCACATAACCTCACACTCGTCGAGTGTAGCCTGTGGATCACACATTATTATCTATGGATAATAGAGTGGAGGTCGTATAAGATTAAATAAAAAAATATAATGACTCACAGAAGAGCAATTAAATGCAGTTTGGAAAGTTGGCACGTGGAAACAAAGTTCGTCCTCTAGAATTTGGTGAAGATATCAATCAGTAGGACTAGTGTGCCTTTGGGCACCAGTTATTCATATATTGTTACCCCAATCATCGATTGATTTACTTCCGTCGGCTTTAATCTTTTTGGAGGGTCCTTACATCTTCTTTTTAAATAATGCGTTTATAAAACTGCCAAAAAACAGACATACAAAAGGTATTGTTGTAAATTCTTTGAAGAAAAGTCGATATGGGCGACTTGCCTGAACAATTATCTAGCATTAACGCGATTATGAGTAGTTTTACGGATTATAGTTATGATTGGTTTTAACATCGCAATCACAAACAGGCTCCTTTACGATTGGCAGAGATCTTTAAACAATATTTGAATATTGTGAATGCCAATTTCTAGAAGAAGAAGAACAAGAAGAAGAACGCAACTTTAAGAAATTTTATTACCAACAGTAGTTTGCTGCAATATGTAATATTAGGTTATACCATAGAGTGTAGATGAATTGAACCTGTAGTGAATTTCCATTGACAATTCGAGTGATTGATAGAAAATCAGTTAAAAGACTGTTTGCATCCCAGCATAATCCAGTGTCAATGGATACAACTTGAGAACCATCTGCTTCAGTTTTATTGGATTAGTACCATATTTACCCTTCCAATATCTATCGTTCTCTGTTTCTCAAAAGTTTATAAGAAACAACACACTTCTTTAGAAAGTATATTAACCATCGTGATTTTCAATATGGTGTTTATACGCCATTACACCCATAATCTCGGTCCAATTTCACTAAAGCCTCATTTACTTGCCTGTTTCATGTGTTTTTTTCAATCAGATGGTAATTCCTCGTATTCTCCGCCAATCTTCAAATAGCTCGGAACATATTCGGCCAAGCGCTCTCGTGAATTCTCTGCCCTATCTTTATAGTTCTTGAAATATTCCTTGATGCTCAATACCATCTTCTCGTTATCAGAGTTTATCCCGTGCTTCCTCAGTCCAATAATCACATTTCCTGCTACCACAAACAATACAATTACCCCAATCATGAGCTTCCAATTAAATCTCCGGAGAAAATAAGTTGATATTCTTCTGGATAATGAGCTTCTGCTGGTGTGTTTATAGCTATTTTGACTTTCGATATCAGGATGATTATTGTTGCCATCACCACCATCACCATCACGATATGAATTCGTGGGTATATCGGCCAGGGTCCTTTGAATTGAGGGTTCAGTCAAGTCTTGTAATTGGTACTGGTTAGCTGTCATAGTGTGACACGTATATATGGAAAGATGATACACATAAAAGTCGCGTAGAACAAAATGAAGGCAACAGCAACAACAAAATAACAGCAATAGGTCAACTAAACAATACACCCAGGCCCACGCGGCGACAGATATTATTACAAAATAAAACCCTTATCTGGGGGAAAAACGGTGAGGTCCACCCTTCTTCCTGGGTGTGGGTACTGCAGATGTACACAGATATATGCATGAAGAAAATGCAAACCTGTCTCTGCGGGGAGGCGCCGCGTAGCAATTTCATTTTACTGGCAAACAAAAAAAAAATGCTGAGGAATCTTTGGGATATCGGAACACAACTGTTGCCATATGATCCTTGTTCTGTCGGGGCTTGCTATCTCTTGTTTCTTTAACCAATACTCATAAAAAAAACCAACGCTTATATAGCCATATTACCATTTCCTTCCGGAACTGTCATAAACATCATTCATACCATATTGTTTGCATTATTGCTTTACAAAAAACAAAAGACCCTCCCAGTTTTACTTACCACCTCATCGATCATCCCTGCTTAAGATCGTTCTCCAAGACCTTCTTTTTTTTTTTTTCATCTGGAATAATAGAACAACAGAAATAGTCAACATCAGAAAATGCTTTCGTGGAAAAAGAAGATCAAGGACCATATGAAAAAGGATGGCTCCAAAGAAAATTTGGCCATTCCTGCCGAGTCGTTGTCTCCAGTGATATCATCGAACAGTAAAAACTCGCTTAACAGCTCATCCAACCTTACCGACGCCGTCAACAATTTGTCCCTAAACGATCAGCATAGTAACACAATCACCGGCACTAACAAAAGCGACGATGACCGTACTGCTAACAACAGCACCATCTCCGAACATAATGGTGAAGCATCATCGAAAAGTGACTCTACTGCTGCGGCGGCAGCGGCAGCCGCCGCCGCTGCTGCGTCATTGGTAAATGATATCGCCACCACAGTGAGACCTGGGTGTTTAACTGTGAAATTATATTCTGGTAAGGATTTCAGATTGCCATTCGAATTGATTTTGAATGACTTTATTTTGCAGAAGATTGCCAGTTGCGCTGATGATTGTGATGAAGAATTGTTGGCTAGAAACATTAAGCAATCAGTGGAAAATACCCAAGTCGATCTATTATCAGGAGAATTAGGTACCCAATGTTTACCGGCAATCGTTTCAGTTCCAAACTCTTCTGATGATCAATCAGGGGTTAGAAATCCTTTGGTTTATATCACCGTCGAATTTGACAAGAACGTTTCTTTAGTACAACCATCCAGCGGGCTAATTGCCAACCCAGATTTCAACAATGTGTCGTCATTTGATGTCAATGGTAACGGTTTATTGATCATTCAAATCTTTGTTAAAATTCCAAACATTTTGATTCCAAAGAAATCGGCGTACCTTCTTAATCCAAAAGCTCCTTCACAAGATATTCTTATTGGGTCGATTAAGATCCCATTGAACTTGAATTATACCAGCAAGGAAAGAATCTTAGATCATGAATGGTTGAACTTGACTTTGCCTTCAGATACGGGATCTACTACGACTATTGGCGGGGCGTTGAATTTGACAATCGAATTTAGACCAAATAAAAGTAACAAATCTTTGACCATTGATGATTTTGATTTGTTAAAGGTCATTGGAAAAGGTTCGTTCGGTAAGGTGATGCAGGTTCGCAAAAAAGATACCCAGCGTGTGTATGCCTTGAAGAGTATTAGAAAAGCGCATATTGTGGCAAAATTGGAAGTTACCCATACGTTAGCCGAAAGAAACGTATTGGTGGAAGTCAACAACCCTTTTATTGTTTCTGTCAAATTCTGCTTCCAATCCCCTGATAAACTCTACTTTGTGTTGGATTTCATCAATGGTGGGGAATTGTTCCACCATTTGCAAAGAGAAGGCCGGTTTTCATTGGATCGTTCGAGATTCTATATATGTGAATTGTTATCGGCCATCGAACATCTTCATAGCTTGGATGTTATTTACCGGGACTTGAAACCAGAGAACATCTTGTTAGATTATCAAGGTCATATTGCTCTTTGTGATTTTGGGTTGTGTAAAATGGATATGAAATTGACTGATAGAACCGACACTTTCTGTGGGACTCCTGAATATTTGGCCCCAGAATTGCTTTTGGGCCAGGGATACACTAGATCTGTGGATTGGTGGACCTTGGGGATTTTGCTTTATGAAATGTTAACTGGGTTACCGCCATTTTATGATGAGAACATCCCAAGAATGTACAAAAAGATCTTGGGCGACACTCTCAAATTCCCAGAGATGTTTGATTTGCAAGCTAAGGATTTGCTTGTGAAATTACTTGATCGTAATCCAGACAAGAGATTGGGAGTCAAGGGGTCCGATGAAATCAAGCAGCATCCATTTTTCAAGGATGTTGATTGGGTGAAATTGAACAATAGAGGATACGTGCCACCTTTCAAACCGCCAGTATCAGGGGCATTTGATACCAAGAATTTCGACAGTGAATTCACCAGCGAAATTCCTGCCGATTCGGTGGTCAATGATCACTTGACCAGATCAATGCAAAAGCAATTCGAAGGATGGACTTATGTGGGTGAAAGTAAATTGAATGCTGGTAATTGATAAAAACCTCTAGGCATGTTTTTTTTTTTTGGATTGTTCTTTTTTTACAAAAATTTTTTATTTTATTAACGCTTGTTTCTGTTTTTTAGCATCTGCAAAATTTCTCTCAGTTTTTTTTTTCTTCTTCTTCTTCTTCTTCTTCCTCTCTCTCTGTATCTCAGAATCTTTGTTCGCTTGTCTGGGATTAGTTTTTTTGTTTTTTTGTACAATAATAGAGTTAGATATGTTAATATACCATCATCCATTAGTTGAAACTATTTACTGATTTTCATTTTTCTTGTTTTGAAATACCATCCAAAACTACACAAAACCACTCTGTCATCTTCATGTAAGACATAGTTAGATAAAATAACATCAGTACCAAAACCTTCGACACCTTTAACTTCCAAAGCAGTAGCTTCAATTTCTCCCAAGGTCTGTGATGTATAATGAAATTTGATCAGTGGGTTAAAGAACACCTTACTTAGATCACCAATTTTTCAAAAGTATTTAGAAAACTGTTTATTAGATAGATAGCTCTTGGGGTATCCATTAATTGAAGAATTTTGTATAGAAAGAAAAGTCAAACATTGTAGGACAAAAAAACATAATAATAATTAGAAGCACAGCAGAAGCCAATAAATGAATAAGAAGAACAACAAGAAACAGAAACAGAAAAATAATAATAACAATAATAATAGTAATAGTACAATATGTGAGAATTGAAATGCGATTCACCAGACCAGTATCAAACGGGTCTTATTATGAACAACCGAAAAAATGATTTTGTTTTCAATTGAAATGAATTTCACAACATCCCAATCGCAGCGACCACTGCAAAACCACCAATGGCAATTCCTTGGATCATGCCACGATTGTCATGGTTGAGATTACCGTAAAATGGAACATTCAACTTCAATTGAGCGGCACCAGCTTCACTCTTGACGGTGGCGCTACTGGAACTCTTCTTCTTCTTTTTATCCTCGGAGGAAGTATCCTTCTTCTTCTTCTTTTTTGTGGTGGCGGTGGTGGAGTTTAGGCTAGTGGTGCTGATGAACGTGGTGCTGGTCAACGACGACGAGCTGGAGTTTTGGTAAGTTTGGGTGCTGAGGGTGGTTTGCTTTGAGCTGGTATGGGAGTTTTTAGAGGAACTATTTGAGCTGGTAGAAATGATTCTCCAACCACTGGCAATAGAGGAGGAAGAGGTGTCGTCACTGTCATCATCACTGTCATCGCTATCATCGACGGCGTCGGTGGAGATGGAAGTGATCAAGAGATTTCTATTCGAGGTGGTGGTAGTGGCATGGGACAGGGATTTCTTGGTAGTCGAGCTACTGGTGGTGGTGGTCATTTGGGTCTTGTCATCAGTATCAGCTTCATCACTGGCAGGAATTGCCCCGGGTCTAGCGACTCCCGAAGCGATAATTGGAACAACCGACAATGCCAAAACTGCTATTTGATTCAATTGCATCTTGATTAAAAATTATTATTCCACAAAAATAAAAAGTAGCAATCTTTGAATAAAACAACACTATTATGTGAATGAACGAGGGAGAAAAAATAGATTAATAGTTACAAATTTAAACAATAATAAGTGATATGGTTTTTCTCAAGCCACGATGCTCACAATTATATATATATATATATATATATATGGGCCACAGTGATGCTACCATTATCCTCTTGTGGAATGCTGGAAAAATAACATTGGCGCATATGTCCTGGAAAAGCCGTAGCATCAAATAACTAGTATTCCTGAGTATGTTACTAAATTGCTAATTTGGTGCCTTAGCATTGCAGAAGATCGCTATACTTCGGTACTCATCGATGGGTACGCCGAAAAAAAAATCCTGATGGTAAAAATAGCAATAATATACGCCCCTGCACCACGATATACACTGGAACAACAAAGAGTAGAGATAAGGGATAAAGAACATATTTTTTTATTCACAATGCCTATACGGTGCTTTTGGGCTGCTTCTGCATCGTAGAAGGATTTGTCCCATAGAAAATTTACGTCGCATCCCATATGTATGTTGTGATATTTCTGCCGGGGGTGAGTAGAGCAACACACTAACATACTATTGTGTTTTGTATATTGCGGGACCTTAGTTGCTAGTTGCCATAACGATCAATTAATAAAAATCTTTAACTTTTGATGCACAGGAAAATCCGATAAAGAACGATAATTAAGTGGAAGAGAAAAGGTTTATATGTCAACGGGGTACAATACCCCCTATTGACGGGATGCGTCCACTGTGAAATGTAAATGAATGAACCTACAAGGACTCTATTATGAAATTGGTTTCAATAATCTCTCCCAAGGCTTCATCTACTCGTTCAAATATCTTGTGATATACTGCTATACTTGATAGTTGGATTAAAATGGAGGAATTACTTCTGATGTTGGGGGCTACCCTACCCAAAGTCCCACCCCAGTTGAGTAGGTTTTTTCCTCACAGATATTTTTTTTTTTTTCGTGAGGATACAATAAGTTGAAGTATTTCCTCAATCATCCCTGTTATTATTATTATTATTATCACTATTATCGTTTCATCTAAAGTAATTGATAATGTCCCAGACATCGAAGAGTTTTGATAAATGGCAGGAGATTGCGTCGCAAGGCAATATCTTTACTGATTCTAAACCTTCAAACAACAACAACAACAACAACAACAATAATAATAAGATCTTCTCACATCAACCCAAGACCCTGGAGCAGACACCCAAATCCAACAATAATAATACCAATACTGGGTTTTCGTTATTCAATAGTCGATCATCGACATTAAATCAGTACCCTTTGGATTTCTCTGTGGTTTCTGAAACTGCAACTTTTCAACAAGATGTTGCTGTCCCACCACCATCATCATCATCATCATCATCATCATCATTATCGCGAACCACCACCACAGCAGCAGTAGTAGTCCCAGACGGAGGACTCAATAAGGAATTAGAGGCCAGAAAAATCTTTTATAATATCTTCTTTTGGGCAGGATTCAGACTAGTCTCCAATACCGTTTCTCATATCCCGATGTTTGAAGGGTTGATGAACTCCAATATCGTGATCTACTACAGTCTCCTCGGGTTGGATATCTTGTTTGGCTACAATATAATCTTCGGGTTAGTGGTGTTGTTTAGAAATATCAACCCTGCGCCAATTACCAATAGTGTGACAAATGGGGAAAAGAAAACTGATGGAAAACCAGTGGCCTCCAAAAACTCGGCGGCGCCAGCTGCTAAGACCACCGCCAATGATAAACCACAACCTTTGAATATTTTGAAACCTACTGGATCCTCCATGTTCAATAAAACAGGCGTTATAGATAATCGTTCAACTAACCCAGCTGCTGCTTTGAAGCCTACATCTTTATTCAGTACCGTGCCGAAACCAGAAACTAAGTCTGCTCCTTCGACTTTTATGCCTTCTGCTAAATATTATTATCAAATGGGTGCGTTCAACCAGGCTAAGAAATCTTTTTAGAAAATGGCGATTATATCAATGATAATTTTTAAAGCTTAATGAATCTTCTCTGTCTTAAACACTCTTACAAACTTAAGTTAAAAGGAAAAGGAAAACGCAATCACTAGGAGAGCTAGTAAGGTGTAGATTGATAGTACAAACATAGTGTAATAAACATGGTAGCTTATCAGCACATAATAATTGAATTGTTGCAAAAATACGTTAAAAGTTAGTAAAACATTGGTGTAAATTCCCCCAGATTCCCATACTGTTAGATTGTTTCCCCCCCGGACCCTACACACGGATTATTTAAAGCCCCCAGAATCCCAACATTTAGTGCAGCGACCTAAACAAACCCACCAATTGAAAAAACAATAAGTTTTCCATCCTCATTGGTGTATATTATTCGCAAGATAAATTTTCCGCCGGCAAGTAATAATTCAATAACCTAAAAACACAAACCTTGCACAAATCGTGCAACGGCTCACCCATCGATGTATGGCTCTATTAGTCTATATGCAAATACACTTAACATCGCCCAGCTGCTAATATATCTTCAATCGCCGCCACTCTTCGGCGCAAAATCACGCAGCTTCTAATCCATTCTAATCATCGATGCTCATCGGCCCACAGCACAATACATAGCTTCAAAATATCCTAACTCTAAACTCAATATTGCTTTAACACACTGTAATTCCTAAAATATCATAATCTTTGACGTACATGGAGTGATATCGTAGGGAACCCGTGCTTCATTCAATGTGCTACTATGGCTCAGGAAGTTGTAATTGAATTCGGACCTCACACATGTTACTTCCGAATTTCTCATGTTTACCCAAACAGAGATCTATAATACAATACACCTTATTATTATAAGGACTAAACACCGCAACACTTGATCCAAAAAACAAATTGGGAAAACAAAAACTCGAACTCAAACACCTCCTTATTCCTTTTATACCATACAAATTTCCTAAATATTAGTAACCCACCATATCAATAACATAATAACCATATTGGGAGTTCCTAAAATCTTTGAGGTTGCATATCACTTTTTGCAACTATCATGGCACTCCGGCCATAGAAATATCAATAAAACTGGACGCGTTTTGGTCAGGAATATGGCAAATTAATTTTCATAAATTGTCTTGAATAGAATTTATTCCACCATGGGGACAAGTGGCATATACAAAATAAGAATTCGGCATGTCACGGATCATGGGGTAAAATGGATAGACATCACTCGAATGTGACAACCTATTCTTGATCCATTGGCTTTTTCATTCATTAAAATCTATTGAAACTTGGAAAAATCTGGCACACAATAATGGAGGGAAAAACTCTGGTATATAAGACCACAATGGATACCAGTGGAAAAGTCAATCAATTTCTTATCATCATTGTGAATGGTTAATTGTGGACTCCAGATATTGGAATTACATACAAACTATCAAATTTGAGGAGTTTGAACCCCCTCCCCTCTTTCGACTAAAACAAAGAATTTAATTAGAATGGATTGGATAATGGTATTATTTGTTCGTTTCATCACAGGGCAAGTTAGAGCATAACTGTCTTTGTGTCTTCTGAAATCCAAAAAAGTAAACCATAAACCTCTACCTGCTAACCAAAAAAAAAAAGGCTTCGAAGGTGACGAGCCTATTTATGCCTTCTTAAGCATAATACCTGGCAATTTATAATCAAAGGCAATGCAATTCACTCCCAACCTGGCCTCGTCTCCAGCTGTGCCTCCATTTGACCTCGTCATTACTTGTTTGCTTCACACCAATAAGCTAATAAGAAGCATTAAAATGCTTTTGCTAAAGTCATATCAGACCTCACACTCAAGCAAAAAAAAAAAAACTAATACAAATACTCTATCATCACACAACATACTTCGCACCATAAAATACATATTCAGCGTTCACCGGATTATAGTCTCTATCAGGGAAATCAAATAAAAAAAAACTCACAACAAACCCAAGTTCATTATATATAGAAAAAAAAATTGGAAAGGGAAAAGCATCACCAACTAAACCAATAATTTGTCATCCTCATATATTATAAAAACATTCATAATTCTGGAACCTACATCAGAGCAACCTAACTAAATCGTGGATAACTGTAACTTTGTGAACGCACACCAGAGCAAACCATCAAATCTCGAATCAAATCCTCGGTATGATAATATTACAGATCATCTTTGTAAAATACTGACTGGCCGACTGCAAAATACATAACGAAGAAAATATACGCAGAATTGCCTCCCTTTTATACACTTATTTTTTAGGGGGGGGGGGGGGGCGAAGAGATGAGGCAATCACACCCTTGCGGCGGATCTGCATGTGATACGATAACATTTTCTATATGAATATATGCTGATATATATATGCTGAAGGAAAACAGAACGAAAAACAAAAACAAACTAAAATTAAAATTAGAGGTTAATAATACAATTAATGGGTCTTGAACCACTATATACTTTTTTTTTTTTCATTTGAGATGATCTATGGTCCTGCTGAAAATCTGTTCAAACGTCATCTCTTTGTAGATTTCTTCGTTTTTGAAAGGACCAACAGGGTTTTGTACAAATTGAACATGAAGATTGACCACTGCATTCTTGAAATCATTCACTCTATCATCTGAGGTGGTCAGCGCAGTTCTAGGCTTTTTAACAGATAAAGATTGTGATTCTAATGTGGGCCGTTTGGTGTGGTTAGGAAAGTCTGGGATATCCACTTTTTTCCCATCCACCAGCGAAGGAAAGCCTTCTTTACCATAATTCAAAATCGAATGAATAGAAAAGACATTGGGCTTGTTGCTGGTATTGGAACCACCAGCAGTTAATGACGGCGATCCGGTGGACACGGCGGTTTCATCAAGAGTTGCCTTAGTACTACCAAGTGATTTATGGTTCAATTTTTTCTGGGTTTTCCTGTAAATCAAATCTTCCGATAATGGCAAGTCTTGTAATCGGCCAATATCCAAGGTTTTAGAAAGAACAATATCGGGTCTGTCAATGTTAATAATATTTTGAATGATATGGAACACTGAATTTCGCACCATATGAGACTTGTTGATCGCTTCCAAATGCTCGGTGATTTCTTTATAATTTTCTTGTGGTTCGATATGCGAGGAATTGTCAATATTTTGATTAATTGAATTATTGAAGGCAATTTCATAGTTGCGTTTTGTATCTTGGAAAACCGTTGGCGACAAATCAAGCCAGGCATTATTCAAAATGTTCGTAGATTCAATAATGGGGGTTTTAAGAGACTTGGAAATAAATTGGATCTTGTTGATGTTGAGATTCGTTACGCTCGGGGAGGAAATGATGTTGAGAGAGTTGCGAAGATTTTCCAATAATTTTTTCTGGTGGTTTCGTTTAATACTTTGAAACACGGTATTGGATTTTTGCAAATTTAGGAAAATGTCTTGACTGATACAGACCAATTTGATGTTGTGGGGAATCAAGTAATCTGGAACATTGTGATGGATGCTGCTTTCACATAAAACCAACACTTGATGATCCTGGGTGGCTCTTTGATGTGATTGGATATCCTGGCTGAGAACTTGCAAATATGATGTGAAAAACTCTTTGGAGGTCCAACCAGTGGGAGTGCTATAGTAATTGCAATGCTGGTTTAATGCATTCAATTTTGACGGGTTTGGTGCCAGGCTAATAAAGGATGCTCGACATTTTCGAGTGCCGTCGACGGTTGCACAACAAACCATGGTGATCAATTTGTTCAGCAAAAACGGGACTGAATCATTGGCGGTTGAGAAATTGTCACGGATATCATTTTGCCGGCCATATTCTGCTTGCACTTCATCTTCACTTTCCTCTTGTCCCTCATCATGATCAACATCATCTTCATCATCATCGTGTGGTCGTACTTTCTGGTCTGCTTCTTGTTTTTCATGTTCCTTGATATCATCACAATCTTTATTATCGATTCCGTATTTTTCAGCCCGTTCACGGTCCAATAATTGGTATTGCGTCAAATGTACATTGACGAAATAGATATTTTTAGGATCATTCAGATCAAAGATATTCTTGAGATGTTTCCAATCATTGATATAAACTTGTTTTGTGGCGCTTTTCATGTATTTCACTTCGAGATTCTTCATGGAAGTCTTATAGAGCTTTTTGAGTCGATCGCAAGCACTTTTGACGAACCCCTCGGCTTCTGTGGACGACAAATCAAACAAGGGGCAAAGTTGGTAGAATTTTGTTTTGATGAATGAGTCAGTGATAGGCATTTCATATTTCAACGCGATTTCGACGTACGTGACCAAGAATTCGTACAACTGGTCGAACTTTGAGTTGAGCACTCGGTAGCTGTTTTTAATTCTGTCAGGAACATCGGCATCAACAATCAATCCTGCGTATTGCTTGGCCAATTTCAAAATGATTGGGTTTTTTTTCCATCGATAGATGTTTCTGCGGTATTGAATGTAGAAGTTGAGAGCGGTCTTTGCCCATTCGATAACTTCTAGGTCTTTTTTCCCTTTTAGTTTTTCGGCAACCACCCTGGCCTTCATGTCGTAGTTTCCAGTTTTAATCAAGTCATTTTCTCCAGTGGTGGTGATGGAGTTATTTGGTGATGGGGTTTTGGGCATCTTATTAAGAGACAAGAGAAGAAAAAAACATGAAAAAAAAAAAAAAAAAAAAAAAAGAAAGAGGGAAGGTAAGAAAGAGTTGCAGGGAGTGGATGAGTGAGATATAGGGGCAGATCAAGTTCTATCTATATATATATATATATATATAAGGGTGTGCGTGATTGTTTGGTATTTTGCAGTGGTAAGTAACCCCAGTAGATATCCAAACTGTATTGTTGAGCAGCTCCAAATAAGAACGAACGTTAACACCGACCAGAAAAAAATGAAACCACCTGGGCACAATAACAATTGTCAAACCTTAACCGATTTAAGATTGGGATGCCGCGATTGTTCCCAAGGGTTTTCCTAATCAAAAAGTTCACCGGACCTGTACTAAGAGAAAAATCGTGCAGCGCCATCTTTGGAGAGTTCACCGATGGCTGCCTATAGGTTGTGATACAATGTGCAAAAGAAAAGGTCCTCGAAAGGCTTTTTTCCGTTTTCTTCCTGGGACATAAGGTTTTGCATTGCATCACCACAGCTAAGCTTATAATTTGGCTGCCTTCTTATTACCTGATCATCGGAAGATCTAGGCCACGGCTGTTGACCACTATTGTCATCCAATTTGAGGAAATTAACCCTACCCACCAAATATTATACCCCATGCGACGAATCTATCTATTGACAATTTACGATAGTCTCGTACAATCCCTCAAATCGAGCTGCAAACACGCTAACATATATATATTCATGATGATAAAGGCGATCTTAAATTAGGAAGCGGGGGACACTCAGCCACACCTCGGTGATGGAAATTGGTTTAGAACCTTTTGGTTCCTTCCTTCCAGATGCATTTGTTATTTGCAGATGGGGTATTGTTATTTGGTGCTAGTTGCTGCTTTCAAAACACATCAGCCAAGAAAAACAGGATTCGCCCAATAAATAATTTTATTCCATCTTTGTTTTTATGCTTTAGTTTTGTTATTTTTCCACACGGGCGCAGAGCTTAAACTACCGGTGGTATCCTTCAGCCCGTGGGTGACTGTTGAAATGTGACCCACCATAAATCACAAAATTGTTGCAACACCCTGATGATATTATGTAGGAACAAGCGGTTGCGGGCAGCCAGAGACGTCATACCTGCAGCGGCAGATCGAGATCTCGTGGGCCGCTGGCCGCTCTCGGATTAATATTGCCGTTTGCGTGCGAAGGGGAAGGAGCCAACGCAGTGCGTGCGTACATTCCCATCGCTACTACCGCACTGCTAGCATCCAAACTCTATCTCCCGAAGCTTGGTCTCTCTTATTAGCCTAATTACTCATTCTGGGCCTTTTATAAATAACCATCAACTGGTGGAGGAAGGACGTTCTTTCGGTGATCCAAGTTGTTGGGCATGGTTTTCGTGGGTTGAGGGGGGCAATAATCCAGTCTGTCGGTACTTTCTGGTGTGTGGGTTTGTATACCCGTACCAGTACGGGGGGAATTTCATCCAGGGTGTCCAGGTGTGTCCAACCTCATCGCCAAAAAAAAATATATATATTTTTTTTTTTTTTCTATGTGAAAAATTTTTGTATCTGCAAAATAATAAGGCCCACTTGAGTAAGGACACACACATTCTTCTCATCTCATAGTAATAACCATGCCAGAAGTCACTGACAGAAAGAGAAAGGTGGACCAGGAATCAGATAGCGATTCTGACGCCGAATTGGAAAAGCTACTTGGAGAAGAAGAAGGGATTGAATATTCTGACGCTGACACTTCTGGGTCCGAAGATGATGATGAACTAGAAAGCGATGCAGAATATATCAATGACGCTATTGCCAACATCCGTATCCGCTCACTTTCCAACTCCACCATTGGATCAGAAGGCAGACCAGAGTTAAAAGAAGGTGAAGTGTTGTCCGAATTCGCCGACGGCCAACCAAGAATCATTAGACCAGAAATCGACCCTGTTTACGATAGTGATGATAGTGATAAAGAAGACGTCAATGCTATTGGTAACATTCCTTTGTCCTTATACGACGAAATGCCTCATATCGGTTACGATATCAATGGTAAAAGAATCATGAGACCAGCAAAAGGTAGTGCCTTAGACCAGTTATTAGAATCGATAGATTTACCAGAAGGCTGGACTGGGTTGTTGGACAAAAACACCGGATCGTCATTAAACTTAACCAAAGAAGAATTGGATTTGATCAAAAAGATCCAGAAAAATGAAAACACCGATGAAAATGTCAACCCATACGAACCAACCATCGAATGGTTCACCTCCGAAAAAGAAATCATGCCATTGACTGCGGTTCCTGAACCAAAAAGAAGGTTCGTTCCATCAAAGCACGAAGCTAAAAGAATCATGAAGATTGTCAGAGCCATTAGAGAAGGAAGAATTATTCCTCCAGAAAAATTAAAACAACAACAAGAAGATGAAGACGATACTCCAGATTTCGACTTATGGGAAGACTCTCCAGATTCCCATGAAGACCATATCATGGTCCTTAGAGCCCCTAAGTTGGCTCCACCAACCAACGATGAGAGTTACAACCCTCCAGAAGAATACTTGCTCAATGACGACGAATTAAAAGAATGGGAAGAAACCGATCCTATTGACCGTACTAGAAACTACGTTCCAAAAAATTATGGTTCCTTAAGAAAGATTCCTGGGTATAAAGAATCGGTTAGAGAAAGATTTGACAGATCCTTAGACTTATACTTGGCCCCAAGAGTCCGTAAAAATAAGTTAAACATTGACCCAGATTCCTTGATTCCAGACTTACCATCTCCAAAAGATCTTAGACCGTTCCCAATTAGATGTTCGGTCATTTATAAAGGACATTCTGAAAAAATCAGAACGATTTCTGTCGATCCTTTGGGTCTTTGGTTAGCCACTGGTTCCGACGATGGTTCTGTGATCATTTGGGAAGTTTTAACCGGTAGACAGGTATGGAAGACTCAGTTGATTAACAAAAAGGATAACACTGAAGATCACATCGAAGCCATTGAATGGAATCCAGACCACGAAACCGGTATTTTGGCCGTCACCGTTGGGGAAAGCATTTATTTGATCATTCCTCCAATTTTTGGATTCGACATTGAAAATAACGGGTACTTGAAAATTGAGCAAGGGTACGGTTATGAAAAAGGTGGTAATAATAATGGTTCCGGTAACATTGAGGTTCCAGATGACGAAGATGAAGAAGATGATGATGATGACGAAGAAGAAGCTGAAGCTGAAGAAAAATCTACTAAGAAAAATGGTGGATCATCATCTGAAAAGAAGGCCATTGTTGCCAAATGGTTGAAACCTACCGCAAAACAGCAAGCCCAAGGAGTGTCACTTATAATCCAATGTCGTAGAACCGTCAAGAAGCTTTCATGGCACCGTAAAGGTGACTACTTTGTCACCACTTCTCCAAACTCCGGTAACGTTTCTGTGTTGATTCATCAATTATCCAAGCACATTTCACAATCACCATTCAAGAAATCCAAGGGGATCATGATGGATGCCAAGTTCCATCCGTTCAAGCCACAACTTTTCGTGGCTTCTCAGAGATTCATCAAGATTTACGACTTGTCGCAACAAGTGCTCGTGAAAAAACTCATGCCGGGGGCTAGATGGCTCAATTCTTTTGATATCCATTCTAGAGGTGATAATGTCATTGTGTCATCGTTTGATAAGAAGGTTCTCTGGCATGATTTGGATTTGGCCAGCACCCCATACAAGATTCTCAGATATCATGAAAAAGCGGTCAGATCCATCAAGTTCCACAAAGGTGGGTTGCCATTGTGGGCTTCCAGTAGTGATGATGGTACGATTCATGTTTTCCACGGGATGGTTTATGATGATTTGATGACTAATCCTTTGTTGGTGCCATTGAAGAAGCTTACTGGTCACAAGGTGGTGAGTAGTTTAGGGGTTTTGGATGTGGTGTGGCATCCAAAGGAAGCATGGTTATTCAGTAGTGGTGCTGATGGGTGTGCGAGATTATGGACTACCTAGTGTGTATTTCTAAATTGTGGTATAATAATATTTTCTTTAAAATCAGTTTTGTACTTTTAATAATAATGATAAACAACGTAATTATCAAGAAATTTAAGATTTATAATATGTAGAAAGGACTTGAAAAGAATTGAACCTCAGGCGGGTATGATTATGGGGCGTATCTTCCTTTCTTGGGTATTGTTTATTGTAACGGCTATAAGTCATCAGTGAGATTGACTCAGCCAATCAGTGACTATTGTATTAGTCCCTCTGTAAAAGGCTAAAAAACGGTGGTGATTCCCAGTCAATTGTCAGCTGTGTTGCTTTCCTCCAGCAAATAGTTGCTGGCAATTACGTAACAATAGTGGCCACTTCACACACAATAACAATTCCCGAGATGTCTTCCGTAAGTCTACCGATAAGCACGCGCACTACCCCCCAGCAAATAAAATTTAGCAGAAAAATAAGCAAAAAAAAAAAAAAAAATAAAAAAAAAATTGGGGGAGATACACTCTTCTTCTTTTATAATCAATAGTATTGTCAATTCATCGCAATGTCTTCTATTTTAACCTCTACTTTACGTACCGCCGTCAAGCCTCAAAACAGATTGATCAACACCAGAAACGCCATTGGTGTTTTGTCTTCTGTTAGAACTAAGGTCACCTTGCCAGACTTGGACTGGGACTACGGTGCTTTGGAACCTCACATTTCCGGTAAGATCAACGAATTGCACCACAAGAAGCATCACCAAACTTATGTCAATGGGTTCAATGACACTACCGAAAAGTTGATGGTTGCCGAATCTAACAACGATGCCAAAACCGCTGTCACTTTACAACAAAACTTGAAATTCCACGGTGGTGGGTTTGTCAACCACAACTTGTTCTGGAAGAACTTGTCTCCAGTGTCTCAACACGGTGGGGCTCCTCCAACTGGGCAATTAGCCACCCAAATCGAATCTCAATTCGGTTCTTTGGATGGTTTGATCAAATTGACTAACTCCAAGTTGGCCGGGATTCAAGGTTCTGGTTGGGCCTTTATTGTTTTCAACAAGGAAAACAACGCCATCGAAGTTGTCCAACGTTACAACCAAGATACCGTCACTGGTCCATTGATTCCTTTGTTGGCCATCGATGCTTGGGAACACGCCTACTACTTGCAATACCAAAACGTCAAGGCCGACTACTTCAAGGCCATCTGGAATGTCATCAACTGGAAGGAAGCTGAATCTCGTTACGCTTCTGCCATTGGTGCTTGAACATTATTCTCGTAATCACATTGGGTTCTATAATGAAATACTATGGTTTTTAATTATTTGATAAATCGAATGTAAGGCAAAAAAAAAAACTTATTTCTTTCGGAAGCATTGGAAAATTTTTGTGTATTATTAAGCAACGAGCGTGTGTCTAAATGCCCAAACGTAGAATTGAAATCTGAATATAAAGCAAAAAGTCGGTGAGAGAATTGAATAAACATGTATAAATATAAAACCAAAAAAATCTAGTAAGCAATATCTAAGAGAAACAAAAAAAAAACAAAAAGAAAAAAAAACATCAACAATCAAACAAGAACGATGGAACTTTCATTGGTGTACTTGACTTGACCCAAAGAAATAGTGTTGTCATCCAAGTTGATGAAAGTGTAAGCAGATCTCAAGAAGACGTCTCCCAAAATGACATAATCACCACTGCTTTCGACCATCCCGATAGAACATTGCTGAACCCCGTCCTTCATGTAGTAAGAACCATTGGTCAACGAGATGTTGTACAACATGTCCAGGAATGGCACCTTGATGGTGGTGTCGGCAAACTGGAAACTTAAAGGAGTACCAACGGTATCGCATGGAGCAATATAACTGGCAGCATTGGAGTCGTAGGTCCCGTATTTCTCAGTGTAGTTGCTGTATAAGTCGGATGGGGCGTACACTAGAGTGGTACCGGTATCGATCAACGCGTCGTAAGATTTGGTGGTCAACTCGGTGTTTTCGGCAACGATGCTGTCCAATTGCACGAAAAGGGCTTTATAAGTCGAACTTTCACTACCATCGGAGTTTCTCTTCAAGATTGGCAATTTTTGCAAATCTCCTTCGTATTTCGCTTCATCGTAGGCCCCAAAGATGATTTGCCCCGAAGTGGCGTCTTCGGAATTCAAGTATAACGAATAAGAATTTGACGAGGTGATGTTGTTCTTCTTCAACAACGCTGGCAAGTTCAAGTACTCTTGGCTGGTGACTTCTTCACTGAGGTATCCCATCCCACAAACCCCTTGGCCCGCAGAATTGGAGGTGGCCACTTCAAAAGTGGCAAGATCGATGGTGATATCATCGGAAATTTGAAGGGCGTCGACCACCAAGTACCCGGTGGCTCCCGAGCTATCACCATAAGTGATACTAAACGTTTCGTCTTGGAACTCAATGGCAGTGGAAGACCCATTGACAGCGTAAGTGCCGTGTTCTTGAAGAGCAGCGTTGGTGGTCCCGCCGGTGGCTGATCCGGTGGCAGGAATCCAAAGGTCAGAAGACCCAGTGTCGATTTGTAAGCTGACCTTTTGACATGGGGTACCAAAACAGAACTCGGCGGAGTATAAGGAGTAGTCGTTTTCGATGACCAATTGCACGTCCAAGTTGAGATTATTTTTGGACACCGTGGTGCCGCTGATCCCGGCAATTGCCTTGGAGACCCCTTTGTTCCCTTCAACTTGTAGTGTGCTGTTGCTGCTTTGAAGGGTATTCTTGATGGTGCTGGTGGTGTTGACTGACATGTTAATGGTGACTGGACCGCTAACACTTCTCTTATTCAATTCTTGACCACCAGAGGCCTTGACGGGCATGGCACCGGTGATTCTTTCGACTAAAGCGAGAAACAAGAAAAATATGACTTTGTTAGAGAACTTCATGATTCTGGGGGATCTCACTATATATTATTCTGCAGGAGATGGGATCGCGATGTTGACACAAATGAAGATTAAATGATATTATTATGTTTTGACAATTGCCATCATCTATGTCATATACCAGTTTATATATATGAGATATTCGCTAAGCACCGGTACTGCCACTTTTCATCAGAAACCCACTGGGTCGCAGTGCTTATCTTGGTTTTACCATCGGGGGCAGATGTTTCAATGTCGTTATCCATAATGCAGTACGCAGAACACGCATCTTTACCGCATGCGGTTTTGTCGAGATTTTTTACTGTATTGGCTGTGTAATTGAATCAAACGTCTATATATGACAATAGCCCAGTGTTTCTGAGACACAACCCTAAAATAATAAAAAGCAATATTTGCCGATAATGGCCCGATTAAAAAAAAAAAAAAAAAAAAAAAAAGAAAGAAAGAAAGAAATTACATCAACGCTTTTTAGCAAGAAAATAGATGGTAGACCAAATCACCTTCATTTTGTCCTCTGGGTTGATTCCGAGTCTTTGGGTCATTTCCGCAGCACATTCATCAGGAATATAGTGCTTGATATCTTTAACGCTTTTGATCTCTGGGGATGCCTTCTTGGTCTCCTCGACGTACCTATGGTACGCGCTCCAACTTTCTTGATAATTCTTATAATCTTTGAGAGTCCAACTTCTTGCAATCCTCAATTTTTCATCTGGAATATCTCCTTGCACCACCGGACGATACTTGTGAATCTCAATATCTTTGAACAATCCCAGTGGGATGGCCACGTCTTTGCAAAATGCTCTCAAGTGGTTTCTTCCCGGCTGTTCCCAGTACGGACCAAAGTATTCCTCTCCATAAGTGTACTTGTCGTAGATCTCCATATACACCTCCTTATCCACATTCACCACTGTCCCATCGGGCCTGGTCACCGAGAGCACCACAGGATCAACGTAGAACCAGTATGCCAACGTCCCATGGGGTTTTAACACTTTATAAGCCGCCTCGAAAAACTCTGGATGCTTGAACCAATGGAAGCATTCGGCCCCCGTCAACAAATCCACAGATTCTGGGGGGAACACTTCATCGAGCTTCTCTGCTGCCGCTTGCTTGAACAATAATTCCCCTTTGGTGATGGAGGAATGGTCCTTGGAGTTCTGGGTGTCTTTGCACTTTTGGATCATCCCCGCTGATGGATCAACCCCGTATACGGTGTCCGCGTACTGGATTTCTTCGTATAATGGGAAAGTCACTTGTCCTGTACCACAGCCAATATCCACAGACACAGTAGTGCCTCCTGAGGAAGTTTCTGGAGAGCTCTTCTTATGCCAATCGACCACATATTTAATGAAGGACAATGGGTAGGTGGGTCTAGCAAGTTCGTATTGATTGGTAGAAAAAGATTTGGTTGAGTATTCGGCCATGATGGATTAATTAAGATATAGAATCTGTGATAGACTTGGAAAATATTGATCCATCTAAATAATATCAACCGAAGCTGGATAAGGGCAATTATATATCCAGTCACCCCTGTCACCGCTCATATCTGACGCTTGGTTCCGACCCATATCACTGGTACAAAAACACGGGGGACTCCGATGATAGGAGCCGGTACCGCATATTGTAAATGTTTTGTAAACACTGGGGTGTCGGTCATATTGTAGCTTACTCAGATGATTGCCATTGGTTTATAGTATAATCCGTTTGCGGATATTCGTATTTTCTATGGAAATTGGGTGAGGGGAAAACAAGTTTATATAAGAAAATGGTGCGGAAAGAATGAGCACAACAAAACCTTTCTTAGGACTAACCATAATCCTCGCTCCAAGGTCTTTCGTTAAATGACATCCCAAAAATTAAAAATTAGGCCCGTAAAATTGACTCACCATGGTATTCATCACCACGTTACCACAAAGTTTCGCGTAAGGGTTAATCTTGGTGGATAATTCTTTTGATATCTCATCACCAAACGCCCCTGAAATGTACATGTAATGACTAGCTTCTGCTTCGAAGAAGTTCATGATCGCTCTAAGCTCTCCTCTATTTTTCTCAGAGCTTTCATTCTTTATAGAAGTCTCTAATCTTGCGGCCTTGATGATCAACATCGATGCAAATTGAGAGTAAGCGCTTTGCAAAACCGATGCTTCTTTTCTAGAGACCGTATATTCTGGAAATGCATCAGGAGAATCATTATTCCTAAACACCGGATCTGGTAACGATAAATCAACAGCTCTGTGCAATAAATCAAAGATTTCCACCTCTTTTTCTCTAATGTTATGCTTCTGAAGTAATTCCTCGTAGTCAGTTTGATTAGTTGACTGTTTCTTGATCATCGCGATGTTATATTGCAATGAAAGCCTTTTAACAACGGCATCTAAAACATAAAACGCCGCAAACTGTTTAGCTTCTCCATAAGCACCGAATATTTCATTGTCGACAATACGTTGACATTCTTTGATCACAGAAATATCTGGAAGAAAATGGTAGCCATAAGCATCAATATCGTCCTCATCGAGCTTCATGGCCTCAGCATCACGAGGCCTGCTAAAGGCATCTTGCTCCGCCAAAATAATCACTTTAGCTTCAAGGTCATAGAATTCTTGTACCCGATCTTCATCGGGAACATGTCGATTTGGGGTTCTAGTAAGATCAACAATGATGTTACCGACTGTATTAAGTTCCATGAACTTTGGTAAAAAGTTCATATCCTTGGTTTGTTCCTCGAATTCCCTGGCAGAAACACCAGCTGCTTCCTTATTGAACAACACTGCAAACACTCTTCTGTCATTTTTTGTGAGTTGGGGCAAGGCGAAACCGTTACGATGACTATATCTCTCTGGCATCTTTTATTGGTATGATGTTGGAAAGTTAAAGCGAATTGAAGACACACGTATAGGAAAATTATGAAAGACATAGAAAAAAGGGGAAACAAATTGGGATCTGCGAACATATCATTACTGAATTTTCCTAGAGAATGGAGGCTGCGAACCTATTTGTGTGCCACAAACAAGATACATTTGATATGCATATTGAATCATGGCTCTCTACTACAAGAACTTTACAAAACGAAGAAGTAATCGGTAGGAATATTAAGTAGCAGCACAGAAAAGCCCTTGAATGTGCTTTTTACCTTCAAGAGATATTATTTCTTGTTGATTATTGACAGTTTATGTCAAATAATAATAATATTCTTATGTAAATCCTCTGTGTTATCGCGTATGGAGGACAAAAAAAAAAAAGCAAAGATTACGCGCGAAAAAAAAAAAAAATTTCAATCCACAGCAATATTGTGTTGGAAGTTGTAAACCCTTTACCAACCCATATCATGTCCAAAGAAGGCAAAAGATCGAAAAATATCGGAGACCCACCCGTTGTTTCAAAGAAAAAGAAGGTCAATACAGGACTTGGCGATGATTACGATGGATATAAGCCATTAGAGGAAAATGAAAAGATTGCGGAGATAAATATCAAGGACATCGATGCCCAAACATTTTATGAAGACTATATCAAGCCGAGAAAACCAGTGGTTATCAATGGTGTAATGCCAGATTTAGATCTTTCTGGATTGAAATCAGATTCGATTGTTAAAACTCTTGAACGGAAAAATCATGAACAATACGATGTGCAGGTGGAAAAACGAGTCGATGGAGGGTTTGGTTCAGGGTTCCAAAGGCAAACTATGGCATTTGACGAGTTTATGGAAAAAGTAGTCAATGGAGAAACAGATGGCTACTTGACTACCCAATATGATGATGTTTATGATGAAGATATGGAGGATTTCCCTGAAGGTGGAGAGGAATTTAGTGAGGAGGAAGAGGAAGATGAAGAAGATGAAGGTGATGACGACATCGAGGAAAAAGAGCAAGAAAAGGCTATGATGGAAGCCATTAAAAGTCATCAGCAACAAGCAACACTGGACGATGTTGCTAGTGAAGCAGATTCCATTGATTTCAACGATTTGCATGACGATTTCGACGATTTGGGATCTGGGGGAGAGGAGGAAGAGGAAGAAGTACTTGATGATTGTCAGGGAGACCCATTATACGTATCAGAGGCAGTAGAGAGAATTTACAGTCTTGTTCAAAAACCATTGACTTCTCTTGTTGAGAAAGACAAACTTCCAATAATTCCTAATATCATGAGGACTTTAATTCCTCAGCAGATCAATATTTGGGCTGGTTCTGGCAAACCTAACCCTGGGTCTTTGAAAATTGAAATAGACGAAACCAAGAAAGGTTTTGGTTTGGGAAGAAGAATTCCTGGTAAAGGTACTTCTTCTGGGCTACATCATGATCATGCAAATAACTTATATATTCCCGTGCAGGGGAAGAAACGGTTCACGATTTTCTCTCCATCGGAGGCAGAAAACTTGTATACTGTCGGTGATATAAATAAAATATTCAATTCAGGGGTCATTGATTATACTCCAAACGAAAGGGCTCCAAAGTGGAAGCCTGTTAGAAGTGATGGTGCAGTTATAGAAGAAAATATTGAAGAAGAAGACGATGAAGAAGAGGAAGTCAATAAACCAAAGAAACTTGATCCTCCATCCTTTTGTGAAGTTCCTCCTATTCTTCTCCATTCTAATGAATTAGAAGAAAAAGAAAAGGTGACTCTCAAGAATCTCGAGAAGAAATATTTTCCAAAACTCAGTAATGCCAAAAGAATCACTATCGAGTTGAAAGCCGGCCAGATGCTCTATTTGCCAACCGGTTGGTTTCATGAAGTCTCGTCATTTGGGTTGACAGACGAGTCTCTGGATAATATGCACATTGCTGTAAACTATTGGTTCTATCCCACTGATGGCGAGGTGTTTGAAAATCCATATTTAGATCCATACTGGAAAACTGATTTCCAGAGAACTCAGAAAGCTTACTCTTTATACAGGCAGGGAAAGTTCGAGTTGAGCTAAAATATGTACTATTTAAGAGAAACGAAAATGCAGATATTAATTGTATAAATACCCATAATTTACCGTTGAGATCATCTTTCATTCTGATATATGTATGTACAGGTCTTGTTCTTCTGCTGGGAGGATCAAATTATTCAAGGATCAAATTAAGCAGGTTTTGGTTTATTCCAAAGCCAATTTTCCCCCATTCTATAGATACCAAAACCAATCAAGCCAATACCATTAAGTTTGACAAGATTCTTCCACCAAAGAGGATTGACTCCAGGCTTTTCATTCTTAAACACTTGGCCAGTACCAAGATATACCCCGGACCCGATGGCAGTGATGGAGCCCATTACTTGACAGTAGAAACAGTTCTCCACCTCTTTCTCGGACAAGTCTCTTGAAGGTGGAGGATTAAAGACATCAGCAATATTGCTCATTTTTTGCAGGTACAATAATAGTAATTTGAAAAAGATAAGAACCAGAAATTCTTTCTAAAGCGGGTCTTCCATATGTAAAGAAAAAAAGAGTCTTTTTTTTTAATATCCGATGAGAGTGGCGAGAGCCCAAAAAAAAAAAAAAAAAAAAAAAATACGCCAAAATTTACGTTGTTGGGAAATTTGAGTGGTACGTGATGATGGATCAAGGAAGTGTATCGACAAGCCAACAGGGAAGGAAAGTTGGGCGCCAGTGGGGAATAGAAATCAATCAATAAAATGGCGTCTAAGCTAGAAAAACAGCGGTTGGAAAATATACAAAGAAACAAGGAGCTTCTCAGGTCGCTTAGTCTTGATAAGATCTCGTATGAGATCAAGAAAGATGTGGAGGAAAAGAAAGCCGAGGCCAAGGCGAAAAGACAAAAGAGGAAGATCGATACTACCCCAAAAGAGCCTACTAGAAAGTCTCGTCGACTACAAGGGATCAAAATTGAAGATACCAAGGATTACCAGGATGCCATGAGGGTGAAGGAGTTACAGCAGATTGAGGAAGAGAAATTGGAGAAATTACGCACTATGAAACTTCCTGGCAATGTATCGTTGATTGATATTTTAAAAGAACAGAATAAAGACAATGATATTAAAGGAGAAGATAGTGGGGATGATAAATTACTCTCGCAATTTTCCAAATTGTCCGATAACTTTTCCGTGGGGGATTTCTACGAAGTGATTTCCAAAAAGCCAACCGATGATAAATCAATCAACAAACTTCGAAAAGAGTTCAAGTCCATCAATTTATATGAAAAATTCTTGCCCAATCAAATATCATTGACTGAAGATAGGTTGGCAATTATAAACTTCCACCCATCCAATACCGAAAAAATAATTATCGGCGGTGATATTTTAGGAAATTTAGGGATTTGGAATCCGAATTCTGATACCGATGACAGCCCCGCTATAACCCTGTTCAATCTCCATGGTAAGCATATTTCGAAAATTGCATTTTCCACTAAAAAACTCAACAATCTTTACACCGCCAGCTATGATAATTCTATCAGATGCACCGATTTGAAGACGTTGAAATCCACAGAAGTATTAGGGTTGCTTGATGATAATGGAAATGATATTGGTATATCGGATATCCAATTATCAACCCCAAACACTTCACTGTATGAGAATTTACTATTTTTCACTACCTTGACAGGCCAATTCGGGTCATTTGATATTAGATCAAAACCAAGAACCACCAGCATTAATCTATACCGACTAAGTGACAAAAAAATCGGGGGTTTTTCCATAAACCCCAACGCTAATTATCAATTATCAACAGGATCATTGGATCGGACATTGAAGATTTGGGATCTTCGAAAAGTTAATGCCAAGTCTAGCTGGTCAGAAAAGTTCCCAAGCGATGCCTGTCTTCATGCGTATGGTGGGTTCGGCAGTCGACTAAGTGTAAGTTCTACTGATTGGAATTCCAGCGGGGATATTGTTTGTAATGGGTATGCTGATGCAATTAATATATTTAAGCTTGGGGATACCACCCAGTGGGACAGTGATTTCCTTTATAAACCCAAAAAGAAATCGAAAGAAATCATCTCCATGACGTTGAAGCCAGACCACGTAATGAAGCATAACTGTCGTACTGGTAAATGGGTTTCCATCTTGAAGGCTAGATGGCAGATGAACCCAAAGGACGGATATGAGAAATTTGTGATTGGAAATATGCAAAAATTCTTTGATGTTTACACCGCCAACGGGATTCAAGTGGCTCATTTGGGTGGGAAGTCTATTACTGCTGTGCCGGCAGTGGCCAACTTCCATCCAACAGAGAACTGGTTGATTGGGGGAACTGCGAGTGGGAAATGTGTTTTTTTCAGTTAAATCGGACTTTTTTTTCTTCTGGAATATTATTATTATTATTATTATTATTATTATTATTATCGTTCTTTCTGTATGGCCTTTGTAGTTGTTACACTGACGCATCGTGGTTCATGAGCCCTGCAGTACAACTCATCTCAAAAAAAAAAAGAAACGCTTCGGGGATCTCTCTCCTCTCTGGAAAGTTTGTCACATCATTTTCCATCTGTTTTCATCATATTTACCAAATGTCTTCTATAACTATTTCGACAAAATACACAGGAGAAAGGCCGAGAACAAACTCAATAAGTTATAACGACGAACCCACAAAAACGCCCAATAATAATTAGTCCATGCCTTCTATTTCTCCAGTACGCACAAGAGATGCTTATCGCCGACCGTTAACACCAGAAGTACCACCAAAAGATGAGCTTCTTAATCTGAAGAAAAAACAGCTCAAGAATAAGCTCCACACCAGCAAAGCCATTTCCTCCGAACCATGCGAGTCCTTATATGGTTGCAGTTTGGAATGCTGTGTCAATTTGATGGATTTGGTGAATGGGCCATATCAGAATTTGCAAAGTTTAGGTCACACACGACGGTCGTCAAACAACGATTCTAACCAGATACTCCATTCTAGTATTTTGTACCCTGGATCCAATTTTTTTGGCAGCCAGATATTTCAAGATAAGAGATATGATCTATCAATAGAGTTGAAACACGTTGACTTGAATCAAAGTTACATGAATGGATATTTATCAATCAAGAACTTAACCGAAAAGCATCCAGAAATCACAACGTTCTTTGAAGCGGAGTTGATTAGTGAAAACCATAATTTCTTGAGTAGAAGAGCCACTGATGATTTGCAAATTAATGATACGATCGATATATCTAATTGGAGCAGATTTCCTCATTGGAGGCAGGATATTCTCCCCAGAGTCCGCCAAAGTTTGTCATGTTTATCAGTTCTTGATCTAAGTGAGAAAAAGGATCCATATTTCAATAACCCGTCGAATTTGTACATTCATAAGGATTATTTGGATCAGCGCTATATTTACATGAGGTGGAAAGAAGTGTTCTTGGTTCCTGATGCCACAAAAAAGTTGATCTCTGCTTCTTACGACGGGATCTACTACGTGTGTTTAGACCAGTATACCGGCAGCATAACGGGGTATTATTACCATGGAAAATTAGAAGACCAGTTCCTTGATTTGGTGCACGTTTCATCAAGAGGTGCTTGCCAGTCTTTTGAGTTTTGCTAGGGATGTATCGATCGACATCATCATTTTTATGTACTGTATGTACGGACAATTATTTAATTTTGGAATTTTTGTTGCTCATAATGAGTGAGTATCGATCTATATACTTGGACTCGATTCCTCAGTGGAAAAACGATGCATTATTATTAAAATGGTGAATTAAGATGGTCGTTCTAAGTATGAGTGGCGCGCGCTTAGATGGTCGCTGATGGTTCAGAAACACCTTTCATTATATTCACTGCGAACAACATCCTTGACTCACTATAGATGGGGATATGTAACATATATCATGGCACTATTTGGTGTAATAATGTAACCCAGTTTGAGCTTCTTCACTGCTCTCAGTTCTGTGAGAGCAAAATACATGTTGAAAAGTTTTGAGACGATATAGGCATCTTCTGTTTGTGTAATTTCGCAGAATATTATTATCATAGTTTTCTTTTTTCTTTTTTTCAAGAGAATTCTAGTATCTGCTCGAAGACTAAAACTACCATAATTAATAATAATATAAAAAAAAATGACAAGTCAGGCTGTTATTGGGGATGATTTTCGCTCACCAATAGTATCAAGTTTGTACAACAACTTAAAAGATATTGAGAAAATGAAAAACTCTGAATGTTACTCCAACAGTAGCATTTGTTATAAGGATTTGGGTTCTGAAAATCATGAATATTCCTTGGTCAAAGAACTGAACAATATGGTAGAAAATTCTATCAGTATTCCTTCACCAATATCCGACATTATGATTCGTAATAGTGAAACAACAGCACTGGCTTTTTCAAATACTCCATCAATAGTCTGTATGAAAACCACAGAGTCTGTGGTGAGCCCTCAAGATTTCATGAACAATGCAAGAAATTCATTTCTATACCCTACCAATATGTTTTCTTATATTAAGAATAATATAAGAGATAACTCAGCAATGTCTGATTCAACTGCTAGCCCAAATTCCATCAATATCACTTATTTTCCTAATATGAATTCAGCATCACAAAAAATGGCGTTGAGGAGGGAAAAAATAATCGAGGAATTATTAAAAACAGAGCTGTCATACATTGAGTTCTTGAAGCTATTGTCCGAGACATATACTGGGATTATTGAAAGCAGTAATTTGGGAAAGCTTTCAGGTATCCCCTTGATTGACTGCATTGAGAGACTTATTAGTGAACATCGAAAGTTCTTATTTGAACTTCAAAGATTTCAATCCAGCTCACCACTTACAGGTTCAGCATCCCCCAAAAATACAAGAACTCTTCATTCAACCAGTGATGAATTTACTTTTTCAGTGTTTTCTTATGGTACGGCAGTCCATATTTCCAGGATAATAGCAGATAAAGCAATTAGTCTATTCTTTTATGAAGAATATTTTTCAACAATAAAGTTAGTTTCCCAATTATTAGAGAAAATGAATAGTACTGACTTTCATTTATGCAAAGTACGTTTGGTAATTATGATTACCCTTGTGTTAAGAAGATTAATATGATTATTACTAACCGAAAAACAACTTGAAAAACAGGGCTATGAAAAATATTTGGAAGCAATGCAACCAAAAGAAGAAAAGCTTGATTTATCTTTAGTGTCGCTTTTACAGAAACCTGTTGCCAGAATTGGTAAGTATAGGTTGTTGGTTGAAAGTTTATTGCAAACAATACCGGAAAATGATGAATCTATCCCACTTGTGGAATTTGAATTAGAAAGGATAAAATCTAAATTAAACATTATAAATCACTTAAATGATAATTTAGAAAAGACAGATATAACCAAAACATTATTTTCTAGGATTTTTTTTGAGGTGGATCAATGGTCATTTCCAGTCGAGTGTTTTGGCTTACCATTATTGTGCGGATCGTTGGGATGTGTCTGGAGAGAGATGTCAGGTAAATTGATAAATCAAATTAATGGACTATTTCTTTTCAAGTCGACTCTAATCGTGTGTGATATTGTGAAGGAAGATAAATACATTGTGAGGTTTGTTATTCCTTTATGTTGTTGCAAAGTTCAAGATAATGAAGCAACTGAAGGATTGTACTCCACCAACCTAGGCTCCTTCAAGTTGTTGTTTGAACATAATTATGGGTTATACGAGATCTCATTATTAGGACTTTTGAAAAATGAAATTGGAATCTGGAAGAATCAACTAGAAATGTTGACAAATGTACTCAATGGGCCTTACGAGTTTGATTATTCAGTTTCTTTATCAGAAAATGCTGCGCAAAAAACATCTTTAATTCCCAAAAGAATCTCTCCTGTTGACATTTCATTGAATAGATTTAACGACAATAATTATAATTTTTCAGATTGTTATTTTGGTGAGTTGATAACATTTAGAGCGGAGTTCATTACTGCCGATGACCGCACTTCCAGTCTGAATAATAAAAAAGTTGTCACAACTCTTGAGTGCTCGACAAAAATCGAATTCAAAGAACAAAATAGATTTACAATTGAGGACAAGTTAAAGGAGGTGTGGAGTATGGAACTACCCAAGCTCACAAAGATTAAAAAAACTAATAGTTTCATCACGATGTGGGGACTTGGAGAAAGAAGGAAAAGAAGAAGCTTCAATTGTTTTAGATCTGGCACTATCAAGCTTTCTACAACAATCAAAAGAGTTGCAACTGCCCCCAATCACCAGCAGACTTTGAAAAAACATTCAACTGATAGCTGAATATACGACCGTTATCGTGTCGTGTTCCGTGTGTCGTGTTGTTGTATCTACAAAGTTAAATAAAGATCAGTTTGAAATACCATTTTGTTTTAATTTGTTTTTATTTTTGCTGTAAAATAAATGACGAGAAGAAAAGCATACTTTCTTTCGCTTGGGGTGTAATAAATAACAATATTCATATTCATTTAATAAGTACGACTACTGTATTTGGCATCGTTTGTTGAGCTCCATTCTCTCTTTTGGATGCCAGAAACATTGGCCTTCATTTCACCTTCTTTGAGGATCTTCAAGATGGCATCTTCTGCCCTTGAGGAACCAAATTCATTTTCAAGCTGCTGATTTGATACCTCATCCAATACACCTTCGTTGCCGCCAACTCTGCTGTGGAACACCTTGTAGACGGAAATAACGTCACTCAATGGTACGGTTGAATCCTCTTTGTACTTTTCGTAAGCGTCTTTAGAGTCAATAAACACGCTATAGTCGCTATTGCCTTTATAGAAAACTCTGATCTAATAGAATTGGGATTATGTGTTAGTGAAAAGCAATTTCCAAAGGAAAAAGGGTCCCCAAAAACTATGTTAATATTGGGTTGGATACTTACTGGAGGAGAAGACATTGTGATTTGATTATTATAAGTTTGGAAAAAGTAGATTGATTAGATTAATATAGGTATGATAAATGGATATAGGAAATTAATTTTTACTACTACAATAACTTAAATGCTGTAAAATAGGGAAAACTTTCACAATTTATACGATTTATTGGTTAATGTGTGAGTACTTTGGTTGCTGCTGTTATGTCATCTTCATGCATGGTAGTTTGCTAAGGGGGCCCTGCCCTGTAGGAATGAGAGAACTGCATGTGATGTATACAATAAAGGTGTATCGGATATGTTAATCCCAGATCTTCTGGAAATTTCCCATTTTTTTCTGGACGAGCTTACACTTCTTGAGCTTTCAATGGGATCCCCCAAATTGTATTATAATACTTGTAAATGATGTACACCAGGAGGTACGTAATTTGGATTTCTCAAAATCCACCCACAAAACAACGGAATGATGATCCAGAAAATGTGGACTTTGGTGGCCCCTGGCTTTATAATGGAATTGTTGACAGTTGAGCTGGAGGACGGAAGAAGGCTTTAAGGATGCAGAGGCTAAAATTAAATCGTTTCTACGAGATTGGGGTCTATCACTACGGCATTAGGAGGTCAAATGTTTTTATCAAAAATCTTGATGAGAGAGAAGCAAGTCCATTCATTTTTTTTTTTTTTTTTTTTGGATTAAGGGTCATCAGATACAGGTCCTTCTTTAATTAGGAGTGGGAAAGATTCTCGAACACTCGATGTTGTGTGTGCTATTCAGGTAGCTAAAAAGAAACTGATAGTGTCATCCATGAAATATGAACGGGGAAAAAGGTGAATATGAATGAACTTTATAAGCCTCAAAGAGTTATTATCAAGCAAACGAGAAACAGAGCATGAATATATCCAACGGAGAACCACAAGATGAAAGCGACCAGCATCATGATACTGGAGCATATAACTTGATATGCTTTTAAAGATCCAGCTTGGTAATGGGAATGGCCATTTTATTCACCTGATATTGAGAGATTGGGCATTTTTGCTCTTCGTAACTACCATCAACAATACAATAATAACATAATAATAATCCGGTGATACAGAACATAATACATTTTTTATATACAAGAAATTAGAAGAGTGCTGAGAATATTTAACCAGCAACGAAAAAAAATAAAATAAAAAACAGTAATACTAATAATACAAGTTTATCCCCTTTAATTTCAAAATCTCACTTCCATAACATCACCCTGGTATCTTCTAAATCATTCACGAACTGGTCCTTAATTTCGTCTTCCAAATTAAGTCCTTCTTTCCCAAAATGTTTTATGAAGAGATCATCGGCCTTGCCCTTGATGAATTCCGATTCTTTGACAGATCTGGCAGATTCGTAACCTAGTAGCGACAAAGATTTTTTCTGAGAGTCAATGCAATTGAACATGGCTTTTGTCCTTTCATTACACATGGTGAATTTCTCAGTATAGCTCCCACTTTTCAAGCAACTAAGTAGTAAATGCTGGACCTCGGCACAGTTTTCTAGTATTGCGTGCTTCTTTGTGTTCTGTAGTTGGTACTGCTCAAATTCTTCCTTTTCATTCGCTGTAGTTGGAATATGATTTTCCCCAAGTAACTTCTGCAACCCTTTTCCTATGGCACCATCATTGCTATCACTACTTTGTGCTTCTGCCTGTTTGACTTCAATCTCTAACCTATCATTTTCTTTGAGGAAAAAAGCTTTTTGTTCCTCCAGCAAATCTTCCAAAATGCCGCTCGAAGATATATCTTTCTTTTCAGAGGTACCAAAAAACGAGAATATTCCCATAGTCTATGTTGATATTTTATGAGTTAATTGATGGTTCAAATACCTATCACTCATTCATCACTGGTACTTCAACATTTTTGTGGTGTTCGACCTTTTTTCAACATGGGTTACCCCCCTGATATACCGCCAACATGCATCAAAACGGCGTTTGTGTTTGTGATATCTCCAATCGCTGTCAACAGTTAAAAAAAAAAAGTGAAAAAGAAAAAAAAAAGTTAAACTTTTAAAGTCGAGCCAAGAATATAAATTGTTATCAAATATTTGGAGACAAATTTAGAGACAGCAGATGGTAGTCTACAATGAAAACCATGAAACACCTTTCAGTAAGAAAGGCCATGTCATATATGAAAAGGCCAATTTCTTCATAGACTCCCGCTATGAAATTCAGCGGATCCTAGGAAAAGGATCTTACGGTACTGTTTGCTCCGCAATAGACAAAAAGGTGAAAGACAACTCCAGGCCCAGTGAAATCGCCATCAAAAAAGTCTCGAATATCTTCACCAAAGAAGTGTTGTTGAAGCGAGCAGTCAGAGAATTGAGATTAATGAGGTTTTTCAAAGGTCACAAAAATATTGTTTCACTAATTGACATTGATATTGTCTATATAAAACCTTTTGATGGGTTATATTGTTTCCAAGAACTCATCGAATATGATTTGGCTAGAGTTATCCAATCGTCAGTTCAGTTTTCTGAGTTCCACATAAAAAGTTTCTTGTATCAACTTCTATGTGGGCTTAAATATATCCATTCAGCTGAGGTTATTCACAGAGATTTAAAACCGGGAAACGTATTGTGTACTATGCAAGGTATCTTAAAAATTTGTGATTTTGGATTGGCTAGAGGAATTTGTCAGAGTTATTTGAGAAAATCAACATCAACAATCACCAATTATGTTGCCACTCGCTGGTACAGGGCGCCTGAATTGATTTTAAGCAGACGAAGTTATTCTAAGCCGGTTGATATGTGGGCCATTGGTTGCATTTTTGCGGAATTGTATGGTAGAAGACCATTATTTATTGGTAATGACCAGCTACATCAAATCACTGAAATAGTTAAGGTCTTGGGCACTCCATCAGAAGAGGTTATTTCCAAATATGGTTCTCGAATGGCTTGGGACTTGTTCTCACCCCCTAAACCACAATACCAGGCAATTCCTTGGTGTGATATTTATGCCCACATCAGCAATGAAGCGGCCGAATTGTTGATGCACTTGCTATGTTGGGATATAGCCAAGAGATATTCGGTAGAGAAAGCATTAGACCACCCCTTCTTGAAAAACATTAGAGATACTAATAATGAGCCAAGTTGCAAACTGCTATTTGACTTTAGCTTTGAAAACACGGAGACAACTTTGCCAGATTTAAAGGTTATACTTCAGAAGGAAGTAGAAAGCTTTCGTGTTGAAAGAAGTGGCAAAATAATTCATTCGTGAAAATTCGTGAATGTTCTGTTATATATGAAATATGAATATATCCTTCCGCCCCGCTTGTGGTACGGCTGAAGTAAGTGTGTACCATTGGGACGGCTGCAATGTAGTTTCCTCGAATTTTTTTTTTCTGCAATCTACTCGGTTATCAATTTTGACTCATAAAAATTGTCAGATAAATTTCAGTTCAATGCTTCCACTTATAGTCAAAGATCCCACTCTGTTTAATTGCAAAAATAACTAAAAGTTTTTGGCTCAAAAATGTCCGAAGAAATCGACACACATCTTATTGATAATGAGGTACCTAAAGATAAAGCTAGGGTTATCAAAGATATCACGGCGGGAACCATTGGAGGGATTGGTCAGGTATTAACTGGCCAACCTTTCGATACTGTTAAGGTGAGATTACAGTCATCCAGTGAATATAAAGGTCCAGTGGATGTTGTGAAGAGACTTTTAGCCAACGAAGGGCCTACTGGGTTTTACAAAGGTGTATTGACCCCATTGGTTGGTATCGGGGCATGTGTTTCGATTCAGTTTGCGGTCAACGAATACATGAAAAGATATTATACAAATAAAAATAAAGGGCTGGTGAGTGAATCGCTAACTTTAGGTCAATTCTACATGTGTGGTATTGCCGCAGGGTTTGCCAACGCTTTCTTAACATCGCCAATTGAACACATCAGAATCAGGCTTCAGACTCAAGTTTCGGCGGAAGGGGCACTATATAAAGGTCCAGTCGACTGTATTAGGAAGATCTACTCGACTTCAGGAACTGCAGGGATCTTCCGTGGATTGGGTCCCACCTTGGTGAGAGAGTCCCATGGGATGGGGATATATTTTGCCACTTATGAGTTCTTGATCAATGAAAGTATGAAGACAAACAAGGTGAAGAGAACCGATATTCCTGGATGGCAACTCTGTGCTTTTGGTGGTATCTCTGGTGTCACCCTCTGGATGATGACTTATCCTATTGATATCGTCAAAACTAAGCTCCAAACGGATGATCTTAAGAACAAGGCATTTAAAAACTCCTTCCAATGTGCGAAACATATCTTACAAACTAGTGGGTACAAAGCATTCTTCAATGGGTTCAGTGTATGCTTGTTGCGTGCCTTCCCTGCTAATGCTATGACTTTCTATGCCTTTGAATTGGCTATGAGAGCCTTGGGATGATTTCATTGGCGTTCTATTATCTCCTGCTGGTGCTATTTTTTTTGTTTTTTTTTGTTTTTCTATTATTTTTCTTGTTTTGTTTATGCTCGTTTTTGTCATCTATCTCACTTTGAGTTCTTAGTATTTCCTTTTGTTTTACCTAAATTGACGGTGCTTTATTATGTTGATATATAAAGATAAGGCTCTTACCCGTAAGGACAGAGTTATTCGACGGATCAAAGAGAAATCAGGCACAATTCATGATTCTTGATGCCTTCACTGAATTAGTACTTGTCTGAAAAGGTTATTTGATATATATTATTGATGAGGTAGACTAGTGCCAGTGATATCAATTGTTGCAAATCTCTTTCAGTTTGGATTGATAGTTGCTTCTTGCATTCCCTTTTGAGGATGATTCAGATATGACAAAAAAAGCACTGGTGTTACTGTTCCCATGGATTTCTGACCTTATATATAACTAATCATAATTCAAGTGGTTTTTTTGGCCTTTCCAACGCCCAATTTGTCTCTGGATTGTATAGTATAGTAGACTTACTAGTGTCTCGGTATGTGAATATATAATCACATGATTACAGATTGGGAAATTTTTTTTTTTTTTTAGTTACGCATTTTATGGAATATTCAGTAGATCGTCTTGGTCAGCAATATTGGATCATCGATCATCAAGAAGTATGTTCAGATCCTCTCTTATTAAGTCCCTCAAATACTCGAACAGGGCCAGCTTCTGCCGCTCTGGTCAATTTTTGACGCCTTCAGCCCGCTTATTTTCCAACTGTTCAGTATTGAAAAACTCAGCGGCATCAACCGAACCATCAACGCCTGCCCCAAAGAAAAGAAAACAATTAAGTAGAATAGCCATTGGTGGTAGTGATGCTAAGAAAGAAAAGCTCAGAGATGCTAGTCTGATTGAATTTTCCACCTGGAAAGCCGGGGTTTTGTTATTGGTGGTGGGGTCTGTGATGGTGTTTTATTTCAAAAAGGAGAAGAAAAGATTGGATACCCAACGTGAAGCCGAAGCCAATAGAGGCTACGGGAAACCTTTAATCGGGGGGCCTTTCAATTTAGTCGATGACAACGGCAAGCCATTTACCGAAAAAAATCTTTTGGGTAAGTGGTCCTTGGTCTATTTCGGGTTCACACATTGCCCGGATATTTGCCCTGATGAATTAGATAAGATGGCCATCATGCTTGATAAATTGGATATTGACCATAACATTGATATTCAACCAATTTTCATAACCTGCGATCCAGCCAGAGACACTCCAGAAGTGATGAAGGAATACTTATCCGAGTTCCACCCAAAGATGATTGGTTTGACCGGGGAATACGAAGATATCAAGAGTACTTGTAAAAAATACAGAGTTTACTTCTCTACTCCAAAAGACGTGAAACCAAACCAAGATTATTTGGTGGACCACTCTATTTTTTTCTACTTGATGGATCCAGAAGGTCAGTTTGTTGATGCTTTGGGTAGAAATTATGATGAAAATAGTGCTGTTGAAAAGATTAAAGAACAGGTTAATGCGTACATTCCAAAAGACCAAAGAGAAAAGAGAAAGGAAGGCTTGCTTTCATTTTTGTATAATTAGATCTAATGAATCATGTATATATAATGTTTTACTGATAAATGAACAGAAAAGTGACTGTATGTATTGTGCTTCTTTCGTTACTACGAAAATCAATATAGATATTACTAATAATGAATTGTTACATTTTTTTTTTCTAAAGAAATACATAAAATGTGTGGATTACTATATAGTCGTGATTAAAGGCATAAACTAAAAACGAAAACAACGAAATAAGTAGAAGAGCTAACTGTCGAAAACATCATGAAATAAAAAAAAAAGTACAATCAGAACAATGTCACAAGAACAAAAAAATTAATAGACCTTCTTTTTTTTTTTTTTTTTTTTTTCTATTTTCTTTTTTCTATTTTTTGTTCGATAAAATTGAACTAAGCGTTTCTAGAAAGGGTTCCCAAAGCCTTAATTCTTTCCCATAAACTTATACTGTATCCTGCAACGTTCAAAGCGCTGACAAATTCCCAGGCCTTTTTTCCATCTGGAATAGGGTAGTCGAGAGGTTTTGGAATCTTGGTAGACACAAATGGGATTTTATCATAACACACGGATTTCTCAACACAAAGACCTCTTAAACCTTCTTCACCCCCAAATTTACCATAACCGGACCCTTTAACACCACCAAAGGGCAATTGACAGACATAGAAAGTTGCAAAATCATTAATAGCAACATTTCCCGCTTTTAAACTGTCTGCAACATAATTACAAGTGGCGTAATTGTTACCAAAGACCGAAGCCCCCAAGCCGTATTCAGTGGAGTTGGCAATATTAATGGCATCATCAACGTCATTAGCCTTCATAACAGTACATATTGGGGCAAAACATTCATCAGTAGCAATTGCCATGTCTGGTGTGACATCCACCAACAAAGTTGGGGTGAAATAATGGCCTTGAGGATAATTTGGATGAACATATCTTTTACCACCATAAACCAATTTGGCTCCTTGTTCGACAGAAGTCTCAATGATATGCTCCAAAGAATCAAAGCGAGTATCAGTGATCATACCTCCCATATCGATTTCTTCCAATTGGTCAATATCAGAGCCTAATCTTAAAGTCTGAATTCTCTTTTCCAAAATTGCAACTAATTGATCATAAACTTTTGGCATTGCAATGATTCTTTCAATACCGATACAGTTTTGACCACTGCTTTGGAAAGTTCCTCTCATGATAATACTGGCAACTGCCTCCACATCTTTCACATCATCAAGAACAATGAACGGATCTTTACCACCTAATTCAACAACCACAGGAGTCAAGGATTCAGAAGCCGCCTTAACAACATGATGGGCCACTGGTCTTGAGCCAATAAATGTAATGTGTGACAAACCAGGATGAGAAGTGAAATAATCGGCATCATTTGGCCAACAGTAAACCAATTGAACTAATTCAGGATCATGACCACAAGCTAATAAAGCAGCTCTGGCAATTTCCAAGAAATAAGTTGAGCTCCAAACAACGTGTTCCGAACATTTGATGACAATTCCGTTACCTGTAAAAATACTGGCGATCAATGGGCCCATAAGATTATGAAATGGATAATTCCAACTGATCAATGCTGCACAAACTCCAGCCAAGGGCTCATATCTCACTTCAGCCCCTTTGTAACTCATCAAGATATTCGAAGGGCCTGGTCTTTTAGAAGGTTGTAACGCTTTTTCACCGTGTTTGATAATCCAATTTAATTTTTCATTAGTCACAAGAATTTCCCCCATTGAGGCACATAAAGCAGTTTTGCCAGTATCTCTAGCCGCAACTCTGGCAATTTCTTCCTGATGTTTCAAGATATACTCGCTTAAGCTTCTCAATACTTGTCTTCTTTGGGCAAACGAAGTCTTGGCCCAGGACTTTTGTGCTTTCTTAGAAGATTTAATTGCGGCATCCATGTCATCTCTTGAAGAGCATTTGAACTTGCCCAAGAATTGGGCAGTGGCCGGACAATAACATTGAATATTTTTTGGGTCCTGAGGATCTATGATGGTTGGAGGATTTAGTCTTTTACCTTTCCAATGAGGCTTTGCTTCATCGGGCATTGGAGCTTCAAATTTCACCGCCTTCTCGAGCCTCTGGGATGATATGTGTCTAGTATAAATGTAATAGGCAACTGGAAGGACAACAGTGGCGAAAAATGATACTGATAGCTGGACATGGAAGAATGAGATTGGCTGATGTAGGCTCAACGCCTCAAGAAAAGAGGACTGTTGGGACATGTTCATTTGTGGCAAGAAAAAAAAAAGAGCAAAAATACAGAAATGAAGAAATAAAAAAAAAAAAAAAAAAAGGAACAAAAAGGGAAGAAAAAAGATGATATAAAATAAGGATTCAATGAAATCCAAGAGAAATGAGGGTATTTACTCGATGATATCGTAATAGGTATGGGGGAAATTTTTTGATTTTTTTTTTTTCAGCTACACCAAATAACCAACACGTGCCAATGTGATGGAATGAGTAGTAACTTGATGGCATCTTAGAAAATGACACACACAATCTATCAATTGACCTCTGGAATCCAGCATATTCCCAGTATATTCTCTGAAAATTAGTCGTACAATTCGTAGCATTCTCATAAATAGAAAATAATAATACTATTCTCGCTTAAGCACAAGCAGACCGATGATGATATAAAAACACATTTAACTAAAAAGAAAAAGAAAGGAACAAAATAAAATAAAATGAGGCAGCAGAAAGCACCGATTTATAAATAAGTCTTTATTCTTGGAACCTTCTCAAACCTGGGCATTGATGTGGACCTCTGGGGTTGGGTGGGTGATTGCATCGACAAGCAAGGTAACAACGTCCTTTTGCTTCGATTCAGCAGTCTTTTTAAGCTTTTCAACTTCTTCCTTGACAGTATTGGCGGCCTCGGTGTCAGCGTTGGCGTTTATCCCATCGTACTTAAGAAAGTTAAATGTCAGTATCTCCATTCTATACCTCATCATTCAAAAAAAAAAAAAAAAAAGATCAAATAAAACCACTTACCTTGGCTTCAAAATCCTTCAATTCTTGGTCCTTTTGTAATTTGTAGGCCTCAATTTCTTGGGCAGCATCTGACTTGGCTGACTTCAAACGTTGGGCACGGTCTATATTACATGACATCAATGGTTAGTAGGTTGCCTTTGCAAAAACAATCAATTTCTGAAAACTGTAACATACAAGATCTAGCAGCAGAAACAATTTCCTGGGCTTCTTTTTCCGCCTATTAAATTTCATGTCAGTACAATTGTTCAACCTATCTTGAAAGGGAAAAAATTATCCCTATCTATATATGGTTTTGACATACTTTTAAAAGAGTTTGGATTCCTGATGAAGACTGGGTAGATTGTTAGTAATGATGGGTCTTTATTTTTGAATAATAGATGCTACTGAGATCTTTCGCGATCTTTTCTTTCGCTAAACATACCATTATATATGGGCTTTCTGTTATCTCTTGGGTGTTTCTCTGGGCTGGTTAGCGTTGGTTTTTTCTTAGTGATAATAATAATTTCAACTCTCCTCCAGCCGTTGCCCGGAGTGGTGCGCTTTTATGCATAAAAACGCGTGTATCACACGAAGGGCATCGCCAAAAAAAAAAAATATTTCATATATCTATCTCGTTACAATAAATTATAAAGATATGTGTTTATAGTTATATTTATATATGAGTGATCAAGCTAAAGTTCAGATATGTGCTATCTGCTTCTCCAACACATTTAAATACAAGTGCCCTGCTTGTGGAGTGCTAACGTGCTCTTTGCCTTGTGTGAAGAGACATAAACTTCAGTTCGAATGTCTGGGGAAAGTGGATGCCTCGAAATATATCCCAATGAATAATATCAAGGAAAATGGTGAAGTATTAGTGCAGCGAGACTACAATTTCCTCTTGAATTTAGGAAGACAAATCGACCTATCTAAATCAGATACCTACAAAGCTGCCAAACCAGTGTTCCAAAAGCGAAGATCAAACTTCAATAAGAACCCCAAGCTTAAGCAGAGAAGATTCCAGAATAATAATAGGAACCAAGTAATAAATAAGGGAGATGTTCAAATCATCCAGCTACCTATGGGGATGGAAAGAGCAAAATCAAATAAAACTTACTTTGACAAAAAGAAGAATGAATATCTCTGGACTTTGGAATTGATCTTCGTCGATACAAACGGGTCATCAACTTATAGGACAACACAGATCAAGGTTCCAGAATCCTCCACTATCGAATCATTTATCTCCAAAAATGCTCCATCAGGAACTTTGGAAACAGCGGAGAGCAATTATTTCACGTTCATGAATGTTTATGATCCACAAGCAACTACGCATAATCACAAAGTATTGACAGAGATCTCAAAGTCTGCTACAATAAAGGAAACATTGAAGGATAAAACTGTGCTTGAATTTCCAACAATTTATGTTTCAACACAGAATTCTGTGAAGGGCTTTCAAATTAGCGAAGAAAACTCTCTGTCAGACTCTGGTGATTCTAGTGACTCTGGTGATTCCAGCGAAGAGAGCTCTGATGATAATGATAACGATGATAATAATGTATTAGAAAATGGAACAATTGAAGAAAATCAAGAAACACAGAAGGTATGTCAAACTGAAGAAACAAATAGCAAAAATTTGAATAATCAACCAATACATAATGAAAGTACTTGTGTTCAAGATTGCACAGAAAAGAAGATTGATGTCAATTTTAGAGAGATTCCAAAAATTACAAATCCAAAGATCCTTGATACCAATAATTACAGTACAGTGATCAGTTTGGATTACGATTCAGATTCAGGTTCAGAACAAGACCTTCCCCAGGAGTCATCTGCCAAGGCGCCTCAATAAACCAAAAACCTATCACAGGACATGACTGAATAATATATCTACAAAATAGTCCCAAGTTAATAGAAAAAATTTTTATCAAATTAGTATCAATAATAATATGTAGAAAAACCAAGGTAAACAAAAATAGACCTTTTTATAAATGATGCAATAGAAATTATTAATCATGAAAGCCAAAACTATTAAGAAAAAGAAAAGAAAAAAAAGAAAATAAAGATTCAAGCAAAACCAAACCCTTCATGCCCTTCAGTAATGGCCAATAAAAGGGACCCACGTAGTTGTTCATAAGATTCATACGCTGGCAAATCCAATTGATTGAAACACGTGTGTGCACTTGGCAAACGTTCCAAAGAGCCATAATCCCTATGAATGCTGAATTTATGGTTTCCGTTAACACCAGCTAACGCAACAAAACCTTGCAAAGGAACCTTACTTGTACCAGTAACAAATTGTAAAAGTTTTGCCTTTTGCTCATTATCAAAAGATTTTACAGCTCTCCAAAACCATTGAATGACAGGTGTCGATGGTGAATAATTATTGTAATTTGCGTTGTTTTTCCAATCATCAACATCAATATCTGGTAACCCAGATATTAAGAGTTCCAATTCTTGTTCATCAAATATGGAAATCAAATCTTTTGGAATAATTTGGAAGAAGCCTTCCAAGAAACTATCCAATTGATCCTTTACACTGACCTGCAATCTGTATTCCACAACTTTTTTCACATATTCCTGCTTGTTTTCTTCTGTAACCGGGATATCTCTTCCACCAGGGATTAAATCAACAATTTTGTGTTCACCGTAGTCTTCAGTTTCCAATGAGAAATTTTCGACAATAATATCCGTGATATCATTTTCTAGCATCCACTTCAATGATTTTGCATAGTCAAGATCTAAAGTCTCCATATCTTTCAAAGACACTGGTTTACCCAAAAGACACTTATAAACTGCCCTGCTGAAATGAGCGTCCAAAACTTGCCCATCAAAGATAGCTTTACCAATAATTCGTCCAACAAACTTGAAGAAAGACAAATGTTCAGAATTGACCCATGAAGTACGATTTGGATGGAATGTGGATTCGTCCGATGGAACAGGGACAAATAATGCATAATCAGGATTGAAAATTTGACGAGCCAATACTTGGTACCACTCTCTTGTGACACCACCGGCATCAACACCAGCTTCTCCTTTGAACAGAATATCGAACTTAGAATCACGGAATTCTTCCAGAGTTTTGAAAGCGCAGGCTCTATATGAGTCCAAGAACACTCTTTCACGAGAAACTTTGATTTGCATTGTACGAGACTTAGCGTTCTTGTTATGAAGCTTTCTTTCAAAGTAATTTCTCTTATTATCAAATTCAAGAATTCTTGGATTACGAACCAACATAGAAAACGGGCCACTCATTAGTTTTGGCTTGTTTCTAATCATCTCATTCAAAATCACCTTATGCTCGTTTGTGAAGGAGAAAAATAAGCTTTCAATTGGTTCATTTGCAAAATCAGGCACTTTTGATTCATACTTTAAGGTGTCCTTAGCCTGCAAATCTTTAACTTTGCTATGTTTGCACACCACCATAAGACTTTCAATTAACGGGAGCAAAACGGTTGCAATGTTGTAGAGAGATTTCTTCTTTTCAATAGCACGGAAACACTCACTAAGAGTTCCCCATAATGGGCCTAACGCAATCTTCTCATACAAAGATTTGAGAGATTCACCTTCGGTTTTTGAATCGAACAAATAGTCTAAAGCAGTCAACACCCTCAATAGTTTGTTTTGAGTTGAACTTGAACTTACAAACTTATTGAGTATCTCGCTATCAATCAGAGAAGGATCATCAGCTCTCGATACAGCAACAGAGAGTTCCTTGAGATCAAACACGAGCAATTTACCTGCAGAGGTTGCAAACGAAGATAGCTCAGCAGTAAAAACTTGCTTGGAGTTCGACAAAAGTGAAAGATTTTTCAATGTTGTCAAGGCTTGTTGGAAGGTCTTAGTAGAGCAATCACCAGCTATCAAAATTGAAACCACTGAGCTAAGAGTGGAATTTGATACGAGTGGAGGATCAAAAGGTCTAAGAGATTTCTTTGTTTCGCCCTTAGGTATACTTGTTCCTTTATTATTTTCAAGATTTCCATTCTTTGACTCCTCCATTTTCATATCTTTCAATTTTTCCTTCTCCTTAGCTTTCTCAATAATAGCCAAAGAGCTGGTGGCCGTCTTTGCGGCTTTAGATAAGAGGTACATCAATACAGGCTCTTTCTTAACAATTGGCTTTTCAATTAACGATAAAAGAATATTGATTGGATACTTCATATCCTTCCCAGAGAGTGATTCCTTCATTTTTGTTTTCGACCTATTAGCCCTCTTGAGTTGGATAGAGCTTTCATGCTCCGTTAAGAAATAATAGCGGAGATGTGGATAATCATTCAATAAAGTGTTCAACACTTTGAGAACTGTAATCCCCACTGTCACAGGAGTGATGTGCATTGGAAGCAGATGAGGCGACAAATTCTTATTTTGGGAAGAAAGGGTCCCCTGAGCAGAAGAAGTTGAAGTTGCCAAATTCGAACTGATTTTAGCAGCTCCATTATTCAAAGAGAGAGCCCTATTTGAAACCCTATTAAAAACACGTTCTAATGATTTATTATCATTAATACCTTCTTGAAGAATATAGAGCAATAATGAAACAGTTTCAGATCTCGTATGCTTGTTGTAGCATAAGTAACGTAACAACTCACTGTAGTAGGTTGACGAACCTGTCTCATCTTTGAGAAAAACTAATCTCAAGATACCTGCAACACCTCCTTTATCAACCAATTGTGTGAAATATGTCTTCTTCTTTTTCAATTTTTCTTCATTTTCTTGGCTTTCCTCGTGTGCACCATCTCCATTATCGTCTGGTGTTGCGTCTTCTTCGCTTTCCTCTTCGTTATTACCCTCTAATATCGCTGAGCTAAAAATATTGCTAGTCCCAACATATGCTTGTTGGGCAAGTATCTCCTCACGAAGTTGATCCGGAAGCGCGTCCAAAAACTCAGGGTCAATAGTCGTATTCATCGTGCTTATTCTTCTTTGAGACTCTTGCTCTCTTTGTTGATTCATATGCTGCACGAAAACCTCTTCTCTCATTTCCACTGGTAAAGCTAAAAGAAATTCTAAATCAATACCAGTCCCTGCAATATCAACTTCTCGGCCACCAATTTCAACCATTATCGGGCTCGCATTGATATCATTTTGTATTTCTGAATGCTCATTTGTTGCATCGACAGACATCTCAGCCTTTGCTTGCTCTTCTTCTATTCTGCGACGTTCTTCTTCCTCCTCTCTCTTTTTTCTTTCTTCTTCCTTTCTCTTTTCCTGTGCCTCTCTCTCCTGTCTCTTTTTCTCTCTTTTACCATCACTTAATTTTTTACTATAATCGAAAATTGAATCAACCACACCAGGAACGATTGATAAAGCAACATGCTTGGTATCGTTTGGTAGGTAAGCACGATACAAGTTCGTCCAGGTTTCGAATGTAGATCTAAATTCACCTCTAAAATCTTTATTGGAAAACCTAGGTGGCCTCATCATTCTTTCCAATCTCAAGCCCGAAATATTAGGTGAAATTAAAAATGGGCTCTCAGTAAAACCGCCTCTTCCCCAATTACTTGATTGTCTGGATCTGCCATTCTGTACTTGGAAAAATGAACTATCTGGCAAAATATTTAGAAAGTGGCTATTATGAAGATTACGACCAAAAGAGCGTACAGCGGCAACTTCATTATTATCATTTCCATCATCATCGTCACCGTCGTCATCATCGTCATCGCCATCAGCATCATCATCGTCATCACTATTATCATCAATAGAACCCAAATTATCATCAGCTGCAGCAGTTGCAGAGTTTACTGAGCCTTCAAGTATATTAATTATTGATCTACTTGCAGAAGGATTCGACAAATCAACGCCAAAAGTTTGAAGCAATCTTCTGTGATTCAAATTAGCTGGTGCAAGATTTCTTGCATTAGAATTTCTTCTATTCTCCTCTTCTTCATAGTCTGCTACCCATTCATCAATAATACTTGAGTCATCACCGCTTGAGTATTCCTCTATTTCACCGTCAGAAATAAATGAGCCACTATCATCACTTGAAAGATCACCTTCATCGAATGATCCTAGTTCCTCAATTTCAATATCATCATCAATATCAATTTCACTACCGTAGTCGTTGGATTCATCAGCTTCAATAGGAGACATACTTTCATCATCTTCATCATAAATTTCCCCATCGATACTACCATCAACTTCAATCACAGAACCACTATCACTCTCATCACCAAATTCTTCTATATCCTCATCTAAATGGTCTTCAAGGTCTGAATATACAATGATACCACTTTCATCTGAATCTGAATCATATCCATCTGATACCTCTTCTTCAGAATTGTAGCTTTCAACATCATACATTCCCAAGGAAGAATTTCTGAATAATTGTGTGATTTCGTCGTTAGTGTCATAATCCTCCCCAGCAACTTGCTCTTCTTCTTCACCATCACTAAAGCTTTTGAGAAAATCTTGGTACTTTGACTTCAAAGATCCAATGGTATTCAAAAATTTAATCACAGTTCTGCAAAATGCTTTAATGCAAGGGTAATTCAATTCAATATTTGTTAAAATTGAAGCCATTTGTGATGGAATAGAGCGCTCAATCATCGCTTTGCAAATGAAAAATCCATCGTTTCCAGTAGCCTCAACATCAAATACTGGAAGTTTGTACTCTGGATGCAACAATACTGTGCACACTTCAGCTATATTATTAATCTTTCCGTAACGAACAAAAGCATCATCATTTGATTCACATGATTCCTTAAGAGCTTTAGAAATAATATCGATCGAAAACTTTCTAATGAATAACATGTCAGGATCTTCCTTAGGAGGGACGGTCAGGCTATGATCGTTTTTTGGTATTCCATCGATATCAACGGTTGAGAGAAGCGCTAAAACAGCAATTTTGGCCAACCTAAACACCTCCAGCTTTCTTTCTACCTCGTTATAGCCCTGATTAGGATCAAAAACTCCCGTTGGAACTAGTTGATGTAGGAAAAAGTTTAAAGCAGTTGAACGAGGTTTCAAAGAAGTATTCTGTACGGCGTGTCTTTTCGAAAAAGTCAAAAACTCAAGTTTGCTTTCTTTGTAAGAAGCTAAAAGTTCCACGATTATCCTAAGCAAGTAACAAATATACCCATGATTTGGATTTCTAAACACTTTTTTATCTTCTGATTTCAAATTCTTCTTCGAATTTTTTTTAAGCTTATCATATAAAATTTTCTGCTCAGGCGAATCATTTACCCAATCATTATATTTAACACTCATCAATTCTGACAAAAGAAGCTTCATAACACCTGATGGCTTTACATTGACGCCCTTCTTGACTTGACCAGAGCCTGTGGTTTGGTCTTCAATTGATACATCCATCATTTGTGCATCAATATCATTTTGATCAATAGTTTCACCCTGTGAAGGGTTTCTATCAGTTTTCACCTCAGGCGCTCTGGAAACATTCAAGCTGTAAAGGGGGTTTTGAGGATTCGACAAAATAATTTTCGAAGAAAGAACATCTCTAAAAGTTGATGGATCTCTAATCACAACAGCCGCATAATCTTTCAAAAAGCCTGATAAGTTGTAGTTTTTTCCACCTCCAAATTCGTCAGCTCTTGAGCCAGATTTTATAACATCATTAACCAATTTAGTAATCATTCTCGAAACGACATCCTGAGTTTCAAAGCATCGTCTTAGAAGAGTATTCAATATCAACCTATAGTTCCTAAACTTGGTCTCATGCATCTCTTCGTTGATCTTTATCTTTCTTTTATCATCGTCATCGGCATTTTCATCTTCATCAAAATACTGATAATTCTTTGCATCAACAACTTCTTGATGCCTAACTATTTTCACCAAAGAGATGATTATATGGCTGTTCAATATCTTTCCATAGTATTCCGGTTTCTGCAAATATAATATAAGAGTTCGCGCAACTACTGACGCATCATCAAGACCAGTGATATTTTTCCAATTCAAAATAGCATCCAAAAATCTTTCTTTTAAATTGTCTTCGACATGATAAATAGGTTCCTTGTACACATCATCAATTACAGAAACCTTGACCTTGTATTCTTTCTCACATACAGGGATCAAAGAGGTCGAAATAATCTTTTCAAAGATTTCTAGCGCACCACCAAACCAGTCAGCATCAGAAGACCTCTCCCTAATAATACTATCCAAAAATTCTAATATATCTTCTACCTCGGCAGATTTAGTCACAATTTCTGCTCTCTGGATCAATGCCGCTGTAAACTTAAGGACGTTCTTAAACCTGAAATCATGTGGAGCATTTTCGAAATCCAAATCAAATGACAACAAGACTTCTTTCATGTTAGAAAGGGGAGATAACTTGTTATCGGTACCATAAGTAGAGCTAGCAGTGTTCAGGAACATTTTGCTAATATCTTCTATAAGGTTAGAACAGTTTTGCGCAACATATAACCAGCTATCAAAAACCAAGCTTTCCTTTTTCCTTCTTAACTCATAGAAATCACCAACTGTTCTAACGCTTTCGAACTGGAAATCAACTGCATTTGGAATTGTAGGCTTGAATAGATTATCCAGAGCGCGTACAGTAGCTTGTGTCCAAGAAGCTATATTGATATATTCTGGTTTTCTGGCATTCTCAATCATTTCTGGCAAAGAAGTGATATCATTCTCATTGAGAAACAATTCAATTTCAGATTCTATAAATCCAATAGATTTCAAGTACTTCATTTGTTCATCCCTAATGTCCAATGTCTGCCTATTCAAAGGATATAACACACCATCTTTTTCCTCTAAGGTTTCTTCGGTTGTGTAAACCTTTTCTGAGAGTGCTATGAGACTCTTATATAATTCTGCAGGGAGCTTTTTAATATTAATATCATCTTCAACAATTTGATCTTCAAACATTTTTATTAACAATCCAAAACCGGCAATTCTGCATTGAAGCGAAAATGTCTTTATCAATGATACTTTCTTCATGAATGATATATCAGAATCATGTTTTAGCGGAAGGTACACCTCTTTGGAACATAACTTTGAATAAATATTCAAGCACCTTTGAATGAAAGCAATTGTTATGCAATAATCATTGCACTTTACATTCTGATAATTCATGGTCTTACTATACTCTGTTGCGTCTTCAATAGTCAATGATTTCACGCTTTCCCAAAACTTTAAACATAATTCTCTCAAATTCACAAACCCTCCATGCTGCATGAAAAAAACACCAAAGGGGGCTTGATTAGCTCCCAAGTTAGGACCATTCTTTGATAAAACACCGTCAAGCAAATGGAGCACCACCAAGAAATAGTTTTTCGACTGAGATGGATTTAGAATTTTCCCCACATCATAATTGAAAAATGTATTAACAAGTGTAACGGCCAAATGTTCATTAATTTCAGCGCTATGTAACACTTGGTTTTTGATCTCTTCCGTAATTGTACTTCTACTAGCTAGAATCGCTGTATTTGACAAAACAATGAAACAAGTTCCAATGGATGATTTAATATCCTCCATAATGCATCTAATTTGTTCTGTGTTCTTAAACTTCGGACTTGTCTTTTCAAATTTAGCAGATACTTCCCTATTATAAATAGGGGATTTAAGAACAATTTGAGGAGCATACAATGACTGGCTCGAAGGCAAAGAAATCTGAGCAACTTGCACTGGCAATTTTTCTCTAATCAAAATCTCTTCAATAACCATTCTATGATATAGCTTGGAAAGGAGGCTAACGAATTCCAATCCTTCGGACTTTGCAAGAACCTTAGAGATGGTAGCAGTCCTTTGAGGATGCTGGCTCTCTGGAAACATGTAGATTTCAACCAAAGAGTGTAATCCAACATTCAATTCACTGAATTTTCTCATGAAGCTTGAACCACTATTGTCAACAAGATTAGTGTTGTCAAACGTAGAGAAAAAAGTAAGACCGGATTGATTTTCATATTCTATGAAAGCCCTTATCTCTGGGTCAGTAAGAAGAGAATACACCTTGGAAAATAAGATGTCAAAGCCATAGCCCTTATTTTGTTCTTCCAATTCCTTGACAGTAGAAAGAATGGAAAAATAAAAACTAGAGTTCAAGTGATCATATGGCGCACGATTGTAAATAAGGAAAGGCAACCATTTCTCGAACTCAAGCGAACCATTTTTCACTTCCTCATAAATTCCGCTCCAGATATGACTTTCAAAAATTGCAGTATAAATGAAGTTCGCAGCATTTTCCATGATAAATAAATCGTCTTCCACATCTTCGACCAATGTGCCGAATCCATCTTCTTGGTAATCTACCGGCTCATTTTCATCATAATATAAACTCTTCTTTTTGGGAGACTTATAAAATTCCACACCCTTCATTCTAGGGGACACCAATTCCGGTATCAGAGTGATTAATTCATTCGTAGCTTTTATGATTTCAGGTTTCAAGTCAGGATAATGTCTGCCTAATTCATCGAATGCAGAAGCTATTGCTGTTGATATTTCATCATTGACCAATACCTTTGTAATCTTGACATTTCTGAAGGTTTCAAAGAACTTTGTAATAATGCCAGTTTCTTGGACTTTTTGTAAACCAGTCTTATTTAAACAAAAGGATCCCATTATTTCTGGAAGAGATAATATCAAATATCCATCAGGCAAAAATAAAGACTCCATATTATTCAAAACGGTATCAATAGTTCCAGACTCCAACAAAATTGGGAATGACGTAGGCTCGTTATGAATGATAGTTGTGATGGTACCTAATACGCTTGTTAGAATCTTTGGGTTGAATATTGTGGCATTCAATAAGATTTTATTAAATGACGTTAATAGTGGAGAATCAAAAAAGTTTCTCATTCTATCGCCAGAGTCGGTCCTGATTAATTCATATGCAAATTTCATCAACAGTCTAGTATAACCATAATCTCTTTCCTTCATGATCACTCTAACTCCAAGATCATTTTCATCCAATCTCTTGGTGTTGAAATTTTTTGTAGTGAGCTCTATATAATTCAAGTCTCCAAAAAATGCTTGACTCTTTAGGGAGTGTTCTACTTGTTCACCAATGGCATCTATTAATAATCGAAATCCTTCTTTTGCGATGAATGGATCCAAATTTCGCAAATTTGATGTTACTATTGACTTAAGAATACTAATAGCACAGATAATTATACCCTTATACTTTTCTGATCTCAATGGTAAGAACTCCATTAATTGATTCAATAAACCTGCAGAGACCAATGTGTTACCCAAAACTTTAAGGTCAGATAAATTTTCCACTACCTGCAAAAACCAAACGTATGCCCTTTTTGTTTCTTCAAATTTGTTATCCTGTAAACTGAGCTCCTTAACAGAAATAGTCTCATCACTTACCTTCACTGTACTGTGGATTGATTTCAAAATTTGAAATAATAACCCATGACTAACATTTCCGCTCAACAACTTCAATAATTCATTTCTAAACTCTCTTTTACCAGAAATAGCAGCAAGGGTAAACATAGAGTCAGCATATACATTTGAGTTTATGCTTTCTTGGTTTTGTGGTTTTATTAGTTCAATGATTGAGGTGACATTCTTCAAATCTTTGTCAGCCATCTCTTGTTCATCCGCAAGGGAACGTGAATTGTTAATCAACATATGACATGAGTTAGCAATGATCTTGACTTGAACCCATTTTTCTCTCAACTGCAAACAATCGAAGGACTGACTATTAAATGATTTGGCCACGCTTAACTGGACAGAAAACTTTGGTAAATACGTAACAGGGATTATTTTAGAGGCTTTATCGTAAATTTGTTGAATCGATAATTTTTGGAGCTCTTCTTGAGACAAATTAAAATTACAGAGACCATCAACGGTAACCGTTTGCTTTTGCGATTTCTTCTTCCCAAGCTTTTTGGATTTGGATTGTTGAGGAGTTGCGGTTGCATCGCGCTTTTGGGCCTTATTCTTTAATTTATAAGTTTTCGATGAGGTTTGGCGTTCTGAGTCACTGATAAGGGAATTTGAATGTGACTCGGAGGATGATTTGAAGTATTGGAATTCTAGTCTGCTCCATTTAGATGGTACCTTCTTTTCATTTTTCAAAATATCCAATAAATCATACCGCTCATCATTCTTTTCTGATTGTCGGGAATATGATGGGACACAACTTGATAAAAGCGCCAAAATGCCTTTAACACGGAAAGGAATAAAGATTTCCAATGACTTTCTCTTCGCAATTCTATTGGCGATCAAAGTGATGATTCGCAACACATGATACTTCACATTCACACTTGAGCACATGAGTAAATCGAAAAGTCTATCATGAGAGCTGTACAATGTTTTGCCAGAACAGTGGTTCAACAAAATTTCTGTGAATTTCAATACTGAGACGATGATGTGATCATCATCACCCGATATTTCGTGCAACTTAGGAAACTGCTCGGATAGACCATACTTTTCCACCTGATCTTTCAATATCTCATCAAATCTATTCAATAAAGGGACCCAGTACTGCAACCCATTAAATTTCACTATGATTGAAAGTAGATTGTTGTTGATTTCTGCAATCAAACTCTCTAAAGGCTTCGCTGCAAGCTCTTTTGCAAACACCAACTTCGACTCCATATCGTACCTGTTAGTACCAATAAACATTGTTTGATTTTGATGAATATGGTGCGGTTCAGATTGATGTTGTTCTCTTAAGAAAATTCTATAACAGCGACACTTAGGGGTGTAGATGATTTGTGAAGGCAAATAACAAGCCTTCTGTGTGTTTTCTGGCAGCGCTTTTTTTTTTCTTCCTATTCAAATAGTAGTACGTCCTAACCGGAAGGTCACGCTTCCTACCCGGAAAGCTGGGAGTGATCTTCAATACAAATCATCTATACCAGGGCTTCAAATCACTTTGCACAAATAACCGGGTAGCAGCCGATAAATAGGGCAAACCACGAGAAAGGAACTCACAGCTGGAAATGAGAACCCTTTCCATTTACATGAGAAATAATTGTTTCGATTTCCCCTGAACTATGTTGCCTATATCCACCATCAATTACATTCGCAAACCTCAGGAAAGTGAATTTCGTCACTATTTCTTGAGTGCGCTTAGATAGGAAAATCTTAACATGTCATATGACAGAACGAGAAAAAAAAATTTCCTTCTTTCTCTCAACCATCCTTCTTATCACTGAGGCATATGCCATCCTATTGATATTAAGTAATGAGAAATTTAGTGGTGTTTTCTGGATCCTCACATCCTGCCCTTGTGAAGGATATCTGTTCGTACCTTTGTATATCGCCAGGGGATGCTCAGTTAACGAAATTCAAGAACGGGGAGACCTCGGTGACAATAAAGGATTCTGTCAGAAATAAGGATGTTTATGTGGTTCAAAGCTCTAACGGCCATGTGAATGATATGTTCATTGAACTTCTAATCATGATCAGCGCTTGCAAGTCAGCAAGTGCTAAAAAGGTTACCGCCATCCTACCATTATTTCCATATTCAAGACAACCTGATGTGCCATTCCAGAAGGCTGGATTACCACATTCCCAAACACAGCCAAACACCCCGATCGTGACAAAAGAAGCTTATTTCAATAACCTTTCTGATGCTAGATCAATCATAAACTTTAAGGAGCAAACCAGTAACTACAAAGAATGGGTGGCTCAAACAGGTACATTAATAGCTGACTTATTGGCCCAGCTGGGAGCGGATCATATCATTACAATGGATTTACATGACCCACAGTTCCAGGGCTTTTTTGATATCCCTGTGGACAATTTGTATTTCAAACCACTATTGATTTCTTATATTACCCAAAACGTTCCAAATTACAAGGATTCCGTGGTTGTTTCTCCCGATGCAGGTGGTGCCAAACGTGCTATTTCTATTGCCGACACCCTTGGATTGAATTTCGCCTTGATACACAAGGAAAGAAGAAATATCAGAGGCACCAAGCACGCTCTGGGATATTCGCTATCAGCAAGTGTCTCGTCTCTATCTCTTGTGCATGACCATAATGCAAACATTGCTAATGCAAACATTGGGAAAAATACATCATCCACAACCATGTTAGTTGGTGATGTCAAAGATAGAGATTGCATCATAATAGATGACTTGGTGGATACTTCTTCCACTGTCATCCGTGCCGCCAAGATCTTGAAAGATCAAGGAGCAAAAAGTGTTGTAGCTATTGTCACACACGGTGTATTTAGTGGCGATGCTATTGAGAGAATCAAGAGATCCAACATTGATAAGATAGTAGTTAGCAATTCTCTTCCTCAGTACGAGAACGTGGCCAAGTTCAGTGGGTTTGCCTTCGAAGTTATTGATGTCAGCAGGATCTTTGGAGAAGCTGTCAGAAGAATACATAATGGTGAAAGTGTTAGCATTTTATTTGATCACGCGCTATAGTTCTTGGTTAATTTCCTTTTAGATGAATTTTTTTTCTAGTGGCTTTCGATCTTTTTTTTGAAATTCTTTAATCATCCGTATTTTTATCTATTTGCTTTGTTAACTTACATACATGAGTATATACCCATGTAATCATATGACCGTGTGACTGAATATCAGTACGCTACTACGATTTACATATATAGACATTTACTTATTTTACATTTACTTATTTTACATTTTGCTTTCTTGCTAATTCAGCTTGAAGCTTGAAGCTTGAAGCCTATTGGCAATCAATGTCCATTAAATGGCATTTTTCAATTTCAAACATCGCCATGTGCCCAACAGTAATTTAAGATTTAATTAAGGTTTCCAGCGATCATATATGGCGGGTTAAAGCCAGCATAAATGGTTTGAGAGTTTGCACATCGAGCTTGGGTGCCCTATATTTTTTTTTCTTTTGGCCCTGTCATCACTGTGTTTCAAAAAATGATTTAAGCGGCAAATCGATTTTCGCAACGGCCATTGCCGCCCCCTCGTAACTGTGAGTCCCCGACATGTGTCTGCACAAGGAGTAATATAAAAAGTTCAACGTTCGCTCACCGATAGTTTCATTTTTTTACTTTCATTCTATCATTTATCACAATTGATGCTCAGTCTTCCAGCCCTAAGGAAATCAACCAGCTTGCCGAGATCAACTTACAACAAGATTTCCAAAATGAAGTTTCAGAGGAATCCTGCACTTCCTATTGTTTGCAATTTGAGGTATGCCAACGGTTTGTACACTATAACATTATGGATCGGGGATGATGAAGAAGAAATTGATTTCATTATTGATACCGGATCATCAATATTGATGGTGCCTTGTGACAGCATTGACGATTGGGATCCCAATTGGAGAGTTCCTTCCGGAAGGAAATACCTATTTGATAATTTAAGCTCCAATAGCTTTGCTACAGAGAGCATGCCAATCTCCCGAGCAATGACTGGGCATGGAAGAGTTGAAGGAATCATAGCACAAGATGATGTTTTGGTGATTAATTCGTGGACATCTGATGTGGTTTCTTCAAGACTAAACTTCATGTTGTCAAGTGATGAACTGCTTCCTGCAGGAATTTTAGGACTTCTGTATCCACAACTTATGGATCGACAGGAAATTCCTTATTCAAATCTTGTTGAGTATCTTTATAAAGGAGGGAATATTCCATTATTCTCTTATTCAATTTATTTTAGACGACAAGGAAGCCATATTATTCTAGGTGGGTACGACCCATCTCGTTATTATGGGCCTTTTAAATATTTATCAATTATTCAACAAACAAATAACCAAAGTCAATCTTTACAATCAAGAATAAAATCAGCGTATTTTGGGAAAACCTCTCTTGGAATTTCAGGCGCCGCAAGTTTTAACACCGGACTTCCAGTCATCAGCCTTCCATACAAAACCGTTGAGAAAATATGGGGATTACTTGGGATTACCAGCAAACCAAGTATGGAACAAAAGACAAAAATCAACTCCAATCTAAACTTTGGAAAAGAACACATTTTGACGTTTGAGTTTCCCACCATAGCAGGGCAAAGTTTGAAGATTCGAGTTCCTTTGATTTCTTTAATTTCTCATATTGATGGTGATATATATGTATTGGATGTTTTGCCAAACACAAGTGGACAAGTAATACTTGGGTCACAATTTTTTGAGTCAACTGTTACATATTTTGATTTCACAAATAACTGTATTGGAATGGTAGAATCAAACGAAGTCATCAGATACTTGGGTCCTCAGCAAGGTTCATGGGCACAAAGAATATTGGGATAAAATATGATACGAATTTTAATGACTCGAAGTAAATACTATAACCATTTATAGTTCTCTGAATTAATAAACAAAAAGAAAATATACGAAATAAAAAGAAAAAACACACACAAACTGTAATTTAAAAAACCCCCATCTATAGCAACAAAAAAAGTCCAGTAATAACAAAATTTAGAAATGAAAACGCAAAACATGCAAGCAATATGATAAAGGATTCAAGCTTGAAAAATAAAAATAGTGAAAAGGAAAAACCAAAAAGAAAAAAAAAGAAAAAATGATAATAAGAGAACGAAAAGAAAAAAGAAATAGAAATTTACCACTCAATGTTCATTTCACCAAAAGGCTTGCTGGTCAATAACTCTTGTACCAAGTCATCAACATTAGCAATGTACTGCTTCAAGTTAGCGGCCTTTTCTTTCATGGTTCTTCTAATATATCCATCCTTGTATAAATGCTTGGATTGGTTAAGAATAACACTTTCATCGAGGTCCATTTCAAAAGATTTTTCCAAGTTTATGTTGGTTTCTGGGATCAAGTAAAAGAACAAGAATTCAAGAATCTTCAACTTGACTTCTTTTGACGTTGATTTTTTATTGAAGAGGTTGCAAATTATCTCCACACCTCCCAAGGTCTCGAATTTTCGAAGATTTTTCACTGATCTAACAAGACAACAGACAAAAGTTTGAACTGCACTGCATTGGACCAGAGGCACGTAATGTTTATAGTTGATCAAGAAACTTAATAGCAACTTCATGTTGGCTTCCCTGAAGAACAAATTTCTGGATTCTGGATGAAGTAGAAGCACCCCTTGGAGAACTTTGTGGGCCAATAAAATGAACTCTTGAGGGTAAATATTTCCTTTATTATTGGTCTTGATGTTGAATTGGTTCAAGCAAAAGATCATTCCCGTGGCGATATTGTATTCAAAGCTGTTTTGGAGTGTGATAAACTCGCCAAATATGGCGTCGTCCTCATCCGGAACTTTCCATTTTTTTAGGTGATTATATTGGCTCTTAATATGTCTACCATCTTTATATTGGCTAAGCATCTTCAGCTTTTTGTGGTTATTTGTTTGAACACATAGTTGACCAAGCAATGCATCAAGCCGTTGAAGTCCATCGTGAATTGATGAAGGTTCAAGGGTGTACAAGCGGCTCAAGGAATCATTCAAATATTCTTCGAGTTCCGACATTCTCTTCTAATGATTATATTCGCCAAATGCTTCAATTAGCTTTCTGATTCGAGTTGAGATGCTTCTTTTATTTTTTTTTCTTCATTTTTTTTTCCTTGATCGCGGTATTCGTTCCTGGCCATTCGCGGAGTTTCTTTATTTACATTTTTCTGTTTTGGGACTCGAGCATCGAGCCCGCGGATCCCTATTGTAAGCTATTAAGTCATGTCACAGTTAGCTGTCAAATCAGTATATTACCTTCTAGTTACAATAGTAGTACGAAAAAGAAAAAGAAAAAGAAAAAGTACCATAATCATAATTTAAATGAACTACCTCAATCAGCCTCTTCAAGACTTAGAATAGAATCATCCATATTGACACTCATGTTCATACTCATATTCATGCTCATGTCAGCACTCTCAACTGAAACTTTTCCGAGATTTATTACCACCCAATATCCAAATGGTTTGTTCTTACTTTCCTTCTCCAATACCTCAACACTAATAAACAATGGAATGCTCAAATCGTAATCATGCTGGTTATATTTCGAAGGAATTATATTCATTGGAACACAACACCAATTAGCTCCTGAATCTAACGGTTCTTCTGAATTTGTATATGAGGAGCGATCTATCCCACTAGAATTGGCAGCCAAATTTAGACTTTCCTGAGACGATGAAAAAGATTGTTTGGATAAATTTTCAGCGGCAAGATAAGGTGCTGATGTAATCAGATTAAGATGAGAAATCTTGAGTAAGTTTTTACTCGGAGAACCATTGGGGAAAATACCAATGTTTTGCTTTATACTAGAAGAACGTTGCTGCTCTTGTTTGCAAGGATCATGAAGTTTGGACCATACAGCGTTTGTATCGGAATTCCTGGTCATCAGTTCAACTCGTGAAAATTTGGTATTGTCATTCAATTCAATAGTTGGAATTGTTTTAATGAAATTTGCGGGCTCAGTGATCTTTGACAATAGCTTAACATCCGTAATACCGCCTAAATTCTCAAATTCATCATCATCATCATCATCATCATCATCGTCTTCATTATTGTTCTTTTTTTCATCGCGCACATTGTCCACGACAGATCCTAGGCTTGCTAGAGTAAAGTCATGACATGGCAAACTCACCTTCACTCCATAGTCACTATGCGTAGCGTCAAAAGTAGAGATCATTACCTTAATATTTTGACTTAAATTGGGATTCTTGAAAATCAAAACGAAAGGGGCCAGATTATTGGGTCTTAGTACCGATTCCTCATTCCCTGGGAATTCTTTGACTTTCATCAGGGGTAATACATCAATGGCATCAGATGTCTTGAGAAATTTGAACACACGACCTGGTTGTGTCGTTCTTTTATCTGGTGATGATGTATTGTCAACGTATGGTTCCACCAAGTCCCCACGACAATCTTTACATTTCAACCTCTTTCGCGATCTGAGCTTTCTTGGAATAGGCATCAACTCCTGATAACTGGTTTTCGTGTTGCTGGAAAAATTTCTTATGATCTTGGAATTCGAAACGCTCGTAAGGCTATACTGTATATGTGATTTTAAAAACTGCCTGTACTGTATAATACAATCCTCATCGCTCAAACTCTCGATCAACTTGCCATCTTTAAAATCTTCTTCTTCATTTAAGCGAATGATATTTTCATCATTGTCACCCTCATCCAAATTGGAATGCTTCATTGCTTCCAATAGCCTTTTAAAATCAGGTTTTTTCTGATTGTGTGTCCCGCGATACCGCTTACTATCATGCTTCTTTTTGAGATTGTTGTGGGTTTTTTGAAGCTTGGAAAATTGATAATGATATAATGTTGCGGCAATTTTGGCTCTGATGAAACTTGACAAACTCTTGGGTTTGTCTAACACTCCACTATTGTATTTATAATTACAGTCTGATTTTGAGCATTTGAAAATAAATGATTTCCCAGAATCGCTGCCTTCAGAAGCACTGGAAATTGTGACGTTGGAGTCACAAAGTGGACAGACAAAGCAGTTTCTCCCACAAAAACTGGATTCGTTATTGAAAAAAGTGAGGCAATTAGGACAATAATTTGCAACAAATTCTGGTTCAACACATTTTTGACATCTTACACTTTGACACTGGAAACAAAAATTAAGATTGGATAAAGGATAGTTGTTGTTCGGGTCTTTGATTGTGTCGAGTGGATGATCATTGGGATTAGCACTAAACAATTCTTGCAGATATCGATCGTTGCAGGGACAATAATGAGTAATGGTTAATGCCATTATTGTGACAAGAAGTTCTGTTCTTTCATATTTTTGGTGGTTTAATATCTCTTACAGTCAAATTCAGGCAATTTTTATTTGGGATCATCACGGAAAAAAGGGGGTGCATCACCCACCAACATGCTCGATTATCACCACCTCCATTCTTACACACGAATGACTACAACTGGTAGAGAGTTTTTTTTTTCTAACAAAAGTTTTATTAATTTTTTTCAGGATTTTTTAATTATTTTTTTAACTTTTTTTTTTAATTTTTGATTTTTTTTCCTTTTTTTTTTTTGGAAGTTTTGAATTTTCTGAAGATGATGATAACACATAATTGGGGAGGAATTGAAGACAGCAAAGCACCCCAACGTCGACAAGAAAATCTGGCTTTACTTTTCGTTCACAGGAGCGTCAATTGGTACATTTTGAAGAAAGATTCTCTCGAGCTTCAAAGTTCGAAAGAAACGATGGTCTTCAGAAGTGTGTCAATTGGTGAATGACACGCAAAACAAGATTCTCTTGGATAAAACCAAACACACTGACAATAAAAACAGCAGAAAAAACAATAGTAAGAACAGCAACAGCAGCAAAAGATAAATAAGTGAGAACACGAAATGGATTTACAAAGCTTAGAAAGAAGCCGACAGATAATACTAATGCTTTTTCTTATTTTTCTTTCTTTTTTTCTTCTTCGAACCATTATTATCTGGTTTATCACCATCTGCTCTCATTTGTTCTTGGGTTCTTCTATGCTTCGTGTATAGCTTGGAATGGATTTTCCCTTGAAAGAATTCGCCACCGTCTGTCTTCTTTTCACTCCGTATTTCTAAGTAGCTTCCTGCGTTCAGATCATTGATCATTGATTTGTATTTTTTCTGTGTAGATGCACTTGAAGTACTGGGAGCAGCTGGCTCGCCACCATAATTACCAGGATGACAGCTGAAGAATTGATGATCTTTGAATGGATGATCTTCATGATAGCGACCCGAAGGTTGTTCAATAGAAATCTCTTTCTTAGACACACGGTCCCTATCCGAACTCCTAGACAGGACAAACTGGGAAAAATAATCGCCAATATCAAGAGACGACTCTCCATCGTTAAATTGGGATGGATTGACCAGTCGATTCTCCAAATTATCAGATCCCACGAGCGATACCAGAGTGTTATCTCTTGTGTTATCTCCTGGTATCGTTGGCCTTTCTGGGGAGTTCTCTTGGTCTCCGGGAAGTGGAAAAGAAAGTTGAGAAGAAAAGTACTCTGCAGGCAGAAATAATCCGCTGCCCTGCATGGTATTCTGGCTGAGTAGTAACCCTTGTGTAGTTCGATCATCTCCAGGAGGTAAACTCAACACATACTCTAGATCAAACAGAGTCGAGTTATTAAATAACTGAGGATTGACAGAAACGCTTTGATCTCGATCTGTAGGGTGGAACAGTTCAGGAATATCATTCAGCGGTCGGCTTTCAGTTTCTTCATTTTCACCAACGTCAATAGGGGACTTTTCACGGTACACCCTCCCATGATTGTGATTCGGCATTTCCAATTGGAAATACATTTACAATGACTTATGGGGGCGTCAGTTGATAGTAGGAAATCCCAAAAATGGGGGAGAGCAAGGGAAAAGGGAAGCTCAGCACAATTGGGCTTTCTCTTGTGCTGTTGTAGTTTTCTTTTTTCTTTTCTTGACTTTCTGGGGGGTACCTATATATGTCAAATTCAGTGAAACAGCACACTCTTGTTATTTGGATTTCAAGTTAAGTAGACAAGATAAGAGCCATCATAGCGCGAAAAATATCATTTAACTAAGACAAATAAGCACCTTATTATAAAAAAAAAACAAAAACAAAACACATACGCATACCCACCACCTAAAGAGAAAAAAGAAGATGAAAAAAAGGAGTGTCTTATTCCCAAACAAAAATTTCAGTGTCATGATGGCCCCTTTATATATTTGATAAGGCTTTTTTCACTACCTCTCTCCTCGATGGGTTGCTTGCGTTGGGCTGAAGCGTGTGGCCTTATCAGCAATGGATAGGATAATGATATTACTGTAAGATAATAGCAAATTTAACACTCAGCAACTAACTGTCATTTGTCATTCTGGCCTCCCTTTATTTTGTTTTTTACCACGTATCATTTCTTTTCTTTTGTCCTTCTTTTTCTTATTTATTCTGTGAGGATCGTTCCTATGTCTGGAATGCCGATCTGGGGGATCGATACCGAATTAGACAGTTTTAAAATTGATCAACGCAATCATCTTTCACTCACCCTACCAAAGGTTGCCATCTATTAGATAAAGAGACGAGGGGATGCACACTCAGGCATACGATGTTGAATTTGACATACCACAAGGATCCCCACTTAGTCCGTTGCTATTCATCCTATTCATGGCTGATATTATCCGCGATATGGATATAAGCAATACCAACTACGTTCTCCTTTCTGAATGCCTCGTAACGGGGTATATGTATGATATAACAATTATAACGAAAAGCCCTGATATTGAGAGCAACTACCAGCTTATTCAAAAAAGATTAGATACCTTGATTAGCAGAGCAAAAGAACTAGGGCTTAAATTCGACACTGCAAGTAAGTGTCAACTATTGGGTGTTTATAAAATCCATTATAAGAAACGAACAATATCCAAGTATATCGCCAACAACAATTTCAACATCAAAGTGAATAATCAACACATCAATCTCCAATCTACTAACAAGATCTTTGGTGTTACCATTGATGACCGCTTTAACTTCAAAGCCTATATCGAGAACAAAATAAAGACGTTTAGTAAAGTGGCAGGATTACTTCATCACATTGCTAAACAATTCCTGATGGAATCGCAAAAGATATTATATCTACAGACCGTTTGGCCTGCAATTGAATATGCTTCTGAAATATGGTTTCACTCCATGTCACCATATAGATACTATCCAACGCATTCAAAATAAATTTCTTAAACGAGTTTTAGGTGTCTCCTCAAGAAAATCCACTACCACCACCCATAAAGAACTTGGAGTACTACCGATCTGAAATAGACTAGAACTCAAAAGCTCCTGGTATACTGATAGAATAAATCATAAACTACCGCTCACTAACTCAGTGATGAAATTAGTTATGCAAGGGAAACATGATTATAGAGATACATTCTTAGCAGCTATTACCAAGAACAAGAAGATTCGTATTCAAAAGCAAAAATTGGCTAAAAAGGCAGTTTGGAGCAAGAGATATTATTTGATCAAGAACAAACAGGAAATCAGATACTCCAAAAGCAAAAAAGTATCAGAATAACAAATGATCAAGACACTCAATGACACATATTTCAACCATATATTTGTAACCTCCAAAACAAGATCAGAACAGCTTCTATATTATCTTTCCAACACATCTCAATTTCAATCTCAACTCCAAAACAACAAAGTCTCATTACACTCTATTTGGGAATCCATGTGCACCAGGGAAATAAAAAAATTGCTAAAGATGAGAATGAAGCCTGAATTCCAACAGGACCCAGCCGTATGCCAACATTTTCAAATGGAAAATACCGAGAGACAGTTGAAAGAAAGCACAGAAAGAGTATCCCAATGAATAAGTTTCATCAATGACGCTGCTAAGCAGAGGAATTGATAATAATGGAGAAAGAAGGTTGCTAGTAAAGAAGAGAAAAATAAACATGATCAAACAAAAAAAAAATAATTTGGAACGATCGAATCGGATTTGAAGGTGCATGCCCCAATTGATTTACCAGCTATTAGTTCATGGTACTGTTATTTGCCTTTCCTATTGATTTTTGTTTTGATTTTGTGCAAGAAGTAACACTTAGTTAATATTGATTTTGTCTACTTTGGTTTTGGTCTACTGTGATTTATTTTGGTTTATTTTGATTTATTATGGATAGAACTATGGAATTCAAAGATGTGTGGTGCCTTCAGAGATTAAACCATAGTACTGGTCTATTTGTTTTAGAAAATATTGAGCAACTGCTTCACATTATTAGCTCTCACTAATATTTGAAGCAATAAATTGAAAAAAAATACAAAAAAAAACAACAGTCTAGTCTTAGTAATTATAAAGAATCAAGCTATGGGTGTTTGTTGACTCTAAAAAGTGTGTGGTGACACTAGAGACATGGTATTGGTTCTTAATTGAATTTTTTGGTCTATTTGGTTTATTTGGATATTATTATTTTCGTACTATTCTTTTATTATCCCTTTATTACTTTCTAATTATTTTCTTATTGTTTACCTACCTTTCTCACTGGATTCCCACTGGAAACTTGATGGGTACTATTTTGAGAATACCTAGTATTTGAGATATGGTACCAACTCACATTTACACAGAACAAATTCTCATCCCCTGAATTTTCTAGTGGTGGCTAATTCACTAGCAAAGTTCATGTCATATCTCCACATTGCACCTTTTTCCCTTGATAATCATGATTATTGAGTTTTTTTACCGGTGATGTGATTAATCCTTAAAGCAAGGAGTGTGATTTTCGAGAAAGTTATAGTATTTTATTTTACCTTAGAAAGACCGGCCTAAAGAGCCCGGCTTGCATGTTACTAGAACCTCTGCGAGTCGGTAATATATAATTCATTCATTGACACCATACGCACACATCATACCCATAGTTGTACTAAATATTTGCTAATATCAGTGTTTAAGCGCCCTTATTATTTTGAGAGTCGACTTTATGGGAAAGCAACATAATTGGTACCGCCTGCGGCCTTGTCCATACCAGGAGTCATCGATAAACAGTTTGGGGTAACTGAGACCTGGCCGTATGACTGCATAACCAACCCCTATAACTTCAGTATATTAAGTAGAAAGTCCTCAGAGACCTGCATAACACAGAGGTTGGGCTATTTGGCCGTCAATCTGGCTTCAAATCCATATTTTTCCTGGCGGATGTGTGCTTAATGTCCGGCATACTTGTTTTTTCTAAATCTATATTTAGCATCCAAACACCACCACGAAGGTAAACAAACAGGGAAAAAAAAATTATCTTGATGGCGCCTGACCAAAACAAAACAAACAAGCAAACAAACAAGACAGCCACTACACGCGGTAGAGGAATAACCTTAAACAACAACAACAACAACAACAACAACAACAACAACAACAACAACAACAACAACAACAGCAACAACAACACAAGTCTCGGCTGAACTAATGTCTTACTTCAACATCAAGAAACAGGCAGCGCTCCAGGAGATCTCGGTGGAGATAAACGCCCTTGTATCGAACCTCGAAGACTTGAACGGGTACTTGAAAGACTCGGTGGCGTTGGGAGAACAGTTCAAAAACATCTCGTCGCTATGGAACACATTCTACAATTCTGAGCAACAAATGAAGGGACTACTGAACGGGGCACTCGTGGAAGGTGCCAAGGATCCTGTGAAAAAATTGGATGAGAGTTTTTCTGAGGAGGCTGTGAAAACCCCAAGACAAGAGGTCACGGACCAGGAAGAGCAAGAACAACAGCAAGAGAATAATAACCAGACGGCCCAAATGTAACCGCCCTCAATAATAATAATAACAACACCCAGTAATCGATTGTGTCAAGCGACCCATGCGAAACGTTGCGCGTACCTCCACCCCTCCACCCGCTGCCCCACAGCGGTGGTAGAACGAATCAATTTTTGTTTGTTTGTGGTTGACGCAGTGCATCCCACCCCCCAACTGGCTGTTATTGTTACTGCTGGCGCGTGTGCATGCAACCTGCCTCGTACCACAGCTCAGGAACGTCTGGGAATCATGTCTATAATTATCTCATCTATACATATATATAAAGGTCCTTGACTTCCTCTTTGGTAGAGACTTTTTCTTTCATTCTTATTGAATCTCGAACATCTGTCCATCCTTCTTTGGTATATTATCCTTTACCTTAACATAATTAAAAAAAGTTCTGGTCACTCGCTGATATATATTTATATTCAACAAAGATAATAAATAACATGAAGCTCTTAACTGGTCTTGCTCTCGCTGCAGTCGCTTCTACTGCCTCTGCCCTCACTTCCATCACTACCAAAGGTAACGCCTTCTTCCAAGGTAGTGACAGATTCTTCATTAGAGGGGTCGATTACCAACCTGGTGGATCTTCATCTACCAACGATCCTTTGGCTGACTCCACTACTTGTCAAAGAGATATCGCCAAGTTCACCGACTTGGGTATCAACACCATCAGAGTCTATACCGTTGATAACTCCAAGGACCATAGTGATTGTATGAAGGCATTGGATGACGCTGGTATTTATCTCGTCTTGGATTTGAACACCCCAAATTCCGCAATCACCAGAAGCGGCACCAATTGTTCTTATAACTCTGCGTATTTGCAGAACATCTGGGCTACTGTTGACGAGTTTGCTAGTTATGATAATGTTCTTGGCTTCTTTGCTGGCAATGAAGTCATTAACAATGCTAACACCACTGCTACTGCCAAATACGTCAAAGCTGTTATCAGAGATGTGAAAACTTATATGGCTAAAAGAGGCTACAGAGCCATTCCTATTGGTTATTCCGCTGCTGATGTTGAAGAAAACAGATTGGAAGCTGCTGAATATTTCAACTGTGGTGGTGACGGTGCCAGAGCTGATTTCTTTGGTATCAATGATTACTCTTGGTGTGGTGACTCTTCTTTTACTCAATCTGGTTATTCTGACAAGGTCAAGATGTACGCCAATGTCACCATCCCAATGTTTTTATCCGAATTTGGTTGCAACCAAGTTAAGGGTTCGAGACCTTTCAGTGAAATTGAAGCAATCTATTCCAGTGAAATGACCGGTGTTTTCTCCGGTGGTTTGGTTTATGAATACTCTCAAGAATCTAATGACTACGGTTTAGTTAAGATTGTCTCTGATACCGAAGTTACCGAATTGCAAGATTACACCAACTTGAAGAGCCAATATGCCAAGGTTAAAAACCCAACAGATAATAACTACAAGACCTCTGATTCTGCCTCTGAATGTCCAGCTGTTTCCTCTGATTGGGACTCTGATGACAATTTGCCAAACATGCCAGTTGATGCTCAACAATACTTAAAGAATGGTGCTGGTAAAGCTGGTGGTATTAGTTACAACACCATCACTTTATGTAAAGGTGATGCTGGTTCTAGTGGCTTTACTAACAGTCTTAAAAACACTACTCCAGCTAGCTCTTCTTCCTCCAGCTCTAGTTCCAGCTCTTCTTCATCAAGCAAGTCGAGCTCCTCATCTTCATCAAGCAAGTCTGCATCTTCATCTGCTAGTGCTGCTTCCCCAAGCTCAGCTCCATTCAACAAGTATGCCTTATTTGCCATGGCTTACGCAACCGTTGCTGGTATCTACGGATTCTCTTCTGTCTTTTGATTGATGGAACGATTAATATTTGATTAGTCCCCCCTTTTCAAAACCTTTTTGTATTTTTAGTTTTGATTTTTCAATTCGTTTCTTTTTTATTTTTCATTTTTGGTCTCCTTGTTTTTCAAGTGGCACATAGATTTTCCACTATGAATATAATTATTTATAAATTTACCAAGTGTAGTTTACTTGATTCGTTTCTATAACATGAGACTCACAGGAGAATTCTGTTATTTTTGATGGATGTACACAGTTCTGCCAGATGATTCTCTCTCTTAATGGCAAATTTATTTACAGGAAAGGACCCTTAAAGAACTAAGCCACTCTTTAGGAGCAAAGCCACCCAACTTTAAAAAATCTTCAGATTGACAGTTTTTCTGCAAAGACCACCAGAACCTCTGGAAAAAAAAAGAGACTTCTGGGAACAACATTCTCCAATTTGAGATGGAGTCACATAGCCTCCTCCACTTGAAAACCCGTCTATTGTGGTGCGTTCTATGCTACGAAAACATCTTGGCGGAACAATAGTTGGGGGGTGTGTGGTACATAGATCACCACCGTGGTGCAGAGCCGGGGCTACCCCAGCAGTGGTACAACAACAATAGAATTTTCACAGTAGTAATAGCCGTTGCTTTTTGATCACTTTTCTTTTTCCACGATCGTTTTTATTTTTAGCATAGTGGTATAATTGTTATAGGACAATAGTTGGTTCTACAATTGAAGGGATAAAACTCAATAACAAAGATAATAAAGGCAGTGTGTGTGTCCTAGTATGATTCGGGTAGGTGAACGGTCTAGATTAGGCATGCGTTTGTACACCCATGCTTCCTTAAGCAACCTTAGGATTTGATAAGCGAGTCAAGTAATAACCACTATTGTGCATCAAATCAGTGGATTAGTCTGTTGATTGGCATAAGATCATTACACAGGCACGCAAATAACAAATAACAGTATCATTGGGCTCAATTATTTTGCATCACTTCATATCTTCTACAATATCCCCAAATATCAAAAATGATTGTAGCAATTGAAAGATAGTATGACAAAGAATGCAACAAGAGAAAAAAAAATAAATTAATAAATAGATAAATAATAGGGAACAAATAAGAAATAAATAAATAAAAGGAATAAGAACTACAAGGCCACTACAAAATTATAAAATTGGAAAAAAAAAATTTTGAAGCAACAAAAGATGAGCATAAAATACAAAACGAACTAATGGAATTTTAAATTTTATGATGCTATTTTTCTTTCATTGAAGTGAAACTTAATAATCAAAAATAAACAAACAATTAAAAGCCTTTGCCATTAATTAAAATAAATCATCATAAATTTAATTGGTAAGTGTTGATTTCTCAAAATGCTAGTACAAAATACCCTATTAGTATTACCAGTGACATCTGACATTTTAGCTCCAATTAACACTTCTTTCTAAGGAAATGGATAATAATATGGAGTGAGGTTTCGCATGGTCATACTATTTCCCTTTCATATTGGTTAGTCAAATCTATCAGTCCTAACCTCTCTACTCCAACCGGCAATATCATTACCTGATCCTTTAAGTGCTCTATCAGCAACTATTACATTCTCCATTGCCACCGTGTCTTTCAACCATGGGTGATTTACCATCCCTCCAGCATCTGCTCTAAGCTCTGGATTCAATTGAAGCATAGGTAAAAGGAAATCACTAATCTCTTCTGCTTCGTCACCAAATTGGTATTTTTCTTTTAGGATACTCTTCAAATCCCAAGGTTTCAACTCACTGATTCTTCGAAGCTCCCCACGGGAATTGAAAAACTCTAGAGTATGAACCCCTTGTTTCATCAACGCACTCGGGAAGGTACCCAAAAGTTCAATAATTTGCGCAATATGGTCATCGTCTTTACAATAAGAGCGACTTTCATGCGGTTCGAATAAATAATCACACGTCAAAAGTTCAAATATAATACACGCCGCAGACCACACGTCAACAGCACACCCCCAACGAGCACCGAGTAGCACTTCTGGAGATCTATATTCTCTTGTTTGGATATCCTCAGTAAAATGTCCATTATACCAACAAGCATTACCCAAGTCGGCAATCTTGATATTTAAAGTGTACAAATCTCTATTGGAATCATCGATTGTCACAGGCTTAGGGGAGATGGGAAGGGTCGAGGCAGAAATTACACTGCGAGGGCCTGGCCCATTGTCAGCCGTAGAGATGGACATCGATGCAAATGATCCAGAAATACCTTGTTTATCATTTGTGAGAATGTTAGATTTGCTAACAGATACCGACAAAGGTTTCGATCCGGTGATTATGGAATGACTTCTTGCACTTCTGACAAGAAAAACCGAATTGATCCCATCATCAGCGAGTTCTCCAGTTGGATCATGATTCCTCCGAGGAATTGATATTGATAACATTTCCGATAAAGATTTCTGGTTGAAGGCCAATTCTTTTTCCATTTCATCTTTCTTGTCTTTGAGTTTAGTGATTTTCCTATCCAAGAATATTTTTTCTTCTAATAATCCTGTAAAAACCGCAATCTCTTCGACATTCTTGATTTCAAATAAAATGTTTTCCGGCTTCAAATCAGTGTGAATAATTCCACATTGTCTATGTAAATAATCTAGCGCCAATAGTAATTGCTTGGCAATTTGTTTGACGTAAATTATCGGAACCCCGGCTTTATATCTTCTGGTCAAGTCAAGCATACTTTCCCCCAATACTTCAAATACCATCACCACATGAGTTCCATGAGGCCCAACGTGATAAAAACTATCGAGCAAATGAATCACTTTATGGTACCCTAAATTGTTTGGATCACCTTCGGTACATTTCCGGAGCAAGCGGATCTCATCAATCGCGGTTTCTGTATAATTCTTTGCCGATCTCACAATCTTGATCGCCACATGTTTGTTGAATTTCAAATCTTTGGCCAACCAAACTGTTGAAAAATGGCCCCATCCAAGCTTCCTTACTAACACATATCTCCCATCATTGTAATATTCGCCGATATAAGCAGTATGGTAACCTCCATTACAATAATCTTTCAAGTCCTCTTCATGTTTTAGATCCCTACACTTCTCAAGCTCCTCTTCGTCACCACTATACTCTTCATCATGATCCTTGTTGGAGATTTCCTCCATATCATACCCTTCAAGTGACATGATTTCATCTTTGAGACGATAATATTCCAGCTGCAATTCAGAACACTCTTTTTCAAGATTTTTAATTATCAGATTGTTTCCCTCTGAAGTCAAATCACTGCCATTTGGGTTTTCGCCCCCGTTCTCTACCGTATCATTATTATCTACCTTCTTTGTTTCTACTTGTAGTTCCTGAGTTTTCTCTTTTTTGAATGCCAAAGATAAGTTTGAAGGTTTGATTTTTGGCGATAAAATGTCATAGTGACTGCTGAAAGTCGGTGACATTAGGGCCGGTGCTGTATGAATGCTCGATGATATTGAGCTAGCAGCAGTGCGGAAAGAGTCCGGAGGACTCACTGAACTGCCTATTCTAGGGGGTTTGAAATTAAGAAGATCTTCGTGGTGTCCATTGGCAAGCTTCGTGTGGCCATTATTCTCGTTGGTTATATTTTCATTCCCATCTGGGCCTTTTGACGTCTTGGGCTCTCCACCTGATTTTTCTGGAACCATCATGTAAATCGGATTGCATGAAATCAATCAATCTTGGGCTTCTCGTAAACTGTCAAAGAAGAATATTCTTTACAAATCAAGCTGAATGATGGAAATACCTTGACAATTAAAAAAAAGATCTATCACTTTCCTTCCAATTTTTGGGAAATCTTTGATCTTTTCGTGTGCTTTTCTTTTTTAAAAGAAAAAAAAAAAAGGACTCAGTGAATCGATCTCTATCACAACTCAATGATGATGAGAGTAAAAAAGGGCTAGTAAACACAAATGATACTGAAAACAATGCAAATTAACAAAGCAAATAGATGTATGAAAATGATGCCGAGAATGATGCAATTAAAACTTTTTCTCCTGGATGATTCGGTTCTTTTTTTTCTCCGATGAAACTTCTCTAATACATGTAGAAAAAAAAAAAAAGAAAAAAAAAAAAAGAAATGGATACCGCAAAACGGCTGTATAGGGTTAAATCTTTGCAATTATTAGTATTTTTCCAATGGACTTGGATCGTTGCAAAGTAATTCCTGCCTTTTAAATAGTAACTTTGATTCAATAATAATTTTTGTTGGACAGAACGTCAAAATTTCTCTACATGGATTTTATTTTACTTTTTTTTTTCCTTCTGATTTCCAATATTTATCACATGACACGCCACTTATATATTAACGAAAACTCTATACAACTCTTCATTTAATACCAGTCTTATTGGTCTTCACCTTGGCAAGAAGTGGCTCTGCTATACCTTTATTATGGGTAGCCCCTAACCCTTCACCGTTGGACCATCCCAATTTCTCTAATAACCTTCTTCCAATGTTCTCTTGACCAATCGCTGGGGCATCTCCACCAACAATATCACCTTCCTTAACATGAGCCTTACTTCTCACCCGTGGCTCTTTGCCATTGATCTTAAGCCCTGAAGCAACGTTCTCAGCCGGAGGTTTCTTAACGTCGATTCTATTGAACACAGGCCGCTGTCGTAACAATCTGTTGATCATGTCGTAATCAGGATAACTGTTATAAGTTCTTTTATTTTTTATCACCGCAGCATGGATCTTGTTTCCTTGTCCTAGTCTCCTGCTTTTCAAACTGTAGAAATTGGCCATCTTGATCACGGTTTTAATCCCATGTGGATCCATTGGTGGGAATTCAAGCGACACCCTATCACCATTCTTCATTAGTGACTCAAATTCAGCTTTGATCTCTTTGATATGCATAGAATAAGGATATTTTGCCAACAAGTCATTTTCATCAATGGCACGTTCAATCTTGTTTTCTTTCTTCATCTTTCTCTTATCAGCCTTAGAGAGTCTTCGGTTTTCAAATTTATCCATCATCGAATCATAAAACACAGAATCGGGGTTCAATATTGGTTGCTTATTTTTCCCCTTGCCTTTGTACCTAATGGTTTCGGTAGGGGCAATGTTCAATTCTGAGAATTGTTGCTTGACACTTTTACCAAATGCCATAAACTCATCCACAGTGATATCATCTCCAAAGTCCATGTCAGGTTCTTCTGTCTCAATCTCTGATTCCTCTTCTTCAGAACTCTCAAATGCAGCATTCAAAAAATCCTCTTCTGACATGCTATAATCATCGTCAATTTCAAAGTCATCATATTCATCACCTCTGATTTCTTCGTCATCACTGCTCGGGCGCACAGCATTAGCCATAACATTACTGATATATTCTTGAATTGCGGTATCTCTTTCAATAGTATCATGATGTTTGTTATTCGATGATCCATTTAATTCTTTAAACAGATTACGTTGCCCTTTTTTCTGTTGTCGTAGGTTGACATACATTTCGCCATCATGAGGATCCTTGTAGGTTTCCATGGCAACTTTCCCAACGTACAAGGTTTCTTCATATTCTGTGGATACAGCAGGCTTAGTAGATTTACCATTATGGCTAGCAGATGCAGTGACTTGTGAAGCTTCCGATTGAGATATCAATTCTTCAAGTTCTTTATCCTTTAGTTTCTTCTCTGCCATAATATCATGAAATGATTTCTTTGGAAGTGAGTGAAAGCCTTCACCCTGTGAGTCAATGAAAAATAATGAGCTACTTGGATCTTCTTGATCTTGATATTCTTCACCCTCTTCTTCATCCTCTTCTTCATATTTTTCATATTCCTGATATTCTTCATATTCTTCATATTCTTCTTGTTCCTCTTGTTCTTGTTCTTCGTCTTCTTGAGATTCCTCTAGACTTTCCTCTTGATTTTCTCCCTGATCTCCAGACTTTGGCAAAGATTCAGCGCTCTTATACTCCTTTTCAACAGTAGAATCTTTATCATTTTCATCACTTGATAAATTGTCTAATTCCATACTACCCAATATTTCTTGCTTTTGTTCTAGGGTCAATTTAGCAGGAGAGTCTTTTTGTGATGCCAGTGTTAGGCTAGCTTGAGGTTGCGACAGGGCTTCCTCTTCAGCAGCATTATCAATAACCAGCTGTATAGGTACGATTTCCGCATCATTATGAATGACCAGCTTTACAGGTATCGTTTCTGCATCACCTTCAATATCAATTTCAGTCTCAACATTAACTTTGATTGCTTGCTTTTTCTGACTTTTGATTTGCAAATTCAACAACCGTGAAGGATCATACACTTCCTTTGATTTGACAAATTCCACTGGTCTATTTCTTAATTGTCTCTCAAACATTGTTCTTCTGTTTCTCCTTGTAGTTTCCGCTTCTTGTTTGAAATTATGGCCGGTAACCACCATTCTATCAGGTTCACCAATATCCATTAGTTCAGGATACTCGTTGGGTCCATTGTAGTCATTGAAAGTTTGTCGGTGATTGGCCCTTTGCTTGCCTTTTCCCCTACCAAACCCTCGGTTCTTTGGCTTGCGATCGAAGCCATGGCCGCCTCTTCTATTTCCCCTTCCTCCTCTTCCTCCTCTTCCTCCTCTTCCTCCTCTTCCTCCTCTTCCTCCTCTTCCTCCACCTCGTTCTCCTCTTCCTCGTGGCATATTTTTCTTACTATTTTTGTTGGGATCTTCTTGAATGTTCGCAAGCTGATGAGTTTTCTTCGAGGAAAGATGATGATATCAAGAAAAAAAAAATGTACAGTGGAAAGAGCGCATGCTTACGTCAGCGATGATTCCACCCGCCGAAAATATGAGAGGGAGAGGACAATACGAGAGAGAAAAGTTGCCGATTTCAAACCTGATTTATTAATAAAATGTTCTTGTTGCTTTCTAATTTTCTCTCATTATTCATTCACACAAAATCAAAGGCCATTCCCAAGGCTCGTTAGTGATTGCAAACAACCCACCCTTAGTTATTTTTGCACGTGAAGGCTTTTTTTTGTTCCCTTTCTGTCAATTTGCCTTCAAAGAGCATCCCTTAGATTACCTGGTGGACGACACTGCATTACCGTCTATAATATCAATTGATCTTTTCTATTTCTGTTATCTAATCTCCTTTTTTTTTTTTTTGTTCTCTCTCTCTTTTTCCACGCTTTTCCACTCCTTAATTTTTGTTTTGCCCTTAGCAGTTTGTGATGAGATGTCATCAATTCAACGTGTGATAAGCATGTTCTTGGATAAGGAACTCGAACATGAAGATACCAAAAATCCATTAATAGTGTTAGGAAACTCGTATCTTGCCAGCACAGACCTAGATCTGGAGGATCGTCCTAGTAGCAAAGAGCAATATCAGGTCATTGAGGATCGTATTCAGGCCGAAAGTATAGTGATTGTCAAGCAAAACAATAACAATGATGACACTGACGCTACACAAACAGACGAAAACCACCAGAGTATTCAACTGATGGCAAACAAGCAGTTGACGGGGTTAAATATCAATGATTTCAAGCTGAAGATCCAGCTGAATTTCAACTCGTTATTCAACATTAGAAAACCAGACCAAATAGAACCCACCGTCTCTGCAGGAAACAAGCAACAACCAAACACATGGCCCAAAGCTTTCCTAGACGATGTTCGGACACGGTTGTGGCTAACTTATAGAGTCGGATTCCCTCCAATTCCCAAAGATAAAAATAGCCCATCGACGGTTATGGGAGCCTTGATGCGAGGTAGCTTTGCCGATATTAACAGTGATGGCTTTAGTTCAGATTGTGGATGGGGATGTATGATTAGAACCAGTCAAAGTTTATTGGCGAACACTCTCCTTGATTTGCAAGTTGGTAGAGATTGGAGATTCCAGGGGCCTGAGAATGATGAGTCATGGGATATGATACATGACAAGATTGTGTCATGGTTTGTCGATGATCCTATCTCTCCATTTTCGATCCACAATTTTGTTAAAAAGGGCTCTATTTTATGCGGCAAGAGTTCTGGTGAATGGTTTGGTCCGTCGGCGGCCTCCAGATCAATACAAGCATTGTGTGATGATTTTAAAGGTGCTGGGTTAAATGTGTATATTGGTGAAGATAGCGGGGAGATTTACGAGAAGGATATGCTTCAGTATTTCGAGCAAGGCGGAGAAGACAAAGCGGTGCTTATATTGTTAGGAATGCGTTTAGGAATTGACAATGTTAATGTAATATATTATTCGCCTTTGAAACAGGTGTTATCATTGAAGCAATCAGTGGGGATTGCTGGTGGTCGACCATCTTCCTCACATTACTTTTTCGGCTACCAAAATGATTATCTTTTCTTCCTTGATCCTCATGTCTCTAATAGACCTGCTTTAAAATTGGGGAACAGTTATGATTTATCAGAGTCGGTGGTCACAGGGGTTAGCCAGTCGAACCCCATCGATCTGTCAACGATCCCTGATACTGATCTCATTTCCCCGACATTATTGACGAATTCAGACATTGAATCAGTGCATACTACCGTGTTCAACAAGTTACATCTATCAGAAATGGATCCGTCAATGCTCATTGGATTCTTAATCAAAAGCAAAAGTGATTGGGACTCATTTAAGGAATCTGTCAACACCACAGACTTGAAGAAAATCATTCACATTGCTGATGGATCCAAGAATGATGTGCTTGCATCACAAATAAGAAGAAGTAGTTTGGATATTTTAACCGAGGGCAACTTGGTATTGGTAGAATCAGAAGATGGTTTGGGCGATGAATTTGTTGATTTGGGAGCAGAGTTTGATAATATGTCGACAACCGATGGGATCATTCATCCAACAACAGCAACCACAATTCCAAATACTTCATTATCAAAAACGGTGACACAACCGACAGAAGAAAAAGTTCCTGCAAACTTCATTGCAGATTCTCCTTCAAGCGGCACTCCTCATGAAACTACAGAAGATGACATCGTCTGTGTTGACCGCTCTCCTGAGCCAGTGGAACCTTCAATTGCTAAATCGCTCTCTCCAGAACAGTCTGAGAAAGCCATGAATCAGACTTGGGAAAATGTGAGCAATCATAATGGCTCATATGAGGATTTGCAAGGTGTTTACCAACAACAGAACAATGATGATGCCAAAGTAATTGTCCAAGATACTGATGACGATGAAAGTTCTGAAACTGAGGAACTTCCTACAGGAAGTGAAGTACTCATTGATACACAATAATCAATCATAAAAGAATTACAGTATTTAACTCTACTTATTTTCTGAGCGCCATCAATTGACTATTATTCATTTTGCTTTATTTGTTTATCATCTTAACTTTTTTTTTTCTTGTTTCACTTAGAAGGATGGGAATTTTTGATTTCATTTTTTTTTCATTTTTTTTCTTTTTGTTCTTTTTCTCTTTTAATTAATAACAGCTTAAAAAGGGCTTTTCACGTTCATAATTGATTCATTTATCAAACAAGAAAATTATATATATCAATAAAAACAAAATATTATATCAAACATATTGAGGAAATGAGTGAATTTGAAGCTGAAAAATAATAGTAACATCATAATGATAGAGAAAAAGGGAGAGAAGAAACAGGAAAAAAAAATTATGAATAAAACAAAGTCATAGAATCAAAATCAATGAAAAAATGACAAAATTAAATGTGAAATGTTGGTGACAATAATAATAAAAAGAAACAAGTTTATCAATCAAAATCAAAAACCGACAAAGAGGAAAATAAAGAAGCAAAAGATTATAAGTGTCAAGTAAATTTCACCATAAAAAGATGAAAAGAAGCAAAAAAAAAAAAAAAAAGAATAAATAAAAAAAGATAAAAGAAAAAAAAAACCGAATAAAAACAAATGGTCAGTAGCTAGACAAAATAAAATGAAAAAAAAAAGAATGAAAAATAAAACAAAAAAAAAAAAGAATATATCAATGATAAAAGTTCTTTCGTGTCTTTTTCTGAAAAAAAGTTATCTTCCCTCTTATATTCTTTAAAATTTTCTTTTTTTATTCAGTAAAAAATAGGCAGCCTATATATATTTGCCACTGCAGAATTTTTTCTGTATTTTGTTAGTACGTTCAAGTGGTAACATCTAAAACCAAACTAACATCATCCACATCAGATTTAGAGAGATCTTCTAAAAATGGCAACAAATCTAACAATTCATTATCATGAACGTCCGAGAACCAGCTCGAAATTGGAACGGCATGCTGAGGATGGAAAATGTATGAGGCAGGAGAATTATCAATGATGATTAAATCACTAAGAGGTCTTCCGATTTGTGATAGATTCTTAATGTAGTTACCTTGGTAATTGTAACAAGAGTCTCTAAAAAGTCTATGGTGTACACTTTTGTGAATATCCAACTCATCAAGTAGAGGATCACCATATCTGGAAACCGAAGCAGTGAATACCACCACTTCATATATTTCCCCAACTCTTTTCATAAACTCGTCAACTCCTGGCCTCTTTATTACGTAGACATTATGAACTTGCCCTTCTATCTCCACAGGAATAACAAAGTCGGCGGATCTCAAGTATTTAAAACTGGAATGCACCAAAGTTTCGTCCAAATCTAAAACTAAACACTTCTTGTTCTTAAACTCTGGGCTTTTCTTTTCCAATAACCAACCGCTCTTAGAAACAGATTGGTCAGGCTGCATGGCAGTCAAATCAAAACCTTCACTAAATACATCATTTTCTTCGTAAGCTTTGCTCGAAATTATTGGCGGCTGACGATCTGGGATCTCATTTGATTCCAGACTATTGTCGTTGTTATTATCGTTGGAGCCTTCTTCTGATATAGACTTCAGCTTCCGATTCTCCCGAGCTTGAAATTCATTTGGCGCTGAAGTCATTGGTGTTACTGGAGCTGGCGAGTGACTGGCAGTGTTATTTTCGTTGGTCATATCATTTGAATTATTTGGTACTGGCTGTAAAACTATTGTTTGTGAGTTGCTTGTTTTCATTTTATCAATGTTGGCCTCATCCACCTCATCTTGTTGATCAGGATTCTTAGAGTCAACTCTATTATTCGTCTCAGAGGTGTTTCTGGAAGAGCTTGTTGAGGAGGTGGACGATTTATGTTCTGGTGTAGAGCCAAATGTGCAACACAAAAATGAGTTTAGTATCTTATCCATTAATCACAGTGATTATTATTTCCCTTTTTGTGAAAGAAGAGTCTTCTAATAGCAAAACGAAAAAAAAAAAAATTAAAAAAACAAGATAAGAACTTGAAAACCTAATATCTTTTTTTAAAAAAAAGTGTCAATAATAATACACAGTGACAAAAAGCAGTCAGCGGGAGGCTCTGGATGATAAAAGAGATTTTTTTGGAACAATTTTAGCAGTTCCACCAGTTCCAAACAGATAACGTTGCAAAACTAAAACAGATTCTCCTTTCCAACAGAACTTATCTAGGCAGAAAGAAAAACACGCTTGTACGTCCTAATAAAGATCCTTGGGAATAGAGTTACCAAGTTATATACACCAGACGTTGATAAAGGGTGGTGAGGTAAGCGATTTATGTGGATGAGTTGTGTGGTTTGTTGGTGAGGTGGAAGATATTCAAAAAATTCGCTGTTTTGGTAGCATTTTTTTTTCTTCTTTTTCTTCTTTCTCTCTCTCTTTTTTTTTTTTTGTTTTTGCTGAATATTGCCGTGGTAGTAGTGCGCTAACCGTATCGGTATCATCTGATCATGAAATATCCGGTACGGTAGATGTTATGATAGATAAGAGTCATTCAGACCCTTTGGGTTGCCTGAATGACTCTTATCAGCATATATTGTAGCTGAATAGGCCACAATTGTATCTATTTCTGATATTCTATAATTCCCGAAAATGAATTCCATTCTTTTACCAACATTTTTCACAAAAGCATTCGTCGTTTGTAGATATTGAAGGGCTTGATTAGCTCATGGATAATATTTCTTACGTTTATCCACCACTTGATCATAATTTAGCATTTAGGATGCCTCATACCAATGAAAGTCCTTTGATACAAGTATCCAGGACAATTACAGAATCATAAATAGATTAAAACCCCAAACAATTATTAATTACATCTATACATCAATGTATGCGTAGCACCTGTTTTAAAAAAGTATTAAATAACAAGACAAAAGAGAATGAGAAAATGCACAAAGGACCGAAAAAGGGAAAAAAAAAGCAAAACAAAAAAAAAGAGAGTAGAATCTAAAAAAATCTCCAACCTAGGGAGCACCACTTGAAGGACCAAAGCATTATAGTTTCCCACCATGACTTTTTTAGGCAGCGTCTGCAGTTTCCAAAGGAGTTGCTGACATAATCATATTACTTCTGACGGTCCTATTTTGTCTAATAACACTGTTGGTATTTTCATCTCTTATCAACGCGATTCTCATGGTAGCCAACAAGTTATTTGCAGCATTGGAATGCATATAAACGGCCCCATTGAAGGCAGAGGTAGCGTCCTTTCCAATAGACGCCTTAATTAGGGCAACACCGCCAGGGTGGTTATGAACAAATGGAGTAACATCATGAACAACGCCACTAATAATCACTAGAGCTCTATCAGAACTTTTAACTAGCTTTCTGAATTCATCGACGGTGATGAGAGGCAATTTGTTTACTGGAACACCCCAGTTCAACTTAGCACGATGCCTGTCAATTAGCTTTTGTTGATGAAGCAAAGCACATCTCTGTATTATATCATAGCTGGTGCGGTGTAAAGATTTCACCCCAAAGATCGCTCGACAACGATAGCAAAAGTTCAAAAACCATTTTGTTGGATCATAACGATAATAGTAGTGACCATTTCTGTAATCTTTAGGAAATTTATGATGAAAATTGTTATAGCCTTCACCAAATGTTAGGAATGACACTATAAAGGAGTCTCGAGGGGTTTTCTTATCTTCAAAAGGTTGGGACCCGAGAAAGTGACCGAGAGAGTTCACCGAAAATATTGATTGCTGTGCAATAAATGATCTTATCAACCCACTGTAGACAAGTCCACCTAAGAGATCATTCCAGAAATAATTAGCAATAAGGGAAGGTGCAACCAACCCAAACAATACATAAAGAGTAAAATTATTATCCTCCTGCCACTTAAGAAACTTTTCGGCCTTCAACATTTCCAAGTCAAAATCACCTTCATGATCTTTGAAATCAGTTTCAGTTTGAAGAGATTCATTCTCCTCATCCAATAGTTTAATAACTTTCCGATTTTTAACGATTCTCCAGCCAAGATGGGCCCAGAAAAAATTTTTTCGATAATTATATGGATCTTTATCTGTATTACAGTACTTGTGATGTAGTCTATGAAGCAACTTGAATTTCCTTGCAGACTCTATTCCAGCGGATGATCCAAATATTATGAAAAAAACTGGGAGGATATTATAATTAGGATCAATCGAATATGATCTGTGTGACCAATATCTATGATACCCTGTGGTGACCGCCAACACCGTTAAAGTGTAATGAAAAACTGAAAGATAGAGAGTTCTTGTCGTGAGCTGTATATCATAATAATATATAGCTAAAAAAGTGGCTATAGGAACCACAATATATTTGAATACATTCCACCATATGGTTTTGATGATCACAAATTTGGTGACTCTGATGAAATGGTTGATGCTTCTTCTAAGGGCCTTTTTCTTTTCTGGATGCTCCCGCGAGTGGCTCTGCTGCCTTGACGACAACAGAGTGGTATTTTTCTTCCCTCTGATTGTTCTTCTGTCATTCTGATCCATCATGGTGCTTCCTTTTGACGGATCTCTCTATGTTTCGTTTGTCCTCCAGGATTAGAGAGAAAGCAACAGTAAGATTTTCAGCCGCTTTGTAATCGCCCGCATGAGCGCGCGCGCATAACCGGAAATTCTCAGCTTACAGTCTTTACAAGAAGGCACGTACTAAAAACATCCATGTAATTCATAATATAGTCAGGAGATTACCGTTTGATAAAGTTGATTAACGACAACAAATCATCCTCTACTCCATCCACCACCACTTTTTGCACCGATCCGAAGAAATCGGTGAGCAAAACGTTGGAGACATTTCTTGTGAATAAGTCCTTTCTGATCCCAGCATGACTATGAACATTCTCAAAACTATAGGTATCGAAAAGATTTTGCAACGTTTTGTTAGAGTTCTTATTCACATTTTCCAAAAAGTCTAAGTTGTAGTAAGTAAATCTGTCGATGACTGCCACACCAATCTCCACGTCTGAGTGGTGAGAGTATGAAGATTCGTCCAATTCCGAAGATCCAACAGCCAAAATATTTGGTGAATAAAACTTAGAATACATAGTGTTGGCCTGACAAGTGTCGATCATGAACAAAATCTCGTTGTAACGCTTCTTCTCATACATCTGCTCAAAAGCATCCGCCAAATCATGACTGCCAATTTCTTCAGCGTCTTGGAATTTGAGAAACTCATCACCTCCGTGACCTGTCATATAAATGAAAATATTAGAGTTTTCATCTGTCAACAATCTCTTGGATCGCGGTTGCTCAGGGCCCCAGCGATCTGTCAACAATCTGATGAAATTTTCCACAGTCACTTCATATCCTCTGTAATCCACTTCGACATTTTCCCCATAAAGGTCGATTCCACGGTCCGCATTATTAAACACCGCTCCTGGGAACGCATTTCTTGAATTACACGCCACATCATCAGCCAACATCAATATGATCTGGGAGTCTGGTATACCTAGTCTCTTCACTGTACGGTACATACTCAAGACATTTGCCATATGGCGATAATTGAACCAAAACCGTGATGTGGACACCAAAACGGCCCAATTGTTTGTATGTGTGGAGGCATCCTTATTGTAAAATGTACCAATCTTGGCCTTATCTTCAGTGGAGATCGAAAGGACGCTTAGTAAGAGCGTCTGAAATAGTAGGAATATCTGGAGAGATCTCATTCTTCAGTTATTGTTGATGGTCCCTGTGAATAGATGACAGTGTATTATAAATCAAAAGAATCACTATTAATAGGGCCTATAGGAATTCTAATTTCAATTATTACCCGGTTTCTACAGTAGTGACAAGTGGCGGGTAATATTCTATTCTATTCTGGCTATATCTAGATCAGTAATGAATAATATGAGGAATATAATAATCATCAGGGGCTAGCCATTGTAATTATTGAATAAGATATATGTATCAATGACTTTTGTCTGAGCATAGCCATAAGAAATAACCTAATTTTTGTGTGCTACCATCCAGTATGTTCTTTTATATATGTTGGCCTATTGACGCTTATGGAAGTAATATACTTTTAGAAATTATATTATACCAGTACGGCTCAGACTGGAAAAAGTTCCAGTGCTAAAATTCTAACGCACAGAATTTGAACTTGTCTTATGTTACGGGGGATCAACAGGAAAAAAATAGGACTAAGCCCTACGATTTATTTTTTTTGGTACGTCCTGTATCCTCATGGGCTCGGAATTGATCAATTGGGATAGCGTTCTCCTCCGGCTTTCTTTCTATCTTTTTGGCAGCAACTAACATGTTTCTTTCAAGCGCCTGTATGATTTTCTTATGAAATGCTTTACTACCCAATGTCTGCATGAAAATCAAATCAGAGCACATTCCCCTATTCATTCCATCTATGGTTTTCCCAAGTATTCCTTTAAGAGGAATAATACTCACTTTCAAACTCATATTTGATAAAGTACGATCAAAATAGTTCAATATTTTTTCCTTTTGGCCTGTAGTGGCAATTTGGAATCTCCACGCAGAGCGCTTGCGAAGAAAAGTCTGAGAAGGCACATATTCTTTTAGTTTTTCGTGAACAGTTGATATTGTTTCTAGCACTGATGATTTCACAAATTCTTCTGCAATACTGTATCGAAAGACGACACCTAGGCTTTCATAAAATTTCGTCAGAAAGCTTGACTCACCACCATCCGTTGGGGATGGATGTTTTGTAACTCTCACATAACCACATCTAAAGTCTAGTAACCATGTTCTTTCATCAGTTCTTATCCAAGACAACAGATCTTTTGTGAAATATTTCGCATCAAACTCTGATTCTAATGGTGTATACACGAATTCATGTAGAGAAGCAAATGACTTGAAACTGAGTTTTTCATGCGAAAATTCCTCTAGTTTGGGTTTCCGATGACTCAAGAAACTCATCATGGTGGTGTCAAATTTTTTAGTTGGAAGTTGGTAACCTAGACCCAAAAGGGTAGGAACCGTGGCGACTTCCATCAGAACAGGAATAAAAGAAATGATATGACATATCTCTTTGGAATCATGCTTTCTTAAACCTCGACCTATCATCTGACTTAACAAATTTTTAGATTTTGTAGGTCTGGCCAAAATAATGCTATCAATGTTTGGAATATCAGTACCTTCTGTGAAAATCCCACAATTGACTAACACATTGATCTTTTTCGATTTGAAATCCCCGACTATTTTCAGTCGTGTACTAGATGCCGTTTTCCCAGTCACACATTCTGCCTTAAGATCATTGGCAACAAATAAATCACGTAACGCCTGGACATGGTCGACATCAACCCCAAAGATTAAGGTCGACTCAAAATGATCCTCATCTCTATATTTGAGATAAGTTTGCAATATTAATTCGTTAGAGTCTTCTGTATTCACTGCTTTTGATAGACCAGTGATTGAGAAATCAGCCTCTCTTATCTTTACTGAAGACAAATCAAGCTCATCATCACGAACAAGAGTGACCTTCGCATCACATAACCATCCATCAGTCAACATTTCATCCAAACCTTTGTGAAATACTACATAATCCATAGAATCAGTAAGTGCCTTACCATCATGTCTACTCAAGGTGGCAGAAAATCCAACAACCCCTATTTTTGTCTCGGTGTTGTGTGCATTAAAGCTTTGTAGAATATTAATATATGATTTCGCGGCAGCATGGTGCGCCTCATCAATAATGATCAATTTATAATCCTTCGGATCATATTTTGAGAGTCTCTCACCTCTATTTAACGACTGAATAGATGCCACAGTTATATCCGCTATCCCTGACGCCTTGTTCTCTCCAATGTCTATTTCGACAACCTTCTCAGGCATAATTCTTGCACAAGTGGCCGCCGCCTGCTCACATAGTTCTTTCCTGTGAACCAAAATCAATGTCTTGTCCCCTTGACTCTCAGTCAATGGAGTCATATACTTTATGAGACTACTTAACACAACGGTCTTCCCACCACCTGTAGCTAAACTGACGGCGATTCTTCTTTTCCCTTCATCAAATGCGCGTAAACACTTTATAACACATTCCTTTTGGTAGTCCCTAAGTTGGATGCCACTAGTATCTTTCGAATCGCTAAAAATTCCCTCAATTTTCTGAACGGGTTTGAATTGTTTTGAGAGAATCACTTGTGGAGAAGGATTGAGCGTCAACTGCTCCATGTACCTCGTGAGAGAGTCGGTATGGAATGGTGCAGACTGTGACATGATGGAGCTTCTATCCAATGAAGTTTTCAAAACTGCGTGTGATCTACTGATCAAAGGAGATAATGATCTAATCATTAATGGTGGGTGGCAGTATGCTAGAAAGTGTAAGTAAAAGGTTTTATGAGATTCCTCTAATTACATTCGATCTAGGGTGTCTTCACGCACTCCGACTGCCCTCTTATCTAGTTATTGAGATAATTAATGGATGTGATATTATGGTAATCTTTGAAAGTTATGTCTCTTTAGGCTTAAAATTTATCATAAACTAAATCAATGTTCAGCTATTCGTTCTAACTCCTCTAAATATCAAAGAAATAATTAAAAGTTTACGAGCAAAACTGATGGTTTGCCAATTGATTCCAATAACGCATATGCATGCATACACTACTGTTAAAATTTTAAATCAAAGGTAAACAAGATAAAGAATCGGGTAATAAATGTCGGGATGTACTGGCTGTACCAGAACTATCCGGTTGTTGAGCATTGTTAGATGCTGAAGCGGGAGGATTAGATGAAGTATACATTACAAAGTTAGTTATTAGTTTGCGTCGGTGATTGATTTATTTATTCGTTAGTCTACTTCTAGTAGATAGTTTTCGGATAAGATCGAGTTATTCTCTTTTTATCCTCTAATATCCACATGCATTGCTCAGTAATTGCAAGCCACTGGCGCTGTATTGGAGCCATGAACAGAGTATTAATAACTATGGTCAAGCATCATTCGTCAATGGGCTGTGATCCATAGTCTAGAGAACCACCGTAGTGGTACACTCTGACAATAAACCTATCCAAAACGGTGTTTTTACTTTATTCAGTAGTGAAATACTTAAAGTACTTATCACAGCATAAAACATTCTATTGATACATCAAAACTATACATTTTATTTTCCTTCTTTAAGGTTTTTTTTGTTATTCCTTTTGCTCAAATTAGCATTTTCAATTTCATTCAATGCTTCCTCATTGAAATAATGAGATGCATAATCCTTTAAAATTCTTTCATCATCAATAACTAAGATATTTCTCATATACTCTTTAGTAGTGAGTACCAATTCATTGTAAATTAATAATTTCACTGGTGGTTTCTTCTTGAAAAGTGATGATGATGGGTGGATGAAGACTTCTTGCTGTTTTTTGAGATTTCGGTATGATGTTCCAGATTTAGTTAGCTTAGAAGTGTTTGAGAAAAATCCAGAGGCGATGGATGTCTTGACATTCAATATTAATTTTTTGAACGAATCATCATCATCATCGTATGGTGTTTCCCTATCAAGTGAGCTGCTGGAAGACTCCTCAATGAACAATTTGTTCTTCCCACACAATCTTTCTAATTGGTTTCTCACATTTCTAATCCTATTCAAGGTCTTGTGTTGGATGAAGTTATCTTTACACCATTGATATGAATATCCATTGTCAACCCACTGATTCCAAACTTCCAAATACATGAAATGATCCCCATGATCTTTGTACCTATTGTTGAAGTTTTCCTTTGCCTTTTGCGCCATCTCTTTATTGTTTTTCGGAACATAAAATAGAGAACCAGATTCAGTTAGCATCGAGACAATTGATAGAATTTCAGATAAGCAATTATTTCGGTTACCGGTGACCAAAACTTTGCTAAACATTGGATCAAGAGGAAATTCGGACATCACTTTCCCTAACTTTGTTAATTCGCCAGCTTCATTCATAGCACCAAGTGAATAAAGTAATTCTAAAGACTTGATCAAAAGATCATTAGATGGTTTATCCAAAAATTCAAAATTCAAAATATCATATATACCCAAAGATAACAACATCAAAATAATCCCCGATAGGTTGCTCCGAAGGATTTCTGGAGTTGGTTGTTTCGGCAATTCATTCTTAAATGACCATTTTGTGTATAATCTAAAACATTTACCAGGTCCAACTCTTCCGGCTCTACCGGCACGTTGCTGAGCCGAAGCTTGTGAGCATGGAACAACGACCAAACTCTCCATACCCGTTGTTGGATTGAAAACTTTTTCCTTTACAAATCCAGGATCGATGACGTATTTGATACCATCAATAGTAATCGAAGTCTCCGCAATGTTGGTAGCCAAAACAACTTTTCTAGAACCTTGAGGAGTAGGCTCAAAAATCTTCGTTTGTAATTCGATGGGCAAATTAGAATAAATCGGGGCAATTATAAGAGGCTTTATTTTATTCCCTAGCTTAGCACAAGTATCCTTTAAAATTTCCTCTATTGATTCGATTTCCTCTTGACCAGTTAAAAACACTAAAATATCACCAGGAGTGTCTTGACTTAAATGGATCTGGAAAATAGTAGTAACGGATGCGAACAAGTAGTTGGACTCGGGTTGCTCGGTATAAAAAATATCAACTGGGTATCTTCTTCCTGGAACATTAAAAATGGGAACATTTCCAAAAAAGTCAGAGAATTTTTTAGAATTGACAGTTGCAGAACTAATGATAACTTTTAGATTCTTATTTATTTTCACTATATCTTTCAATAACCCTAATAATATATCTGTGCTGATGGTTCTTTCATGGGCTTCATCGATGATGATGGCAGAATAGCTTTTCATTTCTGGATCTACCAAGAACTCTCTTAGTAACATACCATCAGTGACGTACTTAATTAAGGTCTTTTCACTAGACTTATCATCAAATCTGATGGTATAACCGACTTCATTTCCTAATTTGAACCCCATTTCCTCAGCTACTCTAGTCGCCACAGAAGTTGCAGCCACCCTTCTCGGTTGAGTGATTGCAATTTTTTTATAAGTGGCTGTATCATCATTATCAAAGTTATTACAAAGCCCCGCCTCATAAAGATATTGAGGCAATTGAGTAGTCTTACCTGAACCTGTTTCCCCAACAAAAATTAAAATTTGATATTTCTTAATTGCATCAATTATTTCTTGCTTGTATTTGTACACTGGCAAGGATTTCTTTGTTTCTTCAATAGATTTCTTTTTCATTCTTCTTTCCTCATCCATAAGTCTAGTCTCTTCGTCTTTATCATCTCGAATTTCTGAAAGCTCATCAACTATGGACAATTTCTCATCACTGTTTACAAAGTTAATGTTTTGGGAATCATCAAATACAAATTCATACTTTTCACTTCCCGGGAGATTTAAAGACGTCGGATCCTCAAAGTTTTCCTCCAATTTCATATTTCCTGATGTGACTAACATAGATTTCCTTTGATTACTTTCCCAAGTTTGGAATGAGGACTGGTCTTTTGATTCATTATGGCTTTGGGATTTCCTAACATTTAGAAGATCTTTTTTTCTTTTCTTATCGATCTTGTTATCTTCAGTGAAATAATCCTTGGGTAGTTCATAATTAAAATTCAATTGATTATATATTTGGTCACTGAGGTCTCTTCTCTGTAGCACAATATCCAATATCTCCTTTTTGTATTCATAGTCATCCTGTTCTCGTTTTGATAGGTTTGACCAACCATAATCTTTGATATCATTATTATATTCTATAACCTCCTGCTTCAATACTAGAAGTTTTGTTTCTTCACGCCTCGACAAGTAAGACTGTCTGGCAAGCTTCCTTAGCTCAGAAATATCTTCATCCGAAGACATCTTCTACCTTTTTGTGATTTCTTCGAATGTTTATTTCAAGTATAGATGATTTATTTTACTTGCAGTAAAAAAAAAAAGGTCTTCGCTTCAAGAGGGTTCGACACCCTGCAACACAGATCAGCAGTAGTTTTGTTGATAATTTTATTTAACACTAAAGATAGGAGAACTTGTACCACTCACCCATTTCCATCAGCTTCAACCAATTCATCAATGAGATGAGCATAGTGTTAGACCAAAGGAAGGATGATTTTGAATTGAATACGGCAGTAGAGGATGCGGCCGCACGATTTGTGATAAATGACTCGTATTCAACAACGGAACAGCTATTTGCCCAAATAGAGGAGGGCTATTGGTTTTTCGCAAATGCCACAAGAATCATTTATCTCAAACTGATTAACATAAATTTGAGGCACTTTGCAAATCTAATATTTGAAAAGTATCCTCTCATTTTCCCCGGGAAAAATAAACATGACTTGTTGGTTGAATTTGATAGATACAAAGCTTCCGTCCAAGTCTGTGGCGTGGTGCTATTTGATGAGTCATTAAGTAAGATCGTATTGATCCGATCTCTGTTTTGTAATTCTTGGAGATTTCCATCTTGTACTTTTAGCAAGGTTGATAGTGCTTTGGAGAGTGCCATTCGCGTCTGTTTATATCAAACTGGAATTGATGTTAGTGGTTTAGTTCACGAGCATTGTATAATTGAAAGAACCATACAGGGTACCACTCATAAGCTTTTTATGGTCAAGGACCTTCCAGAGAGAATAACTTCTCAATCTCCTAAGGAGAATGGGATTCGATGGGAAAATTGGAGTACAGTGGTTGAGAAATGCAAGTCACTGACTGAAGGGTTTAAGTTCTCCCCTATTAAATACATGATTCAGCCAATCTCAATTTGGAGAAAAAAGATTCAGAATTCAGCAGTACTCTCCCAGGAATTGATATTGGAAGCAGAAACACTGTTGAAGGAATTATTAGGAATAACAGAGTCCGCCAAATCTACCGAAAAGGCTTACACTAATTTAAACTGCAAACTAGATCAAAACACATCACAAGTATCCAGAGAAAATGGAGAGGACAATATTCAACTGTATTCAAAAATATCTAAAAATTCCTCTCAGATATTGCATCCGATAAAAGAGATTGAAATATTGAAGCGTCCTTCTATTGCAAACTCGCCATTTAAGTCAACAGATTCCAAGATAGCTAATCAGAAGATCATAATTCTTAAAAGAGTGCCGAAATCTGATGATTCTAAAGCATCTAAAGACGAAAATGAAGCTTCTAGTCAAATTTTCAAATCACAGCAAACAATAAACCCCTCTGATGTCAGGGCTTTTACTGGCCCTGAGCTGTCACTAAATTCTCTCTCATCCACACCAAGTAATCCTAATTCTGCATCGCTACGGCCGTCCTCAGGGAAACCAATCTTTATTCATCCTAACAATCTTCATGAGAACTCACAATCATTTCATCTGGGCGAAATTGAGTCTTCTTCAACTAGTGAGAATGTAAACCTGGAGATTGCAACCATAGAGGCATTATTTCCAGTATCAACTGAAGAACTGTTATCACTTCTGAATGCAGCACTATCTAATTTAATCCCACAAAACTATAACCATAGGCCGGTTATTGACCCAAAGAAGATTAAAATTCTCAAAAGAGGCGAGAAGCCAAATCAAATACCAAATCAAACAGTTGGTAACCAATCGACTTTCCCATTTAAGATTCCAGAGGTACTTGCGAAAAAGCCTATACGATTCCCTGCGGCCCAACAAACTTTCATCAATCCCAACTTCAATAGCCTAACACATTCTGATTATGAAGCGAGGGATGAAAATGTTGATGAAAGTTACTACGAGTATTCGTCCGAAGAAGATTCGTCCGAAGAAGATTCTGATGAAGATGAAGCAGGTAAAAGAGAGCTTTTGGAGTTATTAAGAGGGATTGGTGGTCCCTAAAGCATTATTGAAAAGGTCTCTTCGATATCTTGGAATTTACATTTTTTTTTTTCAATATAAGACTGTAGCATTAATGCCACTCAAAGAAGCAGAAGACTTAGAAACAAGGTCAATAGCGGTAAGCTGTTTTTGATTTGTAGATGTAAAGAGATATGTGCCCTAAAATGGCAATAGAGAACACTCAAATTACGATCTGAAAATTAGACACTTATATTTCAGGTTTAATATCCAGCATAGAAGATGAAAGAATAACCGATACGATTGTTACTAGACCCTTTATCTTCTTTTCCCCTACAGCATATTGAGTGTAACTTGTTCCTACTCTTAACGACTATTACAACATATGAATAAGTAGATTCTTTAGTGCACGTTGATCATACAAAAGATACCTGAAAAAAAAAAATCTGAAAAAACTGAATCGACCTAAAAGTAATCTTCAAGCAGAAAAAAAAAGTGACAAACGAAATTGTCAATGCTATTCCAAAAAAAAAAAAAAAAAAAAAAAAAAAAAGAAAAAGAAGTGAAAAAAAAAAAGTACATCAGTCGTTCTGTTGTTTTGTAATACCATATCAATTTTGAACATCAATTGTTGATAATGGCATTTTCTTGACATTATTGTAATTCTTTAAAGGAGAAAAATTAGGCTTCTCATTGCCTGGATCGCCGTGGTTGAGCCTATAGGTTGCAACTGTTGGTCGATGATAGTGGTAATTACTTGATTGAGAGTTTCGGAGATTTGCCATGCTATTCAGATGGTGTTTCTTGTGCTGATGATGGTGATGATGATGATTCTTCTTGTGTTCTTGGCCATCACCATTATTACGCCCAAAAGATGAGTTGTTATTATTATCAGAAATGTCCGCATCCTCCCCTTTGTCGTAGTCAGGCCAAGTATTGGTGTTATCCACCGGCTTGGACCCTAAATCAAAATGATGAGGCATAGAAGAAGACAATGTCAAAGTGTAATTGGAATCGTTCCTGCTCAACCCTGCTTTTATCGCATCATCAAATTCCCTTTGATTGTTATCGTAGCTTGACAAAAGTTTAGGCTTAGCAACTTTTCTATCATTGAAACTTTTCCGCCTTCTATATTTTGAAGCATCATAATCTGGTCGATGATGTGGTGGCACATACGCTTTCGCTATGGAAATGGTTGGGGCTTGAAGTGATTTCACGCTAGTGGATACACTCGACAGATTGCTATCTGAACTTTGTAATTGTGCATTACCCAACAGGCTCGAATCACCGTCTCTTTGGGCCATGGATACAGTAAATAAGGATCCATCAGTCACAACGCTGCCCATGCCTGAACCAACAATAGATGTATTTGAGGTAGTTAAATTCGGGGTTGTATTTGCTGTGTTTGCTTTGATAGTATCAGAGGCACTAGTGGTTGAGGATGGGACAGAATCTGAGATATTCAAAGTCTTGAGATTAGTACCAAGCAGATCATCTAAATCGTCAAGTAAAACATCACGAGAAACATCTCCTGATTCGAACAGAACTTCGGCAATTGTAGAAACCTCAGACACGCTTACTGATGGCAAAGAAAAGTCTCTGTTGTTCACTTGATAAACATCAGTAGTAAAAGTTTTCGCCTGATACGCGGGTGACTTCAATCTGTTTCGCAAATTAGGTGGGATATAAATGCTACTATTAGTATTAATGGTCTTGGTATCAATTTTTGGAGTGGCAAATTTTCTCCGGGCAGCCAAGCCTTTTGCTGCTTGGTTGCTACCATTATCTTCCTTTTGACGTGAGCCAGAATTGTTATATTTTTTCGCATCGTTTGCGACACTAAGATGATTAGGATCCGGATTGAGTTTGATATTAGAAGAAGAAGACGAATTTCGCTGATGTCCCTTATTTCTGTGTTTGTAGGCTTTGTAGTTTCCAGTATTTTGATACCTTTTGATTGGAGGGGTGTACAAATCCATACGGTTGAACTTGTAACTGTTACTATAGCTATTTAAGTTCCCTAATTTGTTAGGCGTTTGAATAGACAAAGGTTTTCGATCCTGATGAATTTGGTAAGATTTATTAATGTTTATTGGCTTGGCATTTTTCGTGGTAAAGTTAGAAGTCTCATCGTAAATGGCAACTGGCACTTGGTTGTTGAGTAGCTCTTCATCGATTTCTTCATCAATATCTTCATCCTCACATTCACTTTCTTCAAATGTCAATACTTTGAGCTTGGACAATTCTGACTTGATTGTATCCAAATCTCGGTTATCCGGGTTTATGGTCAAACAATGTCTCAACACATTAAACAAATCTGGACTCATAGTTGGGAAAATATCAAATAACACTTCTCTGTTGGAACAAAAGTTTAAAAACATTTTATCGGTGGCGTCAGCTATATTGAAGGCATTCTTATGAAAAATAAGATTCAAAAAGCAAATACCCAAAGACCAAATATCGGCTTTTGCTGCATCGTAATAATTGTCATCTGATTCCTCTGAACCTTCACTGGAGCTAGCTCCGTTGTCAAATAGTTCGGGGGCCATATAACGTTCACTACCCACATCGAAATCAGAACAATATCTTTCGGTGGTTGCTAAACCCCAATCACCAAGCTTGATTTGACAGTCATTTGTAACAAAGATGTTTTCTGGTTTGATATCTCTATGATAAATTCCTTTCTGGTGACAATATGAAATCAAGTCAATTAGTTGATGCATAACATCAAGAATTTCTTTTTTAGTCTTTGGCCCTTCATCTGCCTTGATTAAATCATAAAGATCCCCTTTTTCACAGTACTCCAAAACGAGAAAAGATCCGAAATAATCAGCTAACGATGCCACATTTTGATGTCGACCCAATTTTAAATAAATATCAATTTCTCTTTGCGCTTCATCATCAGAACTTGAGTTATCATCTAGAGGATACACATACTTGATCGCATATTTTTCTTTGGTAATGATGTCTTCTGCTAAATAAACAATACCATAAGAGCCTTCATTTATTTTCCCGAGAGATCTGTACCGACTTCTCAATAGTGCGCCATTCTCAAAATTAGCAGCCACCTCCTGGTTAGTTGGTTCTGAGGATGGGTTCATTGGTGAAATACCCTCACTAAAGCGTCAGAATTGAGATCTTTCAATTGAAAGTGTTATTATGATGCTAAAACTTGAACAAGATTATGCTATTGGCTGCAGAGAACAGAGTAGGGAGTTTTGAGTAATTAATAACTTCACAATTCAAATAAAAATAATACTCCACAAAAAAAATACAACATAAAAACCACTGACCGATTTGCTGTAGATGAGACAAAGGCAGAAGCGAACTATGATATTCAACAGTTCAGATTATTAGATATTGGAAGAATTGAAAATAAACCCCTGTTTATATTGTTTTCTGATCTTTTTTTTGTTATCTTTTTTTTTTTTTTTTTTTTTTGCTTCTTTTCTGATAAATGGCAAACTCCAAATAGATGAAATGCCAGTAAATTATAAGAAGTTTCCAATTATAACACACCAGTGAATAAAAGGAAGACTCCAATGAAAACACGAACGAAACCTAAAACGTAAAACTCAATGGAAAACAAATCACCAAAAAACAAAAGCTAACCAAAAACTTATCAAAAAAAAAAACCAACCCAAGGTGAATAACGATCTAAGCAAAACAAAAACTGAATTAAGAGTTTGTACGAGAACAAATATGACAATGACGAGGTAATGAAATGAAAAAAAATGTCAAAAACAATGAAATGAGGCAGATTAACCAAAATTGCAAATATTGACAAGCAACAAAGAAAAAAATTAACACAAAAATAAAATGAGATGGATGATGCAAGAAAATTTGATAGGAGATATGGTTTGATAAGTCAACTACTCCTGAATGACAACACGATATACTGTAACCAGTAAAGGGAAATTCTCTTTAGGTGCTGTAAAGGAATCGGTACTTTTTTTTATTGCACCGTAAACAACGTTTAATTCTGTTGGCCTTTTGAGAATCTCTCTTGAAATGGACCTTTGAACAGATCTTAGCCTTATCAGGAAGTGCAAGGTATTAGCCTTTCTCAGGATCCTTAAACCAGGATGAACAAGATGATAGCTTTAAGAAATACCACCAAAGCCTGACTGCAAAGAAAAAAAAAAGGAATAAAGGACCGTATCTGTAACTAACTACCGGTTAACAAATAAAGGGATTCTTCGAAGTGTGATGAGCCACTTTTTTTTTTAACAAGAGCTTTATCTTTTCTGTTCCCTGTTCAGATAAAAGGAAAAGACCTTGTACACAAATATCAACAGGCTGGTTTTCCCCAACAAGTTCTCAGCTAGGTAAAACCACAACAAATTCTCTATTTGCCACTTCAAGTACTTGCGCACTTTTGTTTTGTTCAATGAAGAGCAAATAACCAAAGGAGAAGAGCTCAGGTGATAATGTTAGAGAGGCAATCAGATAAAAAAGCAAGTAACCTGTGTAGTCAGTCCCACCGACAATTATCACCCATAAAGGGATGACTTTGGATTTTCTTCTTTGTCTCATCGCCAACCCTGACAACCATACACGTGACTATTGCTAGATCTGCTCCGAATTTTGCATTAAAATGCACCTGTATATAAGTTGCCAAATAAAAATGTTAAGCTTACAGTTCAAAATTTTATCTGGAATGCCTATGTATAATAATGGATAAATGGAAAATATAATCCTTCATTATCAATCACTAATGCCATTTCATTTACTCATCATCAGTCTCCACCAACATTGACGATCTTAGCAACCCTGCGCTTTCGATGGTTTCGTTCAATTTATCAATTAAATTAACCCTTTGACTACTTATGGTGAATACCTTATCTTTCACCTGATCATAATTGAATTTAAGAACTTCGTAAATGACCCTGACCTTGTCTGTAAGTTTGAAGGATCTGACAACTCTTGATCCATCTCCGAAACGGAATTGAATTCTAGTGGTATTTGGAGAGCCAGTTGGAGGCTCAGGATGATCAATCGCCAAAATAGTTGCAAAGACTTCCTCTGGAGTCAAACCTTCTTCTTCCACTTCTACTTCATGTTTGTTCTCATTTTCTTGATTTGACAGTTCCTGTTCGGCTTTTGGTTCACCATTAGTAGATGGACCACTGGCCGCACCACGCTGATTATATTCTTCTTCTTTTTCCTCTTCATCATCCTCTTCATCATCCTCTTCAAACTCCGGTTCCAGACCCTCGTCATCTGAGTCCAAACTGATTGGATTAAAGTAGTTATTTACTTCATGAACTTCATGAACTTCATTGACATCTTCATCACTATTGGAATTCATGGACTTTCTCATTGCCAATTGTAATTGCTGTTCCTCCGTTAGTAAGTTCGGATCAATTTTCTTCTTATGAGTAATTGCGGGGTTCTTATGGCCTGGGTGTAAGGAATATCTATCTGAGAAGTCGTGTACTTCTTCAAGCCATTTTTGCTTGTTTGGCACTTCACTCCACATTTTATATCTTTCGCCTGAAAATGGATCAAGAATGGCAATGTATGGGTAGTCTTCAACATGGTTGAATTGAATATATTCCTGTACTGGATAATCAGTATACTGGTATTGCAAAAAGATAAAACTTGTGGTAACAACATCCTTCACTTGTGCGTCTGACCAAAAATCTCTGTTTAGTAATTGACAAGAGAAATTTGAAGCATCCTGGATGTTTAACAAGATCCATTTTTTTTCTAGTCTACCTTTCTGCCTTGCTCCATCTAACGTGAGTTTCTCGATCAAATCGAATGGAGGACGAAATAGCTTTGCCAATCTCTTTTGGTGTTCTGTTAATGTGCTGTTTTCACTTTCAAATTGCTGATCGTAAAGAGTTGCCCCATTATCATCATCCTGGTCCTCTTCATCTAGCATATCTGTTTCGTACTGGTTGAAGATTCCTCGTTCAGAAAACGGCAATGGAGCACGACGATGATGTGTTGGGAATCCAGAACCACCCATGCCAAAATCATCTTCTATTAACCTTTCTCTTACCACTTCATCTGGAGGACGAATATCATCGCCTTGTTGGTACTGTTCACTTTGTAATCTACTTGCCAACTCTTCATCGTTCTCAACGTCAGGCCCATTATTGTTGTTTCCACTTGCACCAATTGCAGTACCGCCACTTTCAAAGAAGAAAGTTATTGCACTTTCTAGATCACCGCCACTGAACTCAAGATATTTCTCAGCAGTAGCAGCATCAGAGTTTGTGATTGCCACAAAGTTATTAACTTGATCGGAACTCATTTTGGAATTATAACCTCAGAAGGAAAAAAAAAAAAGGACTAGCGAAACCTATCGATCAGCACAATATCAGCTCTTCCACAAAAAAATCACTAGAGGTTCTGTCTCTTTATTTTCGACAAAACAATATGATTTATCTTTCTACTATCTTAAATTCTTGCTTTTATCAAGGATAAATGTAGCAAGACCCCTTTATTAACTTCAATTTTGTGGCAAAATCAGGGACCTCACAAATAACTGGTGAACACGAAATATTAGCGAAAAAAATGTAAGACCAATTGCGCAAACCTGAAAATGATGCTGGAATGTAGATATTAGCCAGTTGATATTCCTATACCAAAGTAGCTATTGGAATACCTGATAGTACTTTACAATCAGTTATCTAAGATCTCCTTCAAATGATTGTTATGAAAGCAGAAAGATTTCTCTGAGAAAAGTAGGGTTATGAACCATAACGGTGGGTCATTTCTTGGGAGGTTCCCATATGGAACCATCCTAGCGAACTCAAACTTTGATTAATAGAAAAAGAAAAGGAGAAGTTTTTTGTACTACAAGAGACTTATTAGTTTGAGGAACTAATTCCAATCTGTAGAATACATTATATATAGAGTACAAGTTCTAGAAAGTTGCGGATCATATGATGATTATGATTCCTCTATCAAATTAAAGCAAAAAAGTAATCAACTTTCTCTTCTTAGCTTCCTCATCCCTGTTCGTTCGTTCTCGAAACTGGGCAGCGAACTTCGCTTTAATTTTCTAAAATCCAGAACTTCATTTGATTGGATATCATCAGAACTCAACAAGCCCGCAATACTTGAAACTCGGGCCTGATTTTTTGGTTCGCTGATTCTCTTCAAAACATCACCTAAAAACCTTGAATGTTTATCCCGAGTCACCTCTTTATCTTGCGTCATTAATTTTATTTTGAATAAGTCTTCATAAACATCTTCCGTACTTGCTGGTTTCAACATGGCTCCACTCTTGACACCAGCAGCAGTTGTGGAAGACAATAGTGCAGAATCATCGTCCTTTTGCTGTTTGATCCTGGTGACTCGCTGATTATAAGACCGGTAAGATTCGGCTTGAGTTGCATAATATTGCTCATCCTTTAAAAAGCTTTTTCTAATTGGTACTATTGGGTTTCCATCATTTTCTTTAGAAAAGCTATGGCTCATTTGCTTCTCACGATTTAGGACATTCAGTTGTTGTTTATATGGTATCAAATTGTATAACTCCTCCTCTAATCTACCCAATTCATCTTTTATTTGTTCAGTGGCCTCTGATTTCGCGGAGAGTTTATCTTGAAAATACTGTCCCCAAATGATTTTGCTGTTGTTGAATTTCTGTGACTCAATATTGTGGAAATCATAAGCGTATCGATCATGGAAAATTTGAAGCCTTTTCATGTGCGGATAAAGAGTCTTTTGGAACCATGGTCTGAATATTGGAAACTGAGCACGTTCAAAAAGCGGTACGTTCACCGATACAAATTTGGAACGGTTAGCGCTAGTGATATCGGTCGACACTTCATGCTGATAGGTGGCATCACGACCTGGGGTTATTTTATCGAGATAAGCATCAAATTCTTGTTTTTGAAAAGCTAGCTCAGATTTAAGATTTGCAATCATTGATATGTAACTCTGGGCTCTTTTAATCTTCGAATGATTGAGCTCATATGATAGATGAGCAAAATTAGCTGAGACCTTATCCTGTAATTCTTGGAATTCACCAATATTGTTTATGGATTCAATTTTCTTCAATAGCTCCCCGTCAAAATCTTTAGTAGTGCCATCATCATCTTTGTTCGCTGTGATCTCCGATAATCCTTCAAACTTTATATTTTGGCCCAGCGTTTCCAGTTTCACATTCTCTCCATGAATTTCACTTTCCTGTTTGTCAGATTCCTTACGCAGAGAGTCACCTAACTCATCGATTTCCACTAGTCCGCTAGGGTCTTCAAACGACAGCAGATTGAACACTGTAGTTTGCACTTCTTCATTTTCTTCCTCTCCTTCTTCATTTTCTTCCTGATAATTCACAGGGGGAGCGCGGGAGCGTTTGAGTCTGTCTGATGTGCTCATTAGTGAGATATTGTAGTTCGTATGTATGAAGAAGTTATCAAACCCACACTTCACAAAAAAAAAGAAAACGAAATTTGGAATCCCAGATTTATATCAATAGATAACTGAGAAGATTAATAGGCGCGAAAAAAAAAAAAAAAAAAAAAAAAACAAAAACAAAGGAAGAGAAAGCCCGGGATAAGAATATTCCTGTGATATCCAGAATATTGTTTTAACCAAGTCCGCAATGCTTGATGGATAGACCCTCAACAAAAAAAGCCTGTCTATGTTAATGCTGAGTTGACAAGCTTTTTAGCACGTGTCAATCAGCGTGACCGCATCTAGCTTTGCGCACCGCAAAGGCAGAAATTTTTTCTCAACATGAAAAGAAAAAAAATGTTGTTTGTTGTATTATGTCAAGCCAACCCAGGGTTTCTGTGATAAACCTATCGAAAAAAGAACTGTTCTTTATTTGAAAAGTATCCCAAAAATGGATTCTTCCGAGCTAAGCTCACTAGTCACAAACCTTGAGTCTAAATTGGACTCTGTCCTCCCACTCATGAAGAATCTCACCGCCTCATCGCTAACAGAACGCCTTACTCGTGCTGGGTCTCCTCAAGAAAGTGTGGAAATAGCAAACTTCTATTCTACCATTCTTTGCTCACTACTCGAAACTTATATGAATTTATTAGGGATCAATCCTGAAAGCCACGAAATTGCCAGTGAAATGGAAAGAATAAAAAGATATGCGTCGAAACTTGATAAGTTTTTGGGCAAAGAAGAAAAGCAAGCTTCAGTTGAGTCAAATGTTGCTAAAAGATTGATCAGTGCTGCAGTTGGAAAGCTGAGCGGCATTAGCACGGATAACAAAGTGATCAAATCGGATGGTAAAGATGTCACAGGAAATGCTACACTGGCGAAACCATTAAAGAATAAGTCACAACATAAGTCAAAGAAGAACTCTGGAGAGAAAAGTCAGAATGGCAAAGTTTCCAAACCGGATAAGCCAAAAAAGAAAAAGAAGAGTAAGGGCCAATCACAGGGAAATTGAAATATTAAAAGGATAGTCAATTAGGCTTGGTAATTCCATTTTCAAAAATTATGAACATGCCGGGGTTAGATTCGAGGGTTGACTTCATCTTGTTCTTTTGTTTCCTATTGGGTTGCTTTCAATCCATTGCACAATTTTTCATTTCTTTAATTTACTCTGTGATTTTAATATTTTATATATTTCTTCGCTATTTGTATTATACTATATCTCTGCTATTTAAATCTATGCATCGTTTTTAGACAACGGCACGTTGTATTGTAACTTATTCGGGATCCTGTTTGAGCGTACTACTGTAACTGAGCAATTTCATGGAAAATTTAAAATTATTAGTGCATGGATGGTATACCGTATATATAATATAGGGGACTGTAATAATACTATAAATTTCTGTTCTAGAATAAAAAAAAAATTGAAAAAAAAAAGGTGAAGACAATCTCAGGATCAATGAGGTTTGCAACTATGTATCGGGGCAATACCCAAACCTTGAACACCTCATTATTAGTGGGTCTCAACTAATATTATTGAGAGAGACTTGCAGTCGCTCAACTTCTGTAGACAGCAGTGTTTGATTAAACTATTCTCTTTGACAATTTTCTAGCTGGAACTCCTCTCAGTTTATCGTTGTATAGATGAGCGGTAATATGATTACATGGGTATTCCAGCTCCATTATTTCCCAAAAGCAGGAATTCCAATTGTTCCAATTGGTCCTGCATTATGGCTGGCACTAATATATCACCCATTTTGATGTCTAAGCTGGAGGTATTAGGATCTTTAGTTAGGATTTCGGATGAACTAGTATCAATCAATTCTGGAATAGCAAAATTGACACCACCAATTTCTGAGAATTGGCCGCCAGTGACAGGTGGTACTTTTAGTTGACCTTGAAGGCCTGTGGATAGTGTATGAGCGGCATTATAGTTATATGGTAGCATGTTGAAATTGTTGATCCCTAATGGGGCGTTGAAAGGGAGTACCCCCTGTTGTTGTTTAATTAATAGTTCTTGTTGCATCGCCAACAACTGTTGTTGTTGTGCGAGTAGCTGCTTATTTTCGAGACGTTGCTGCTCCCATCTTCTCACACTTAATTCACTAATACCTTCTTGACTCAACTTCGGGATCGTGTGTTCACTAATGGTTGTTTCTTGGGTCATATGGTATTCCATAACTTCGAATTTCATTATTTCTTCCCATTTCTCGACTGGCAAATCTTCTTCATTAAAACTCCAATCGAATTTTACATTAGCCAGTGGCTCATCATCTGTGTCATGGAAAAATTCTAGATATGGGTGCTCCAACGAGGCTTCGGAATCCAATCTTGTAATTGGGTCGAATAATAACATCTTCGAGAGCAAATCAATTGCCTGAACATCGGGAAAACTTAGGAATCTTGAAGTCAATGGGATTGCAGGACGATAAGGTAAAGATAACACAAAGTCAAGGGTTGTCTTTGAAGTGATGGATTCGATAAGCTCTCTTGGGGGGGTGCCCAATAACTCGGTGATGATGGAATATTGATGGACGTGATCTGTACCGGGGAACAATGGTTTGTTATCGATCATTTCTGCCAAGATACATGCAGTAGACCAAATATCGACTTTTTTATCGTATTTTTGCCAGGTTAACATGATCTCCGGGGCTCGATAATACCGTGTGGCAACATATCCTGTCATTTGAGGATCTTGGACTCTGGCCAAACCAAAATCGCAGATCTTTAGATCACACCGATCGTTAATGAGAATATTCGATGGTTTTAAATCACGATGAATAACACCTGATGAATGGACATATTTGAGACCTCTTAATATTTGATAGGTGAAATACTTGATAAATTGTGGCTGTAAAGGACGAGATTTTAGTAGTCTGTGAAGGTCTGTTCCTTGAAGCTCGGTGACGAAATACATATCGTTACCGGGAGAAATGAAGATGTCATCCAAAGATATTAGATTTTCGTGATGTAAATGTTTGAGTAGTTTTAATTCACGATAGGTTCTCTTGGAGAGGGTTTTTGTAGCAAAAGGGTTATGGATCTTTTTAACGGCAACTTTCCTGTTGTTAATGATATCGTCGGCAGCACATACCAACCCATAAGCACCCATGCCCACAGGTACCAAGGAAGTGTAACGGTGAGTTACTTGGAAACAAGTACCGAATATTTGGTGGTCATTGAAATCATTATGAGCAAGAGAGCAGTTCATTGCCGTAGATATTATCGATTTATGCTAAGGATTTATATTGGTGAATACTCAATAGGAAAAAGAAAAAAAAAAGAAAGAAAAAAAAAAATATGTTTAAGAGAAGGAGCGGGGTGACGTAAGAGGGTTTGATTTTCCGGAGAGATCACAATACGGAACTAAGGCTTGTGAATAAAAGAGGGTATGTTGATGATAATAGCTGAATGAGATGGTGGCGATAAGGTGAATAGTATGATCGAGGGAACAGAAGTGAAAAAAAAAATACAATCCCTACAGAAAAAGGGTTGACAGGAAACGAGTTATTTTTGTATACTGGTATGCAGGCGGAGAGAGTGATCAAGGTGCAAGGAAAAAAAAGAATTTCTAGGAAAAGTGGAGAAAATCGGAAAAATATAAGCCTAAACAGCATCTCCAGCACTATTTGTGGTTTTTCTTCAGCAGCACCAATCCAGTATTATTAATTTAATTGCTTGGTTTAATAATGTGGTCTTGGTTGTGTCATTATTGTTGGAGTGGTGGGAAGTTGTGCTATATTGTCATGTGATATGTCACATGGTACAATGTAAGGTGTCTGGGTGTCTTCATGTTTTTGGATGTTTGGTGATTATAGGGGTGTTTCACCGATGTCGACTAAAAAGGGGTGGTATACCATAACCACTATGCGCACCACCACAACAGACGCTGTGCCCCCACTGTCAAATGATTTTACAAGAAGAACAAGAGGAAGAAGTAGCAGGAAAAAAAAAATATTTGGTGATGGGCACTGCGGAACAAGAGACATTAATAATAATACCACTACAACTGCCTTATACTACTAGACATCATAGACATTGGTTATCCCATATATTGGCCCCTCATCAATAGACCATATCGTTAGTTTCTTCTCTCTTTGTCCATTTTTTTTTGGGCCTATCCTACCTACCCCCTTAGATTTATATTCAATCAGCCTCCGTACATTATAGCAAACCAACTTTTACACCCTCCTCTAATACACTAGGCATGGAACAATAGAGAAACCCACAGACAGATAGCAAATACAAGAAATAAACCAAGTGATCACTTACTGATATTTTTTACTCTTTTTTTTTTCAAAAGAGTAGGTCCTGGAATTTTTTTCACAGCATCAAATCAATCAATCATGGCTCTCACAAATAAGATTCGGGGATATTTGACCCTACTATTGTCACACGTGTTTTGTGTGGTTCTAATAGCTTCAGGCGCTCAAGCCAGCACCGATGGCCTCAAACAATATCAAAATGATCAATTTGAAAGCCTACATTCACATTCACAGCAGCAGGAGGGGCAGCCTTTGGAAAAAGAACGAAATTTCAGAGTCGGTCAAAACAACCAAGTGTTTCTCAGTAGTAACAAGGATGTTAATGATTTGCAGCTTACAAACCTAATAATTGTGTCCCAAGTAGAGGGCTCATTAAGCGGAATCAATCGCCAGACTGGTGAGATCATTTGGAATTTGGATTTGGGTCCAGTAATACACTCATCGTCCACAAAACTCATGAACAACAATATCATCACTAATGGTCACCCCAACACCGGATCAATAAATAATGAAGATAGTAAAGAGAGTGGTGAATACGACAACTACGAAGAATTTTGGGCCGTCGAACCTTATGGGGAAGGCTCGTTATATTTTTTCACCAAAGAATCCGGCCTTAATAAAGTGCCATTTTCAGTTGGTGACTTGATCATGGCATCACCTTTCTCAGTTGATAACGATGACAAAGTTTTCACTGGAACACGGAAGAGTAGCATGGTCTATGCAAATGTGAAAACTGGGCAACTAGTAGATAATATCACCCCTAGATGTTGCCCTAAATCGGGATTAACTGCGGTGATATCAAAATCAGCAAAAACTAAAGCATCACAAACAGAGGGAGTCACTTCAGAGAAACAAAAAAAAGAAAATGGTGACAAAGACTCTTTTATTTGTCTTGATGAGTGTGATAATTTCATTGCCATTGGTCGCACAGATTATGAACTTCTAATCACTTCAAAATCGGACAATCGCTTATGGGAAATTTCATACTCACATTATGGAGAAAATAACTTGTACAAAGATTTGAAACTCCAGAATTTGAATTCTCATGACGTTGATGGTTCATTGGTTTTCCCATTTCAAGAAAAATCACTACTCAGCATTGATGTTGATCTGAGTATTCCAAAATGGGTAGCGAAATTGAACTCCACTTGTATAAATGTCTTCGATGTTTATACTGACATATCAATATCTCCAAATGGTAGTGCTGACCATGAAGTAAGTCATAATAGCAAATTTGTTTTGGTTTCTCATCCAATCAAGCCGCCTCAACAAAGCTCTAGAGATTCCGGCTCTTCTCAATATTTCGATAACGATGAAGGACCTATTGATCATGGAACCTATTTGGGGTTGCTTAATAGCTCTTCTTGGTTTGCTATGTCGAGTCAAAATTATCCGTCCTTAGTTAAATCCTCGTCATTAGCAAAGTTTTATAATAGCCAAGACACCACTCCTTCTAAAAATGGCGATAAAAAGGCAGCAATGAATACTTTTATCAAATCAGTTATCGGGGTTCACAATCGTCCGCAAAATCCTAATCGATCAGTATCCACTACTATCGTCTATGATAGCAAAGATAAGAAGACAGGAAATGATGGTGGTATGAAATTTCCCTCCTTGGTACAAGGTGGCAGATCTCCAAAATCTACTGGTAACAAATATCAAAATAATCGTTATAACTCTCTTCCAGAATCCGATAATCGCTCCTGGAAAAGAGGAGTTCCTACCATTGATCCTCCTAATTACTCAGAATCGTCCTCTGTTTCTAAGAGTTCTTCGTTGTTGAAGCTTATGATCAGGCTATTTGAAAATTCAATATTCACCGCGGTGTTGTTGATTTTGGCCTATTATTCTTCCAGGGTGGGCTTAATCCCTCCATTAATAACCATCATGTACAATTTGGGCTTCATGAAACGTACTCATAGAGCAGTGGAATTTGCTGAAAGAATTATGGCTGATACTGAGATCAGCATCATGAAGGATGACAATGGAAAAATAAATAATCATGATGGGATTAATAAAGGTGACGAGAAATTGAAAACCACTGAAGTTAGTGATAAAGTTGACCACGGGAATCCAACAACTGGCAACACGGTTACTGAAACCTCTAAAGAATCATATGTGGAGTCTTCTATGAATGCAGGTGCCAATGCTGTTGATTATGCTAACCTGCTTGGAAATAGAATCGTCAATGAATCGGATATTTCGTCGTTCCTTGATAAAAATCTGGAAAAAAAAACTAAAGGCAATGATTTGGAAGAATCATTGAGGCTTCAGTTGGGTATTTCTTATGATGTTGATATTGATATTCAAATGATTAAGGAGAAATTAATTCAGGAAATCAAAGATGCTAGAAGTCAGCAAGAAGAAATTGAATTAGCTACTGTCTATGAAGATGACAAGGTAGATGCTGTTAAAGCTCTTAATGGTACTGGTGATGGAAAGAGAGTTGTGAGCCAGACAGTTTTCAGTAACGCGCAGCAAGAAGATGACGAACCAGTGGGAAATGAAGATAAAAATTATGAATCCCATGATGAATTGGTGAATGAGGAAAAGGCATCAAAGAAGGTGACGATTGATGAAAGTTCTGTCGCTGCTGATGGCCCTAATTTGGGAGATCAAGTCAATGCAGCTAATGCAAATGGGAAACTGGCCAAGAAGCGTAAAAGAGGAAGTCGTGGAGGCAAAGGGAAAAAGAAATCTAACCTCAAGCAACAACAACATCAACAACAACAGCCAGTAGAAGATATTTTGGATAACCAAGAGTTACCTCCATCTAACCTTGATGAAGAAATTATCTATGGCAATGATGTTGAACTTGTGGTGGCACAAAAAAACCGTAACGAACTTGGTAAGTCACGTCTTGTGATTTCTGATGATATTTTGGGCTATGGATCTCATGGAACTGTGGTTTATAAGGGTACGTTTGAGAATCGTCCAGTAGCTGTTAAGAGAATGTTGATTGACTTCTATGATGTGGCATCTCATGAAGTGATGTTATTACAAGAAAGTGATGACCATCCAAATGTCATTCGATACTTCTGCTCTCGACAAAGTGACCGTTTCTTGTATATTGCCTTAGAATTGTGCTCGGCTAACTTAGAAGATTTGGTGGAAAAGAAAGGAAGTAGTTTGGAGTTGGCTAATGGAAAACTCCGCGCTGAATTACCCGCTGGTGTGACTGCCAACTCCTCTGCGATAAAGGACGTGTCGATGGTTATCCAAAACTTCAAGCACAGGATTATTGATGAAGAGTTGCTATTCAAGAATTTCCAAGATATTTTGTACCAAATGACCAGTGGTTTACATCATTTACACAAACTTCACATAGTTCATCGTGATATTAAGCCGCAAAATATTCTTGTTACTCCTTCCAAGACCCATGATTTACGAGTGCTCATTTCTGATTTTGGTCTTTGTAAAAAATTGGAACCTGACCAGTCATCTTTCAGAGGTACTACTGCTCTGGGAACTTCTGGGTGGAGAGCTCCGGAGTTGTTGATGTCTGAAATGAACAACTCTAAAATTAGTAAAATGGTGGATGTCTTTAGTTTAGGCTTGGTGTTTTACTATGTTTTATCTGCTGGTCAGCATCCTTTTGGTGACAGGTATAGTCGTGAATCCAATATTTTACAAAATAAGTACGACTTGTCTGGCATTGGATTTACCAACAGTAATAAACTGGTTGTGGCTGAAGCTAAAGATTTGATCTCTAAAATGCTAGAATCTAATCCGAAGAATAGATTAACAGCGGAAGAGGTTTTGAAGCATCCGTTCTTCTGGTCTAACGACAAGAAGGTTGAGTTTTTATTGAAGGTGTCTGATAAGTTGAACATTGTTGCGCGTGACGCGCCATTAATTCTCGAATTTGAATCAGGTTCTGAGACTGTATTCAATGGATTCAGTGAATGGAAATCTCAATTTGATGAAGCTTTCTTTGCCAACATCAATACATTCAGAAAATATGACTCTACCAAAGTGATGGATTTATTAAGAGTCATCAGAAATAAATATCATCATATCAATGAAATCCCGCCAGAGTTTGCCATCACCGAAGAAAACTTTTTGCAATATTTCGGCGGTATGTTTCCTCAATTGTTGATCTACTGTTACTACTTCATTGAACTGAATATGAGATCTGATTTTGAGAGTTTTTACAATTGATATTTCTTATAAAAAAAAAAATTATTTCATTTTGCTCGTTGTGCGATGTTATCAGTCATTGATATTACCATTTGCAATGAGCGTTGTTGTTATTATTGTATTTTGGTTTCTTTTTTATTATTATTTTTATTTTTCTATTTCAATTTAGTTTCTTTCTTCTATTATGTTTATGTTTTTCTTTTCCATTTTTTATTTGTTATGGTTCTAATTTTTGTGTTCTTTCCTTTAAGGAATGGTGATGGTGTTTACTTCCGAAAAAAAAAAAATCTTTATTTTATAAATTGTTTCTTTTTTGTTTTGTTTTCTTTCCAACTTTTTTTTTTTTTATGTGTGTCTTTTTGTTGGTCTTTAATTGTTTCGTTCTTGTACTTTATTATATGGCTACCTTGATCTTATTTCTTCATCGAGATAGTATTGTTTTCAGCATTCGCACCAAACTGTCAAATATTTGCAACACTTGCGTGGCAACTTTCTGTTGTATTGCTTTTCCATTTCTTAATAACCTTAATCTTATACATGGCCCTATTTAAACTTATTTTAATTTACTAGATATTCTGACATTTCTTTCAATATTCCATTCAATATATGTGTGTATATATTCCTAATTGCTGGCTCTCCAAGAATCAATGATTGGTTTTCTTTTTACAAAACATTACGTTTATCATGGCGAGCAAACAAGTGAAACTTGTAAATATGATGCTTTTTTCTCTCGACAGTTGGTAGATGACATTTTGAATAGATGTTTGAGCTTGATCACTTTCAGAACGTGACTTGTCACGCGTGAAGAAAGGTGTCTACCAAGAAAAGCTCATCACCAATTTTTTTATGATGAGGGGGGGTATCCTGTTTAAGCGCAAAAACTTCAATTTTCTTTTATCCATTTTCCATTCAATAAATTACTCAGATGCTAAATATAATATTCAAAGATGCTGTATAACATTGCCATGATATCAGATTTCTTCTACCCCCAGCCTGGAGGGGTGGAACTACATGTGTATCATTTATCACAAAAATTGATCCAGCTTGGTCATTCGGTGGTGATCATTACGCATGACTACGGTTCTAGAACCGGGGTTAGAACCTTGACTAATGGATTGAAAGTCTATTACGTTCCATTTTTTGTATTATATCGAGAATCCACTTTCCCAACCGTGTTTTCGGCGTTCCCAATATTAAGAAACATTTTTATTCGAGAAAACATTGAGATTGTCCATGGACATGGGTCCTTGAGTTCACTTTGCCATGAGGCGATATTCCATGCCCGAACCATGGGGATGAAAACCTGTTTCACCGACCATTCGTTGTTTGGATTCAGTGATGCAGGGTCAATTTTGGGTAATAAAGTATTGAAGTTCACCTTAGCTGACGTGGGTCATGTCATTTGTGTTTCCCACACATGTAAAGAAAACACGGTACTCCGGGCGTCTATTGATCCACTTGCGGTATCAGTGATCCCCAACGCCGTGGTCTCTGAAGATTTCAAACCTAGTGCCAAACAATTGAACCCCAAAAGACACCAGACGTTAGATAAGATCACGATCGTGGTGATCTCGCGACTTTTCCCCAACAAGGGCGCGGATCTCTTGAATGCCATCATTCCTTCGATATGTGCTAAAAATAAGAAGGTTGAGTTTATTATTGCTGGGGATGGTCCACGGTTCATTGATTTAGACCAGATGATTGAGAACCATCGATTACAAGACCGGGTCAAGTTGATTGGGAGTATCAAGCATGAAGAGGTCCGGGATATCATGATCCAGGGCGATATCTACTTACATGCGTCATTGACTGAAGCTTTTGGTACGGTGCTAGTCGAGGCAGCGAGTTGTGGATTGTTGGTGGTCACTACAAGGGTCGGGGGGATTCCCGAGGTGCTTCCTAGCCATATGACGGTATTTGCAAACCCTTCAGTAGAATCTTTGACAAAAAATACCTTAAATGCCATTCATACAATCGAGACTGGTAAGGTCGATACCTCGAAGTTCCACGATGAGATTAGCAGACTCTACGATTGGATGGATGTAGCTAAACGAACAGAAAATGTGTACAATCATCTAGATTTGGATAAACTAAATAAGCCGTTGGTCAGAAGATTGAAGAAGTACTACGTTAAAGGTCCTTGGGCCGGCAAGTTATACGTTCTTTGTGTGGTGGTGGATATCTTCATTTACTGGTTTTTAGAGTTCTGGTTCCCAAGACGGAATATTGATAGAGTTAGAAAATGGCCCAAAAAGCCGGGTCAGAAACCTCTTGTGGCATAGAGGAAGTAGGAGGATGAGAAGGAAGAGTTATAGTACCAGTAGCAGTAGAATTCATTTGCATTGTTTATTTCATGATATAGTCTTTTCATTATTGTATAAATAGTTTCTATTACAATCAGCATATATGCTTATGTTGGTGATATGGGTCTTACCCTGACCAAACGCCAAAAAACACGAAAAAAAAAGTTCACTGGCGCGCAAGCGCGCGCGCGTAGATCGATGATCAACCATTTTTGTGTTTTTCAATCCTGTTCAATTGATCAGCTTGTGGCTATTTACTTTATTTGGAACGAATATTTAGCAAACTACTATTATTCCGATATCCTCTGTTCTCCATAAGAGTCATTTACTTTTGTGAATTGTTGCAAACTAAACCATCGATCCAGAGAGATTTTATCGATCATTCTAACAATCCGTTCTGACTCCATTAAATATTCAATTTGTTTCTGAAAGGGCAAAATGAATTCATCGCTTTTAAGAGGTTCTGGTGCCGGAGGCATACTATCGTCAAAATCACAGAAGCCAATGATCGAATCGACATCATCAACCACAACCAATCTCGAATCGCGTCTACTAGAAGAGCAGAAACAAGAAATCAGAGAAGCATTCCATTTATTCGATATGAACAACGATGGGTACTTGGATTATCATGAGTGTAAAGTAGCGATGAGGGCCCTTGGGTTTGAGTTCACCAAGGCAGAGATTTTGTCGATAATAAAAGAATACGATTCGGACGATAATAACTTGATAAAGTACACGGATTTTTTCAATGTCATGGGGCTCAAGATCTTGGAAAGAAACCCTATTGATGAAATAAAAAGAGCATTCAAGTTGTTCGATGAAGACGGCACTGGAAAAATAAGTTTGAGAAACTTGAGAAGAATAAGCAAAGAGTTGGGAGAAAATCTCAGTGATGATGAATTAAGAGCGATGATTAATGAGTTTGATTTGGATGAGGATGGAGAAATTAATGAAGAAGAGTTCATAAAGATTTGCACAGAGAATTAGAGATTATTTTTATTGTTTGGTGGCTGTTTGTTTCTATTATTATTTTTTTTCTTATTCTTATTTTATTTTTAATTCTTGTGTCTTTTCTTTTGTCGGTTATATTATAATATATCTCAAGTAATGATATTTTCTTGATCTCTTTGATGATCCATCTAAGTAGAATTATTCTCTTTTGCTGTATTCTCTACACATAGATTTTTAATAACAATATTACATTATTCGTTTTATATGTATTATTATATACAAGCTTTAACCACCTAAACCTATTGAATATTCAAGTCCTTTTTCTGCGATTCGACAAACTTCTTCACTCTACCACCAATAAAGTCCTTGACTTCAGGAGTCAATTTCTTATGACCCAAAGCTCTCTTGGCCTCAAGCTCACTCAAGTAGGCCTTCTTAGTTTCCGACAATGGCATGTCTGGGGCGACAAACTTGTTTAAGTGTCTTTGTTCAAAAGTACCTCTCTTGTACTTGCTGTAAGGGTTTCTGATATCCTTCAAGGCATCCTTAGGAATTTGGTTATGGACAATTGAGTCAACGTAATACGATCTTTCAGAGTTTGCGTCTTCTCCTGAGGCCCCAGTTCTTTCCAATGGGGATTCTGGTGCTGGCCATGGCAAATACAACACTTCACCTTTATCCTTCACCACTCTGGTAGGTAACCAGGATTGCCATTCCTTGTTGAAATGTTTTCCCAAAAACTCAAACTTGTGAACAATAACGTCCTTGTCTTTACCAGTGGCCTCATCGTGCACTTTAGCCACAAGCTTCAAGTCCTGTGGTTTCACCCCTTCAGGAATCTCATTGACGTAACTTGTGGTACCCGGTTGCCAAAACTGCTTCGGCAATATTGTCCGATAAGTTGGCCCGTCTTCCAAGATCAACGAGTTCGAGGAGTTGATGTACGATACCACTTTAGTCACCGTGCCCTTTTTCTCCCCAGTAGTAATCAACACACGATCACCTGGAAAGAATCTCCATTGTTCAAAGTCCTTGTATTCGTCCCCGGATAGTACAAAGTCATTTCTCTTGAAAAACGGAAGCCTGTTGGTTTTGATTCTTTTGAGTTCATGAGGTCTGAGGAAATCATGGCTCGCTCTTTTCCAAAAACGTCTACCAGCGACACTGACGCTCGACATATTTTTATTATTATGAATATATTATGTGGGGACTACCCTATTTCCAGAACGACGTCTAATATATATGTGCATTATTGATTGGCCTCGTAATATGTTGATGATATTTTTTTTTCAGTTAATTTTTTGTCTTTCAAAGGGGTCACCCGGGCGCACTGTGAGATGTCACAGGCGGGTACCCACTACGGTTATTATATTGACATATAATAAACTATTCTACTAAGATATCAACTATGGTAGATAATATACTTTTGTTCTTATTCTTAGTATCATATCATCATCATTATTATTATTATTATCTAAAAGTAAAAAAAAAAAAGAAATTAAAAATAACATCAAAAGAAATCATTAGTTGATCAATATTAGCTAAAATACCCTCCCTCAAACACTTCTCCATGAAATTTCTTCAGAAGATGGGAACAGTTCACCAAACCTGCAACATCATTGAATTTCGTATATCCTTGACCCGCAATCTTCAAAAAATTATCAGCAGTTTGCACCACTTGTTGACCATCAACATGCTTGAAATAACCATTAATCAGCAATTCGTAATAAATCTCGCTCAATAAGTAATAGGCATCAGACTTCGTCATTAGATTACTATATTGCAAAATCTGTGGCATATAACCTTGGACCAAATCATAGCTTTGCTGTAATTTCTTCATCTTGATCAAAATTCTCGCCAAAATAAGAATCAATTCATTCACCAAGGAAACCAACCCCGATTTCTGGCCCAACTTTATCATTTCATTGATCCTTGGTAACACTCTCACACCATTGTTATCACCCAGTGATCCAATTTTGCAGTACATGATAGTAAATTTAATGTACCAATAATTACTGAATAATGATGGGATTTTTTCATTCTTTTTGATTTCTTCACTAACAATTCTCATTGCATTATCATAATTTCCCAACTTGAATTCAATCACAGAATGAAGATAAATGATTTCGTTTCTAATATCTATATCGCTCCTAAGCTTTTGCTCCTCTTTAAGCTTCAACAATTGATATTTGGCACCGGCCAAATCGTTACTATGAATCAATTTCTTGACCACCAAAACCGATCTGATTACATCAGTTGTTTGGTCCATCATCTTGCTAGTTTTATCAGAGCCTTCGATAATGTTGTTAACCCTTGACATTTCCCCGTTTTCATATTCTAGCCATGCTAGCCTGTAGTTTATATTCCCAATATTATGTTGTGATTTAATAGCATCCATGGCAATTGATACAAATAGCTCCGCCAATTCACAAACCCCAGTTCTTGACCATAATGATGATTGTAATAGACAATTGATTATGAAAGAGCCATTATCATAATCATCATTGAGTGCCAAATATTCAGACTTAATTATTGCCTCCAAGATTTTGCTTAGAGGCCCGCCATCCAAGATAATCTGCGTTGCCTCCATTTCATAAGCCTTGGAATTGAGGTCAGTCTCTGTCATGTTATCGATATTATCGACATTTTGACTATTAGTTTTGTTCTTTAGAAACCCTAGTAATTGTTCATTCGATTCGAAAAAATCATGCTTCAATTCTGGGCGGTTCTTCAAGAAATTAAATAACCAAGAAAGCAAATAATTCAAACAACCATTGTCATTGTTTTCTCTGGCTACTAGGATTGCTTCTTTAATAGCTTCCAAGGCTTGTTGATTAGAATTGAATTTGGCGTGCAAAGTTGCCAAGCTCAAAAGGGCATATTGGTAATAACTCTGTGAACTATTAGACATCATATAATCAAAATAACCGTGCAAGTACTTGAAGGCCCCCTCATAATCACCAGTATTAATCGATTCCAAATACATCAAATAATAGGATGATGGGAAGACATTATTTCCTTGTTTTGCCACCAATTCTAAAGTTTCTCGTAAAGAATCAGTGGTAGGGGTACCAAACGATTCCAATAGTCTAATTTGCTTGGATACCGCCCGTTGTAAATCAATGCCAGAGACAATCTTCAAATTTTCTGATGGACCCAAAGGACCCACTCCTGGAATGTCTGCGAAGAACGTGTTTTTTTTAATTCTTTGAATAAGTAGGTTCAACTGGGGATCATCTCCAAAATTATGGCTGTCATTATCAACATTATGAGACTTTCCAGCAAATGTTGTCAACGAAGATCCATGGTAATCATTATTAGTTTTATTATAGCTCTGAAATAGTTTTAGACTGGGCTGTCTATATTCGACAAAACAATGCCAAAAGTTTTGAGTTTCCTTGAATTCTAATGACTCGAGATCTTTGATGCAACTCAACACAAATTTCCCAAGGAAGCTTCGTTTTGTTAATAATTTCTTGAGCAATATATCTTTAGGAAAATCTGCCAAAAGCTCTTTCCCTTGAGCAGCAGTATTTACCAATAACGAGTTCGATTTGGTAATGAATTGGTGTAAGTCGTCTAAGTTCTTCATTGACCAAATGGCGTTCAAAAGTCGTGATTGAATGGTCTCGAATTCATCAACTATTTGTTTATTATCATCAGCATTTTTCAGTGAATTGTTGCCAGAATTCCCCATTACTGCTTTTCTGATCATCTCTAGTAGCTCTAGCACTGGAATATCCACCGAAATTGGTTCATTATCGACGAGTGGGTGTTGTTCGATGATCTTCACCATCAACGCCAATAAAGAAGCATTGCTTTTTTTGGGAAGGATCCCCAAGCAATATGCTGCGACTAATGCCAACAACAGTACTTTATAAGGGGCTAATATCGACGATACAACAAGCCGAGTTTGGGAGGAATCCATAGAATGCAATTTTATGGCGAGATCAACGGAAATACAGGTGAAATTGTTTTGTTTGTGTAGATTATTATTGTTTACCTTTTTCTTGTATGCGTGCAACGGGGCTTCAAATTTTATTTCGAGTTTATTGCATCTGCCCCATCTTTGTCAAGATATTTGCAACATGTTTTGTCAAAGACTGTTGATATTTGATGGCACTTTGTAATTGAGGTTAGGAAGAGTATATTGCTGCATCTACAGGTAAGATAATAATCCCTTTAATTGTAGCAAACCGTGTTAATTGGGCTCATATTTACAAGTCAATATATATATCTGAATTCTAACAGAACACAAAATTTGTATCAGAATATCTATAAGTATTTTGAATCAGCGACTAGATTCAGGTTCTAAAGGTTGGGAATTCACATCTTCTTCGGCAACCCTTTTAGTTTCTTTCATCAATTCGTAGAGCTACATCATATACGTTAGTAAAACAACTTTAAAATCGATCAGCAATCTCCATGGAATATCTTATTCCCTGAACGGAAAAATAAAAAAAAAATCCTAGTAATGTTGTTAACTTACTTGGCCGACTTGCTCCGGTGACATCTTGTTCAATTGTTCTTGTGTCAACCCACCAACTTTCCAGCTGTCTTCACTTATGGCCCTCAAGTAATCCTGCCAACTCGTAAGGAACCCCACGATATGTAAAGGGTTGTCAATATTTTTATGGGCGTGGAACTCCAGCTTGACGTATTCGTCCCCCAACTGTCTTTGGAAATCTGGCAAACGCTTTCTGTGGACCCTCAATATACGACGATACAAATCCAACGGAGGCAAAATTGCCGGGACTTTTCTTTCTGGTCTTCTAGCCTTAACTAGCAAGGCTATGGTGGCTCTCATTTTTTGATAGTGGTGTAGTGAGACTTAGGTGTGATGGGTCCAATATGGAGGAATCAAAAGTTTTTCTCATCCAGCAATTTTCCTCGTTTTTTTGGTAGGTCCCGTGCGTTATCTGAGATTCTGGTGGGATTATTATTGTCAATTTACACATTATTGCAAGAATTTGAAAAAAAAAATCATAGGCATCGTTATTATTTTTATTGTTATAAGCAGTTTGGGTGGTGGAAGTTATCTCAATCATTCTGGTGGCATAAAAAGTTTATCATTATTTGTAGGATTTTTTTTTTTTTGGTTATTTCAACTGTACATATATACACAATGCCGGAAGAATCATGATAACCACTCACCACTATAATCAAGAGTTACTAAGAAAAAAAAAAAAGAAGAAAAGAAAAAAAAGATAATAACAAAACAAAATAAACGTGGAATTCCACCTAACATCATAAACATTGCCAAAGCGCAGGAAACGGCTCCGTGCTTCTAATTTCATCTAATATCCATTTCAATTCAACTGTGATTTGAAATATTGATCGGTTGTTGCAACAAATGCCCCATTTTCTCAATCTTTGTTCGCAAATATCCGTCAATTTCCTTAGATTTGATTCCATGCCCGTGTGGACCGTTCCACGCTAATGGTACCATTGGGACTCTTTCAGTGACCTTGATCAACCGGTTCTTACCCTCTACCGCGATGATTTTATCAGGGTTGTTGGTCAATAGTTTGATATTGGTCAAATTCAAATCCGCCAAGATCGCCGTAGCCAAACTAAAAGATCTGGCATCAGCTGGATGTCTCAATAACAAGTTTGCTTGGACGGTATCTGCCCCCAAATCCTGAAGATTGTAGGCTTTCAATTTCTCTCCTAACCCAATGCCTCTGCCTTCTTGTCGCAAATAAACAATACAGCCTCTACCGGCTTTCCCCATTAACCTACCAGCTTCATCAAACTGCTCACCACAGTCGCAACGCGCACTCCATGCAGTTTCCCCGGTGTAACATTCGGAGTGTATTCTCACGAGAGTCGATTCTTCTGATTCTGGGCATACAGAATATTGGTTATCATAGATCAAATCGCCATTGGCATCGAAATGTAATTCTTCTCCAGTCTTTGGATCCTTATCCGCAGTGTTTCTTCCCGGGTATAATTTCCCAATGTAGGCGCCCCTGGTCATCCTGTCACTTTGGGTTTCATGAGGGTATTTTTTGAACAATGTCTTTGATCGAACATTTTCACCAAACACAATTGCTAAATGTTCTTTTGTGTCAATGTTGTTCGAGTATAAATGTAAAAAGATCTCTTGACCATTAGTGGTAGGAATTCTGGCTCTGGCAACACAAACCACTTGTGGTAACTCATCTGGCAAAGAGTTTCTTTCGTTATTATTGAGGAATTCACTAGTTGGGATCACCGGGATCGATTTTGGGGTACTTGGGCTTGGAGTGACGGCTGGAGATACCAACGATAAATTCTCAAATAGGTATTTATTGTAGGAGGGTTGAGTAGAGATCATATTATTAGTGGTGGTAGTATTATCCTTAGCACTGTTTTTGGTATTGTTATTATCCTCTTTTGCTGGGGGTGTCGACGTCGAGTCTTGATGGATGGATATTGAGAGCTTCCGAAGCGGTTTTGGCTGAGCAATATTCTGTGATTCACTAGGAGGAATGTTTGGTGAAGACATTATGCCAATGTGGTAGTAGTGAGGCACTTGCTGGTATTTATATATATAAAGTGGTCTGAAAAATATGAAGAAATCCGCGCACCGTATGATCTGGGATGCCGATAACAATTGCTGACTAAAATGGAGTCGCCATTATTAGTAATTGTTGTGTGAGAATTTCAAAGAAAAAAAAATTGACCGAAAATTATATCACGTGTAAGGTCACGTGGTTAGCGACGGTTACGGGGCCCTTTGGACAGCAGCAGCATTCGTTATATAGACAGAGGAAATAGATATTATCATTACTATATAGATAGTTTGCTATGGGTGGAAATCAGGCATCCCGGAGCGAATTGTAATGCTCACCCAACCCGTAAACATGCTTGTAGTACACAAGCTTCAACTCACTCCCACTACCATCCTCATTCACGTGGTGGACTGCCCTCCCGCTCATCAACACACTGATTGGAACGTCAAACTCTTTGGATAAGGCCAAAATCTCCATGTCCCCACCCCACTCACTGGTGTTCTTGATCTTCTCGACGTACTCATCAAGGTTCCCCATCGTCAATGTCTCCTCATCAAACAAAAATGGCTGGAATTGGCTTTCATGCTTCTTGATATAATCCGCAGCTCTGCGTCGTAATTCTTTTACTTCGACTTCAATCCCGTGTCTCACCTTTAATTGATCACCAATAGAAGCAAACAAACAGTTCCCATCCGGCAAAATATCATACTGTACCAACTTCATCTTTTCACATACCTGATCCAAACTCTGTTTTTCAATCGCTCCGTAATCGACCTGGTTATTTGCCTCACTTTGTGCCTCTTCCCGAATCTTATCTTGTTCAGCTGCTCTCTTAGCCAATCTTTCCTTCTGCCTATTTCTCTTCTTCTTCTTCTGGTCACCAGAGGCCTCTGTTGCTTCCTCCTGTTGTTTGTTTACAGACTCCGCGGCGTTTACTGCTGCTGCTGCTTCTTTTTCTTCTTCTTTCTTCTCGAGTTCCAATTGCTGCAAAAGCTTCTCTGGGGAAAACTCATCATCATCATCTTCTTCTTCTTCATCTTGTTCTTCACCACCTATTTCTTTCTTCAAATCTTTCAATTCATGTTGATGTTTTGATTTCAAATTTTCTTCCAACTCTTGGCACTTCTTGTTGACCTGTTTGCGGTTCTTTTTATTGGCTTGCTTCTTCATCCCAGTCACTGTAGCCTGCAAATCCTTCAACTCTTTGCGATGCTTCGCTAATAACTGTTCTTCTAATTCACTCATTGTGGCTAATAAATGTGATTTATTATTTAGACGGACAGCACCAAAATCAAAATAGGAAATACAAAAAACAGTTTCCAACTTGTTTTTATAATCCTTTAAGTGGTTCCAAAGAAAGTGATTCTTCAACACAAATAAATGTGCCGCCATCAAAGGAGACAGAGAAAAAAAATCCGAAGAATTGTCACGTGTGTGCACTTTTTTTTTCTGAATATTTTTATATTTTGAAGTCCATTAATCAGCTTATTCCGTCTTCTTCATTGTCACATCGTTATCATTATTATTACCACAATGCAGAACCCTATACTAACGCCCAACTTGTCCAACGTCCTGTTCAAGTTTGAACCATTTCTCCGGAAAGAATACAACTTTGCCCTAAATCCAGATCGTCCGCAATGTAAATTCTTCGAGGCCAATGGCACTTGCCCCAACGGATCCAACTGTTACAATAAACACGTTAGCCCAATGTTTCGCAACAAGGTGGTCTGCAAGCATTGGCTAAGAGGATTATGCAAAAAAGGGGACTCTTGTGACTACCTTCACGAATACAATCTCCGGAAAATGCCTGAATGCTTGTTCTTTAGTAAAAATGGTTTTTGCACCCAGACTCCAGAATGCATTTACTTACACATCGACCCCCAGACAAAAATCCCAGAATGTTTCAATTACAATAGAGGGTTCTGTCCCGATGGACCAGCTTGTAACAAGAGACATATCAGAAAAACATTCTGTGAGTTATATTTGACAGGCTTTTGTCCATACGGTGCGAAATGTAACTTGGGGGCCCATCCAAAGTTCGAAGGTCTACTTGATAAATTGAGAATCAAGCCAGATAAGAAAGAGGAAAATAATAAGGAAGAAAATGCAATTGGTACACAGGCTAAAGAGGAAAAACTGCCTAGTGACAAACAAGACGCAACTGGCACCAAAAGATCTGCAGAAGAAGTTGAAGAAGTTGAAGAACCGGTAACCAAGAAGTTGAAGAGTACTTGAAGTGACCTGCTAGCCATTACCTAAATGTTGTATTATATATATGGGAATTATTTTGATCAGATAGCTTTCCATTTGTATGATTTTATTTATTTGAAACTTTAAACACTAATAAATATCATGCTTTCCATTCCAGTCGATGTATACTCTATTTGATAGTTAATTTACAGCAGAAATAATATTTGCAAAACACTCCTGTAAGAATTTAAGAATATCACTACAAGTATAACAACTTTCATTTCCATGAATAAACTTACTGTTTATTAGACTATAAAAAAAATGATATACTCAAAGAGCTGTTTTTATGTCAGAAGTATTAGGATCTTCAAATGTTTTTTTCTTGTAGAAAAAAAGTTTCAGAGCTTGACTCGAAAAAATAATTTCATCATGTTAAAAACAGCTCTTGAGTTTGGTCACAATAATATTCGCCAGAAGAAAATTTTTCATTCTCAAGACTGGAACAAAAAAAAGTATCATAAAAACAATCCTTTTCTATTCAAGAATTGAAATAAAATTCAGAAGCTTGGTACATTTGACTGCACGGTATCAACCCTCCATCTCCAGCTTCGCTGGTAATAGCTGATCATACAAGCTTGGGTAGTATAGAAGATAAAAGGAACGTTCATGATACAAGAGTGAGCTCCATTGTGTTATATGACTGAGGTAGGTCCAACGAATTGGTCCTTGACTCAAACAATAATTGCAATATCTTTCGTTTAGGCTGGTCTAAAAGCCTATTGTCGAAGCGCATTCCATGAAAATCTTATCATGGGAAAAACAAACGAGTTTTGCCAAATCATTTCCTCAATTTTCCCAATTCCTCCATGAATGAAAAAGAATAAAGAGCGCTGCACAATCTTTATTTGTAACGATAGTCACAAATAAACAAGACTCAAAAGGAGCAACTGAGCAACACAATTTAAAAGCCCTTCTTCGAAGAAAAAGGATCAAATATTGATTAACATGAATTTGCCAAAGACATCTAATGTGAAATTAATCACATTGCGATTTCCGCTTCTGTGACCGGAGACTTTCCCTAAAGCAAAGTTAACAATAGACACATAAAATTATGTTGTCTTTTTGTAAGCTTCAAAGTACAATTCTTTGATCATGAACGTCGAAAGAAGAAAAAAAAAAGAGAGGTTACAAGCTTTTTTCGAAAAAAAAATTTTCCAGTGCCTTTTTGTATTGCAAAAATAAATTACCCTACACAAAAAAAATATAGTATGAGCCACTAGGACGGGTACAAAGTGCACCATTTTGGTTCTCTATTTCTCTCATCTATTCATAAACAATTTTTGGACTTTTTTCCTCAATTTATTCTCATCGTATGCCTCCCACACTTCGTATAGAGTGAGGATTTCTTGTACTGCCTCAATGACCTCGTTCAAATCGATGTTGGAAATCCCCATGAAATTCGTTAAGATGTTCATTCTGCCCTCAATGTTCGGTTCATTATTTGTTGTGCCCGGTTTGTTGGGTAGATCTAAGCCAGCACGGCTTAATATTGCACTGGAGGCCCTATCATTCATTATCAGAGAGCATCGTAGCACCACCGCGATATAAATTGCTCCAAGGGATATTATATGAGGTGGGAAAATCAACGATAGATCGGTGACGTAGGAGTCATTAATGATCGACCACGAAACTTGTAGCTCATCTTGATGTAGAATCAAACAATTAACCCCATCGTAAAGTTTCCCATTAGTAGTACCAATTCCAGATGAGAGACCTCCATAAGTTTTGTATCCATCACGATAATTGCCATTATTTCCCCCGTCTCCATTATTCGTACCATTATTGCTATTGTAATTATCAACATTTGTGAAATCTGTAGTTGCCAAAATATTTCGAATCTGTCCTAATGATCGATAAGGATTGTGAATGATCAAATAGTTTTCCATTTCTTCTATCAAATAGAACTCAAACTCCGCGAGCTTGGTCAAATCATGAGGAATATATTGCGGCCAAAGATTTCTTGCTTCGTTGCTGATCGATCTGATATGATGGGGACATTCTTCCACTTTACACGCCAAGTAAATACAAGTAGTCACAAGCAAATAAATATTGATCTCTTTCAAAGACACGTTGAGTAAAAATCGCAGTAAATAAACCTCTGCCGTGGTGATCGGGATGGCTCGAAGCCCAAGACGTCGGCCGAGTTTATGTACCAAGTTGTGTAAATAAATCCTCATGTTGTAATCATATTCAATATCTTTCAAATGGAGAGGCAAAGCCCCAGCTGCCATAAGTTGGTTTTCCAATACTTCAATATTCCTTCGTTTTTCCAGTAGTTCTTCCCTGGTGAACTGCCAGTGGAGCCTTTGACTGGAATTCCAGTAATTCGCCGACATTTTGTAATGTTCCTTGTTACTGAATTCTTGACAAGATTTTATGGAATGAGCGGCGTATGGAAAGAAATCCAAAAACAAAAGGAAAAACGAAAAACAAATGACAAATGATCCAGAGAGATAAGAAAATGCACAAAAAAAACTGTGATCTACCTCTATTTTCCCCTCCCTCATCAGTATAAAAAAAGTTTCCTTTGTGTCACGCTACTTGTTGTGAATCTACGGGGATATATACTCACTTATTTAATCCTGCTATCTATTACAACTCACGTGTACAGTATATATTTTCCCATAACTAACAGGTAAACTACTTTAAAAAGTAACAACTAATCAAATATAATCAATCAACTTGACCAATCCATTATCTATATTCATAAACTTTAAAAACAGATATATGGCAAATTTGAAATACACCTCTCTCCTGGATTGAAAGATTAATTATCAGTTGATACAATAACTCATTTCCTTATTAATAATACTCAGAAGTTTACATAAATCCCATCAAAAAAATAAATGATATATTAGCATCCCACCTGCTACTATCACCGCCCCTAGTCCTTTTTGCTCTTCTGGAATTTGCTCTTCACCTTCAGTTTTAACAAAGCTATAAAATATTGTAAGTTCTTTTTAGGAGCCTGTTCCAACAATTTCTCATAATCTTCTTCGCTAATGATTCTTTTGATCAATAAATTGAATACTGTACCAAATATTAAGGCCATGATAGTAGAAGTCAAGATAATCACATTGTATGGCATAGAGAAATCAGGAGTTGGTAAAGAAACCAACAAAGTAGAAGTTCTGAGTACATAATATGGATCAAACTCCTTTGATTCATTTGTAGGCGTGGATTCCTTGTACTTAATCAAAGTTATCACCGCTGATTCCAATTCGAAACCATGATTGGCATCAGGTGGATACTCACTGTAGAGCAATAAAGATTTGTCAAATGAATAAGTGACAGTGATAATGGACTGTTTTGGTATTTTCATTACCATTTCTAATTTGGCAGGTCTTTGTCTATCAATTGCAGTAATGTACGAAATATCTTTGATGACTTCCTCATTATTGACCATATCCTGCTGATCAAGGGATTTTTGAACGATTTTCAAACTGTTCAAATAGAGTCTCAAGTACCACGGCAAAGATTCAAAATAAATCAAATCAAGATCCTCATCACTAGGGTTCTTGAAAACAATTCTAAAACCACCCTTATCCAATTCATACCCTGTTATTGATCTACTGACATAAATTTTAGGTTTATCTTCATCACTGATTCTGATGTTGTTGTAGGAGTTTTTCAATTCTAATTTGTAATCAAATTCTTCCCGCTTCTCTGGTTTGTTAGGAATCGAATAACAATCATTTTCATCGAGACCGGCGTACGCGAACAACAAATGACCGGATTCCTTATCCTGAGAGGAAAGAACCCCTTGGAGTTCCCAATTTTGCTTTTCATTTTCGGGTATTGACTCCCCATTGGCGGTTTTATTAACATAAGCACAAATCTTACTATCGCCGATTTTCTCATCAATCTTAAGCTTTCTGCCAAAGATCTTATCCAAATCAAAACTGAACCCTTCATTGTAGACATTGGAAGGGAAACAATGATAAGCATCATATAATTTGTCGTAATCACAATTCAATTCTTCACCAGGAATTGGTTTTGGTAAAGGCCTTTTAATTTTGCTCAACGACATTGGAACATTGAAAACGTTATTCAAATTGATGACCAACTTGTAATATATTGAATCTTCTTGAGAACTATTCGAGTCTATTGTGTTAAGATCAATTGATGTGGATACCCATTTACTATCAAATAATTTATGGCCGTCTAATAAACTGGAAATCCCAGCTCTACCTTTGGTTGGCAATAATTTGATTATCGGCGTCAAGTTCTCAGTACAAATAGGTTCCCTTGGTAATGCTGCCCTTAGTAAATAAATTCCCTGTTCATGGGTGTTTCCAAAAGAATGTTCTGGGAATGTGGTAATGGTTTCATCAATAAAATTCAAACTGGCACAAAAGAAACCAGACAACGAATTGACCAAGAATCTCCAATTGGTGAAAGCTTCTTCTTTAGAGTTTGCTTCTATCTTGGCCCATAATTCCAACCCATTGCCCCCACTGGTATGGCCATTATTTGGTAACTTCCCCCAACTTTCAGAGTTCCAGTATCCACTGGTGAATCGTATGCTCAAGTTTTTAGTATTGGTTTGGCTGAGTAGATTGATCAATGAATTAGGGAAAATGTTGAAATTGCTGATGATTGATGATGAGTTCAGCAGGCTGGCGAATTCTGAAGAAGTTATGTTGAAATTAAAGTTTGTGTGTAAATGGCCATTAGGTAAAGGCGTCAACAGAAGCTCTTCCGCAAAACTTGATCCTCCATCTGATCTGAGAGCTAAAACGCTACACAAGAAGAGAGGCAATATGCTGAATAGCAACATTTTGTTTTTGTGTGGGAAATTCAAGCTATTGGGGAGTAATATACAGATCTATAATATAGTGATGATGATAATGACAATAATAACAATAACAATAGTAGCTCAATGCCACCCAATGTTCACCACACGTAGTTTTTGTGGCAGCGGTTTTTTTCCAATTTTTGGTGCGTGTTGTGTGCCCTGTAGGAAATGAGCTTCCCTGTTCATATTTACCATCGTTGTTGTTCCATTGTATTGTCATTATTGCTATCAGTATATTATATCGTGTTAGTGTTGCTATTTATTACCATTGCTCTTGTCATGTATTGGTCTTCATCTTATAAAAATGGCACTCAGCAGCATCACAAAAGAGAACTCTTCTCATATATGTATCGGATACCTGCAGTACCCGGCCATCCATCGATGATTCCCTCTTTCAGAGGAAAAAAAAAAATTTGTAACTTTGAAATCACTTCGACTCGAAATTGCAGAGCCCAACTTATACCTCTTTAAACAAAAGAAGAAGAAGAAATCAAGATGGAATCATTCAAAACCCAACTCCTCGACATCGCTTTGGAAATTAAAGCTTTGAAATTTGGTGAATTCACCTTGAAGTCCGGCAGAAAATCCCCATACTTTTTCAACTTGGGCCTCTTTGCCAATGCTAAGGACTTGAAGACCTTGGCTGAATCATATGCCAACACCATCATCAAATCCAAGCTCCAATTTGACGTTTTATTTGGTCCAGCTTATAAAGGTATTCCTTTGGCCGCATTGGTTGCCGTCAAGTTGTACGAGTTGGGAGGTGAAGACTACGCCAACCTTAGTTTCTCCTACAACAGAAAGGAAAAGAAAGACCATGGTGAAGGGGGAATGATCGTCGGTCCAAGTTTGACTAGTAAGAAGGTCCTCATTATTGACGACGTCATGACTGCTGGTACTGCCATTAATGAAGCTTATGGTATTATCAAGAATGAACAAGCCGAAGTTGTGGGTATTGTCACCTCTTTGGACAGACAAGAAGTCGCTCCAGGCTCTGAACTCAGTACCACTGCCACTGTTTCCAAAAGATTCAACGTTCCAGTGTTTTCCATCATCACTTTGGCCGACATTGTTGCTTACTTGAAGCCAACTTTGACTGCTGAACAATTACAAAACATTGAAAACTACCGTGCTCAGTACGGGGCTAAAGATTTGGAATAAATGGGCTTCCTCAAGAGTTATTTTTCTGTTTATCTTTAACTTCTCTGGAAATCTTCTGTGCTGAAAATGCAATTTCACCTGATTACTTTTCATCGGCAACTTCTTCTTCTTCTTCTTCTTCTTCCTCTGCTTCCAGTTTGGCGTCTTTTTTATTCTAAATAAGCTTGATTTCTCATTTAAATTCCTTGATTTTAAAATAAACTGGCTGTTATATAATGTGTAGTTTTTTTTTCCCCCTAATGATTATTTATGATTTATTTATGATAGAACGTTTTATTTCCTGTGGTTATTATGTAGCGTGATTCTTGCCTATATATGCATGAAATGGTATCCTCCTGCAGCGAAGGGGAAAGAGGGGAAAAAATTATTCAAAAAAATTGGTGAAATTCATGATGATGAAGATGTGCCATAACCGCATTTTCAAAGATCATCTCGACAATCATGTACCGTTTACCTACCCGCAGATCACTCGTTGGAATCTCTGCTTTGCGTCAGCATTATTTGACCCCAACTTGTGTTAGAAATCAAAGATATTTTGGCAATTCGTCGTCAGTTTTCTCAAAGACTACTGATAAAGATGACAGTTTCGTTTCTCCTAATGTGTTAGTCAAGGAAAACCAAGGAATGGAAGGCGAGGATAAACATGTTAGTATGGAAAAAGCATCCAAAGGTCCTTTATTATCGGATAACAAGTATGAATATGGTGTTAAGTTACCGGCATGGCAGGAAAAAATTGGTGAAGTTGTCACCAATGTTTTCAGATTAGATGTCGATAGAATCCGTGCTGGTCCTATCGCTGGTTCTCTTTACTATGGGTACTGTAAAGAACAAGGTTTGATCCAGAAAGATCTGACCACTGGTGAATTAACAAAGACTGCCTCTTATTGGTACGAAACCCTCGGATTAGAACCAACTTTTGCTACTTGGTTTCAAATTACCTTATTACATACTTGGATTCTCTTTGTTAGAATGAGAGCTATGCCTTTCAAATACGGTAAAAATTACCAACAAAAATTGGTGGATCGTTTCTTTAGTGATATGGAAATCAGATTGACAAATGAGATGAACATCACCTCCGGAAGAATTAGAGATCAGTATTTAAAAGAATTCCATACCCAGTTGAGAGGTGCGGTATTAGGTTACGATGAAGGTTTCAGCACTGATGATCTAACATTGGCCTACGCTGTTTGGAGAAACTTGTTCAATGCCAAGACTGAGGTCGATTATGTGGCCCTCGAATCTGTTGTTAGATACATCAGAATGCAATTATACGTTTTGAGTAAAATGAGTGATAGAGAATTTGGATTTGGAAAATTTGCCTTTGTCTCTCCAGACGAAGTGGTTTACAGATTAACTGAACGAGAAGAAAAACTCTTGAAAGAAAGGGTTTACCAAGAATTTGAATCAGACCCATCCAAAATGACTATCTTAAATAGAAGTAAACTTTCCCTCGACAATTGATGGTGGCTCGTATATGTCTTTTGTGTCTTTGTTAATAGTTTGACGTTTATGTTAATAGCTTGAATTTGTATTTGCTGATGTTTTTTTCATTTTTTTTTTTTTTTTGACATTCTTCTGGATTTGTTTTTATCGGTTCATTTAGTTTTGTATGTATGCCTATACAATAAAAAAATTAACTTTCTTTTTCGAGTTTCATTCATATCTTAGGAATTCTATCTGGCTATAAAAAACTATCTATGACACCATTCAAGTTCCGTATAAGCTTATTGCCTCTTTCATTGACCAATTGATTATAGTTATACATTTTTTCACTCAATACCACATTATCCGAGCTACTTATCAGCTGGCTAATATCCCCACGCTCTTCCATTATGGTTGACAAGTTTCGATCGATCTCCAACTCACCACTTATTAGATCTGAAGATTTAGACATTAATTCTTTTAATGATTCAACAGTTTGGGGATCCATTCTACTGCTTGTTTGTAATTTTTCGAAATTTAGCTTTTCCATTTGTAGTTGGCGTGGCTCATCAATCAATTTCCCTTCGTCTTCCATTTTTACCATGACAAGCTTTTTATGGTTTTCGCTATCAAGATCTAGTTCTATGTGTTGATCTTTGTGATTTCCGACAATTGAGTCAATAGTATCGTCTGGTATTTCTGGTTGATTGGGTGATGAAGACTCTAAAAATGACTCTCCGGTTTTCACTATATCATGATCCTCCAACTTTAATCTACTCGTTAATGTTTCCAAGTTTCTCAACGCTGAATCATCTTTCTTGGAAGAGGTTAAAGTATCAACACCTTGTTTTTTCTGGGTTTCCATTGACGTATCGCCCTTATGGCTTGAAAAGTTTCTATCATCAGTAGTAGTTTTTATGTCTGCATATTCATCATCATCTTCATCATCAGCAATCGAGCTAAATTCCTGGCTATTGAAACCATCATCCTCTTCTTCATCTTCATAATATTCTTCTTTTCTCTTAATATCATGCTTCATGGCTGGAGAGTCCAGAGATTCAATTGCTCGATTTGTTGAAACATTTTGAGTATGAGTATATACCGACCCAAAAGCACCATTGCTATAATCATTTTGCGCAAGATCTTGCTGTGGGAAGGCCGTTCGCGAAACATTAGTAATATCTATAAATGATGAGTTATTTATGGAATCCAGTGGATGGACTGAGGATTTGTTGATGAGTGACTGGTGATTCAGTACTGGGGGTTGAATTTGGCTTGTGCGCTTTGCAAACTTTGGGTCATTATTCAAGTCACTTCCGATCAAAAAGAAATCAAAGTTTTGTCGTATCAAGTCGTTCAAGTCCTTTAGCTTCTGGAACTCTGATTCAATCAATAATAACGAGTCATTGTGATCCTGAATCAAGTTCTGAATATCAATTGTCAGATCTGGATTATGCGGATCTGAATCAGTCTCAAGATGGTTGTTCATGCTTCTTTTTTTGTTCCTTTTATTACCCTTGCTAGTGTATAGATTGAATATATAATGGAATTGCACCGTCTATTTCTTCCCAATATGTTTATTAATAAAGGTTAATAATGAGATTAGTGTGTTGTTCTGATTGGCGGGGTGATTTTGATTTTCTGTTTTGTTTTGTTTTTTTTTGTTTGTTTTTTCACCATAATGCTCATCAGAAATCAGCCTGTATAGCGGTGTATTTTATGATTTTTTCTTTACATGACGTAGAAATCAAGAAAATTCTTATCGTTTCTTAATAGAATACTAGTAGAGGATTTATTGTTTATTGTTTATTTATAAATGGTCGATGAAAACTTTTCATAAAACCGTTGAACAATCGAAAAAAATGTACTTTGCTAAGACAATGCGTTGTCATCTCGAGAGGAAATGACAAAAATCTTACTTCCATTGCCAACTTAAAATAAAAGAGTATTAATTGATATATACTTACTTTATATTTCCATAATTTCTATGTGATCATGAAAAAAGTACTTGTAAACTACTCAACAAATCAAAAGTGGGAAATTAATATGAAAAAGTCCAAAATCCTTTCAGGACAGCTATCTTGGTTTGAGAACTTCATAATATTATTTGAAATAGTAAAAGTGAAGAAAATTGATTTAAAAATATCCATATAGTCACCAAAATAAGAATCAATGAGGAACTCATTTTAATTGCAAAAATGCTAATGATAGTTCTAGCAATATGGTGACGGGTCTGTGATCTTCATTAAAATAATATGTAGTCAGCGAAAATAGGGGAGTTAATGTTATAAAAGAAGCCAAGTTGCGTTTATATATTTTAAATACAAAAATACAGAGCCATCAGAGTAAAAATAAACCAGTTCGTAATGCTCATAATTCCGTTTATAATGGAAATTCACTAGAACTCACAAAGTATAGATGATAATAGTAAATGCAAGAGAAAGAGAATATGAAGAATGCAAATAGGACAATAGAGCAACATAGGAAATGGTGTGCTAATGAAAGATATGGAATAGAACAAGTGAAAATATTAAGATATCAAATCAGATATAAAGAGAGCGATGAAGGAAAAATAGGGAAAATTTAAGATAAAGGTGATAGGTTTGAGAACATTGTTGATGGTATATGTTACAAAGTCGATAATTCCTTTCCAAGCACATTTTTTATTTTGCTAGAGGTAGTGGCTATGAAATATATGTTAATAGTAAGGCAGCAGAGATCAGCAGTAAAATAGAAGAGAACAATACAGGAATTAGGTTAAGTGATAATAGAGAGAGAGGAGGAGAGGAATTGGAATGAAATGAATAGAACGGGATTGGAACGAGAAGGAAAGAGCGAAATCAATTTAGAAAAACGCAATGAGACAAATTTGAGAATACTTGAAGAAAATAACAGAAAGATAGTAGTGGCTAAACATCGTTTGCATGTTATAATGTGGATTTTCATTTCATGAAGTGTCCTCTACAGAAAAGCATTTTTTCCAAAAAAATCGCAAGTACTAACTACAGAAAGAAAGTATTGGAGCTCACAATATATTTGCAATATAAATCCAGCTCACCAGCCCCAACTTCTTCTTCATTCCCCCTGGCTGCCCTCCTTCCTTCCGTTGATTCCTTTGCTTCCTTTGCTTCCTTTGCTTCTTCAGCGGTGACGCACCATCGCTGCATAACCACACCAAAAATTCCCTTTTAGTTGTCAACTTCCCAAGAAAAAAAAAACAGTGCAACGACAATCAGTTTTTTGATGGCAAAATAGAAACATCAATCCTTTTAGATATTGGGCTGGTTGCTCGAATAGTTATTTCTACATACCCCATAATTCCTTCTGTGGTTTCTAGAAATACGCAGTTGGCGATTGAGCGTTTATTTTTAGTGTAATTTGAGATAAACAATCATTGAAAAAAAAAAAGATACCGATGGCTAGTAAGTTACTTTTTGTGTTTATTTATAAATGTTCATGATCATTCATACATATTTTTTGGGATTAAATTAGTTAATCTAACCATCCATTAGTCAAAACTCTTGAACCGTACCTTTTTGAGAAAGGAATTGTCGGTGTCAACCCTATTGATACCATTAAGAATGCTCGTCTCGGGATAGATGTCGAACATTACATTTCCAGATTAATCAACAATAAAAGAGAATTGTTTCTTGCAGCAATTGGCGGGTTTCCATTCACATTCACCCAGTTCATAGAGGCAGACTTGAAAATTTTCAAGGAATTGAATATCACCCCAGTGTTTGTGTTCAAAGGATCAAGAGTCAATGCTCAAAATGAAATGTTGAAAAGCTTTGAATTGGACGGGAAAATAACCAAAGCAAGAGCGGAAGCATGGGAACAGTACTATTCCAAATTCGATAAGCCAATCGGTAATGAATCTGCGGTTTACCCATTGGGCACCACTGTGGGGAATGCGTTATCGTTCAAGACCCAACCAGCTACCCCTGGTAGTTCGATCCCAAGAGCTCAAAATAGTGGTTTCAAGGCTTCGAACTCATCGCACAGCGTCTTTGATCCGCTGCCTTACATTTCAGACTTTATAAGTTTGTTTGAAAAACATGGAGTTGAGTACATGGTGGCCCCAATTTCTTCATGGGCGCAATTGAATTACTTGTACGTGAATGGCTACGTTGATGTGATTTACGGACCAACTGAATGTTTATTGACCACAGATATCGATAATTTCATCCATGGTATGGAGTTCCAATCTAAGGAATTCAGATTTATTGACAAGAAGCATTTGTTGCAAGAATTCAAGATTTCTCAAAAACAATTCAAAGAGATCGCAGTTGTTTTAGGCTTTGATATTCAACCATATTCATTGGTCAACAAGAACTTTGGATTTAATGCTGCTAAAGCCATTGATTTTAAATGGTTGCATGAATATACTTTGAGCGGCAACAATGTATACGCCACTATTTTGAATAACGCAAAGAAAACCAAGAATCAGAAAGATTTGGACAGATTTAAAAATGGTATGACCTCAATTGACTTCATGCCAATTTTGAAGGCCTCAGGTAAAGTTGAATTTTTATCGGAGCCTGATGGAGGATTCCCAACATTGGACGAGTTTGATCCAAATGCGCAAACTGCCGATCAACAACAGCCTAAGGTTCCGAACGATATTCACGATGTCATTGGCCAGCGTTTGCCCCACGAATATTTCTTTTACCAGTCTATTGGATTAATAAGCTCAAAGTTATTGGATAGTCTTATTTATGGGAATTACTTGGAGTTTGCGCCATTGGATGGGGGAAATTCGACCCAATACAAATCATTGATAAATTCGAAAATCAACCTTGCCACCAAAAACAAGATGTTGAGCTTGTTGACCTCTTCTATCAATAGATATTTCCAGGCGAAGAAGTATCACTATATCAAGTATTTTGATGCCTCTAAGAGTGTTGATTCAGCTCACGAATTTGATTTCAGAGTTTCAATGCCTGGGCCAATCTATTTGAAGTTGGCTCACTATTTAGTCAGATCAGACAAAAGTTTGGAAACTTTTGATATCATCAACTTTTTGAGACAATTTGCTGATGAACAATTTTTAACAAAGGTGGTGCACTCTAAAGGATTCATTGAAAAAGATGAGGATCGTTTACAAACTAGTAATGAATTGTTATCAACCAGTCTTATCAGATCATTGTACATTTATGATTTCATTTCGTTATCTGATAATAAATTGACCAAATGGGGGAAGATATTGGGCAAATTGGCGGAAACTCTGGAAGACCGTGACGATGTCGAAAGATTGTTGTTGTTATTGATATTTTTCAAAAACTATTCCAATGAAGTGAAATTGCACCAATCTTTAACTCCTGAGGTTTTAGGTGAACCAAAGGTGTCTCAAGAAGAATCTTCCCTTATAAAGCAATACATCATGATCATCACTAGACTTTCCTTGTTGTTTGATCCTTACAATACTCAGAGCGTATCCAATCTCAACTCGAACAACATCAATAAATTGAACATGAACTTGTTGGCGTACCGATCGATTTTCGAGTTCGTCAAGATTAATATCAACGAATTGAACCAAACTTTGGCAGTATCATTGCTCACCAACAACCAATTCAACAGAAAGAACTTTTCGACGAATGTCGAGTGGAGAAAGTTGGTTGATCAAATGATTTTGAAACAAACTTTGCCAAGCACTTTGCATTCCATCATTGCCGATGTGTATTTCGATTACATGCTCAATAGTGTAGGGGATGGTGCTTCCGACAAGGTTGAGAAGACCCGTAAATTCGTGGCTAATTCTTATGAGCAGAATTTCAAAGGGGTGCTAGAGACCTTAGACGGCAGCTTCAAGTTTGTCTTGAAGGCATTAGATTTGATTGAAGAGATTGGCAAAGCAGAGTTAATCGATAAGGAGTACTACAATGTCATCAAGGGTGCCAAGGAGTTTTTGATAAAGCATACCAAACTTTGAGAAACCGGAGGTTATTTTTTTTCTTTTTTTTTTTTTCCTTCCTTTTTTATGAGTTATGATCATATTTATCTCCTTAGTCAATGAAAGGTTTTGGCAGACTAGTTATTTTTTTTTCTTCACAAACCTGTAGTTCTACTTCGTGCTTTTTTTTTTTTTTTACAGAGATATTCCGAGCTAATCACCTATATTATGGTCTCTTATGATTTCACAAAAGAGAACCGTTCCGGACTTACCAAGTCTTGGAACATCATCTTTAGAAAACAAACATAATGGAAAAAATAAATAAAAATAAAAATAATCCCAAGTCATTATTATATACCAAAAAAAAAAAAATGGCCGATTAGATTAGGTAATTACTAATTAATTACTCTGGCGAACAATCATCGGTGGACTTCACTATAATACAAAATTCTAGAGTAGTGGAATGCAGAAGAAGAAGAATAAGAAATGAAACAAGCAGTAACGGTAAGAAGATGGGGTTCGGAAGAAGAAAAGTATCGAGTATTTTGGGTATCGTGGTATTCACACCATCAGGCTCAATCAAGTCCGTTCATAGTCAGTTAGTTCCCTTAAGCTTCTCCAATCCTCTTTGAGTTATTGGCAACGATTTCAATTCTATCAGCATGAGCAACCTCATTGTGATCTAATTTGATATCGACGTTTTTGATGACAAAAGTCCAGACGTCATCACAGAATCTGTAGATGTGTAAATGACCCTTGAATGATAACTTTGCCTTCAACTTTTCCTTGATGTTCTCGGCAATAATTCTATCAAAGTTGGCCAAAACACGAAGGGCTAACTGAGGCTCAATTCTCTGGTCACTTAAATAATCGATGTTAATGACATTATATTCTTTTTCCATTTTGTGTTTGCCTTCATACAAAACAAATAAACAAAACAATAAAAATATGCATAGTGCACATCACACACTTACAGAATCAAATTATCGAGCGATTCAATCAAACTCATACCGATTGTGGTTTTTCTGTAAAGCTCATAATACCCAGGCCCATTCATATTTAATTGTCTTTGATTCAGGTTGTGTTGGGGGTGCTGGCTGAGCTTGGGGATTTTTCTCTTCTTCTTCTCTTACTTTGCAAACGGGATTTTCTCAGTGCTATTACCCTGTCATTGGACCCATGATCTCTTAATATAATGTGTCTTGCAATACTTTCAATTAACTTCTTTATATAATAAATGAAAGAAAATAACAAAAGTAATAATATATGGGAAATGCTCAAATGTAGTAGCCGTCTCCCAATGGCTCGTTGATCTCAAAGACTTCGTGGTCCTTGTCCTTTATCGCCAAGTACTCGTCATTGGTCAATTGAAGCTTGTTCGACAACAGTTCCAACGACAAAATCTCAGGCTTGTCCGATGGTAACTGGACTCCTCTGGCGCCAATCTCCTCATCCACCGCCGCGAATCTTTGGTAATTGTTCTTGATGACGATTTTGTTCTCTTGGATAGATTCGGTGTATAATTGCATGTCACTCTTGTATTCTCTTGTGGTATCATCGTCCTCATTGAGCAGCGATTCCTCGGTGCGGAAGGACGAGGCGCTCTTTTGGTAGGTTGTGGTGATGACGTTCATTTCCTTGAACATAAGAAGGATCAGCTCGTTGAGCTTATTGATGGTGTTGATGAGCTGGGTTCTAATATGGATGATTTCATCATCGGAGAGTTCCTTGATGGTGAGATTGAATTCGGAGATTTGCACTGGTCTGCTGATTGACATGATGAGAGTAACAGGAATGAAGATGAAAAGATAAAGATGAAGAGATAATGATAAAGATGAAGAGATAATGGCAGCCAGAAAGCACAGAGGGCAAAATGTGGAGATGAGCAGCAACGCTGACCAGCGCCCCGTAACCCGTGGGCGGCTGCCGGCTAACAAAGCGTGCGGTGAAAAAAATCAGCCCAACTTTTCAACCCTCCCAATTAAGACAGGACTTCATGGTATTATACAGACAATAGGAAGAGTGTGATGATTGGCAAAACGGTAAATAGAAGATGTGCGATACTGTCACTAAGGCGATATAGCACTGCTGCTGCAGACAAGAAGCCCGCAAGACCCCCACTACGAGAAATATTCCCTAAAAAAAAGTTTATCAACCGTCAGCTCTTTGATTTGGACAGCCGATTGACTTACAGAAAGCTATTACCGATATATGAGAAAGTGTACCGCAGCATAGACGATGGCGAGGCCCCGGACAACGATGTATCGTCTTTGGTGAACGGGTCTGATTTGTTGATCATGAAGAAAGCGTTGGAGAAGTATAGAAATTACTCGAGCACCATCAACCGGAACCTTGTCCAGTTGGAAAACCAATTAGTGGAAAAAGCTGCTGAGCTAGGGAATAACGATGCCATTGCGCTTTTAGCCTTCGAGACGTTGACCACTACCGACCAAAAGGTTCTTAATGAAGGAGACAAGCCGTATGCCATGGAATTGATCAAGAATCTATACCGGTTGAACCATGCGTTGAGTATCAAACTACTTGGGGACTTATCATTGAAATACCAACAGTTCAAGGACGCCAAGCGGTATTATCTTGAATTCCTAGAATTGGAAAATGACACTGTGTTAAGTGGCGAAGTCTACAAACAGTTGGGGATATTATGTTTCACCCAAGATGCTAATTTGCACGATGCTAAATTATATTTGTTACAATCGATCAAATTCGCACCATTGGACAAGACTTTAGAATCTCATTACTTTTTAGGAGAGATCTACTTGGCCACGGACCCTGAATTGGCAAAATACCACCTTCAATTAGCGGCGTCAAAATCTTTTAGACAAGCGTTCAAGAGTCTCGGGTTCTTGGAATTGAACTATTTCAACAATTTCGTGAATTCTAGAGAATGGTTCAAGTTAGGAGTCGAAGTCCAAGATTACGATTGTCTCATTGGATTATTTGACACTTTCTATAAATTTGGGAAACGCAAAGAGGCGATAAAGACCCTTAAATCGATCAGGAATGTCTTCAATGAGAAAAACAAAAACCTAGAAGTGTTCACGGGCTTTTTGGAGAGCAGAGGGAATGAAATTAAAGATCTTATAGGAAAGGAAGAGACGAGCTCGAGGGTTTGATTGTATATATATATGAAAAATGAATGCTATCATAGAGTAGTAGTAGTAGTAGTAGTCGTAGTAGTAGTAGTAGTAGTAGTAGTAGTAGTGCGTGTACCAGAATGGCGGGCCGTCGACTGAACAATTTTTTTTTTTTCGTTCACCAATTCCCAAAATTTTTTACCCCATCAGTGAACATAGTTTGGGAGGAAAGAAAAGACTAACCCAATTAATATCCTGGCGAAGTTGTTATCATGCTGAACTTAGAAGGACCCATCACCGGTCTATTTGCCAAGTTCCTCAGCGACTCCCAAAAGGAGCTGATTGTCCAGGATTTGCTATCGCAATTATCACCACACAGCACCGATCAGCAAGTGATTGAGACATTATGTGATTTGTTGAAAACTGACGAATTCTCCAAGTTTAAGACCCAAGCTTTCCCAAAGATCAAAGACTACTGTTTCAGTATCTTGGCCAATATCAGTGCGGTCGAGGGAACTGCGGCCGATGTTGATTCAGTCAGGCTCGAGAGTCTTAGGACTTTGTGCGGGTTATTTGTCGAACTCCAAGAATGTTTGATCGAGTACATCACCCAGGAAATCGGGGTTTATTTGGCGACCTCCGGGGTATTTGTTGAAGAAATCACCAACCAAGAACAATACAAAACCGTGATTGCCAATACCTCCCTTGAAGGAGCCAAGATCCCAAACAGACAGGAGATCATTGTCGATTTAAGTTTTTTGGAAAAACTCCTTGCCGGGGAAGAAGAACAACAACAACAACAATCGTTGAATATTCCGGGAACTCTTAATATTATACTATGTTACTACTTACAGTTGAACGACGAGGAGATCTTGGGGTTGGCTTCCAAGGTATTCCGCTGGACCATGCCATTGATCGTTTCCCTTAAAGAATTCGACGAGTTGATCTGGAAGACTATTTTGTACCTCACATCATCGTCCTTTGCCGATAAGTACCACCACAAGAACGGGTACGTTTTCTGGATCCGGTACCTCAATGCTGCCGCGGCAATCGATAACAAGACTTTGAAGAGCTCCACAACATTCCAAGAGTTGGTGAAACTGGAACGGTACTGGAAAATCCTCCAAGAAATGTTGATTAGTCCATTACACGAGCACCGGAAGTATGCGCTTACCATTGTGCAGTTCTCGGTCCAGTGTATTGGTGGGGAGATCAATAACCGGATCATGAAATGGAACCCTGCGGAGAATGATGCGTACATTAAGGAATGGAAAAGATACTGCGTGCTATATGAGATTGCCGGGATTGACACCTCGTTGCATCAACTCGAGGCAGGGTCTAAAGATATTGCGATGTTGCTTGATCCTATTAGATCGAAAATCCACAGCAGTTGGGGGCTTTGTTTGATCTCAACCGCGATGCAGGCCGCCATGGACTCGGTGAGAAAATACGCGTTGGAGTTTGTGTTGGCGATCAAGCGGGAAAATCTTGTGATGTTTGATGAAACCAGCGAGTTCTTCTTGAAGGACATTTTCTTGAAATACGCAATGCAAGGGTCGTTGTTCGCCACCCAACGCGATGCGTCGTCGTCGTCGTCGTCCATCAGTTGTCCATATGGCGAACGGTTCTCGAGCTTTGTGGAAAATATCCTCGTTGAATTATCCAGGGCCAAGAAATTCGACTCTTTATCGTTCATTACCACGTTGATCATGCAGAAAATGTACGACGATCGCGAAGGGTTTGATTATTCTCAGATTTATTTGGTGATTGCGTTGTACAAAGGGCTAAGGTCAGGGGCCAATTTCTTGAATAATGGTCACTTGCGGCTTTTGGAAAAACTTTATCAAAGCAGTAACGAGACCGTGATGATGGAGAAATTCTCGCAGAAATTGTACTTGAGATTATTGTTGAAAATCGATACGAAATCCGTGAGTTTGCGCCAACTTGCCAGCACCATTGGGAAATTCGTCAAGAGCAACAATGGTAAACACAACTTGTTGAACCTCGGGTACTCGATGCTCGATGACGAACTTGAATTTCTCCTTGACTTCATTAGCACTTCGTACCCAGAGGACGGGCTATTGACTCTCCTTACCACTAATATTAATGGTTTCTCCAGTACTGAGGAAATCGTGGTGATTTTATACCTTATCGTGGCCGATAAGCAAGACGATACCAATCGCGAGCTTTATCAAACATTGACCACGTCAATTTTGCAACACCAGATCTTCCCGGTGGTGTTGACAGAACTCACGTTTTCCCAGCTTTCAAAATTGGGGTTGTTGTACCCGTACTTACAGGAATATTACCTCAAGCTTGTGGAAGAACTCTCGAACAATTTGATCAAGCATAAAGGAATCTGGGACAAAGCTTATACCATTGTCACCGAGCAGAGTTTGTTTGATGAAGATGACGAGAACTTGTGGACTGCCAATGTCAACTTGAAGAAATTATGGATCTCCATTGGGGTAGAGTACCAAAGTGCCGATCCTGAAGTGGTGGAACTCGCTAGTGAGAAATTGCGATTCTTTAGCCACTGTTATGCGAAAATGAAATATTTGGTGGAAGAAGATGATGATGAGAATAATGCAGAGGTTTGGGGACTTAAATCCATCACCGAATTGACCAAGATGAATTCTTACTTCTTCAAGAGATTATCTCCTGGGCAATACGATTATAAGCTTCGGGATACCAGTATTCTGTTGTTATTTGACATTTTGAAAGATTTCCTTAGTGTGCAATTGATCACCCCGGGGTTGAAGCTGCAAGTTTTCCAAATCATTGACTTGAACTCGTCGACCGTTGATTGGAAATCCGAGTCATCCATGGTGGAGTTGATGAAGACGATCTTTATCGAAAACTTTGCGGAACTGCAAGAACCATTGACCGATGACGAAATGGGGAAAATCATCGATACTACCCACCAGATTTGGAGCTCGTTGCACCAAAAGACCCTTAAATTAAGCCAACAAGGGTTACATTTATCCATCATCGACCTTGTGTTATCCCTGCAAGTCCTTTCTCGCTGTGGTAGGTGCCAGATGGTGAGTGAGAAAGTGACGGCCCTTACGAAGGAAATTATCGAACAAGCATTTGGCCGTCGGTCTTTCCTCCCAAGAATTGCCAGGAAAATCGCCGAGTACCAACGTCTCAACCCTGGGGAGTTTGCCAATACCGTTTTCCTTGGACCATTGCTAATTGATATCTTTTCGTTTATTCGCGTCAACGCCAACGGGTTCCGTATCGTCCCGGTGGCCGCGAAGTTGTACGACACTGTGGTCAACTACGGTTCCGGAGACGTTTACAAAACGATCTACGGTCCATCGGAAGCGTCTGCCAGGGCCCAGATCATCACGATCATCGCGTCCCTTCCCAAGAACTCCCGGCTAGGGGAATCCATGCTCGAGTATATTGTTGAGAATTCTGCCAAACAATTACACTTATTCGAGGCAGTGAAGCGGATCGATGGCGGGGAAATTTGGAAACGGATCCAATTGTACAGCATCTTGTTGGTGTTATCTGGGTCGTTGGACGTTGACCTTTTTGTGCCGATGGTGGAAACGTACTACGAGCCAGCGTTGGCAAAAGACGCCAGTCCGTTGGTCAGAGTATACATTGAATGGACCATTGCCCGAATCTATCTCGGGAACGCGAGATTAATGGACAAGATCATGGGGATTTTGAAGTCTCCTGGCTCGATGCATCCATCGATCGTGATGTCGTATGAACGCATCATGTTTTTGATGTGCCAGCAGCTTACTGGGGCGGCGAAATCCCAATACTTCAAGCAGTTCCTCCGAGTGCTCTCGGGACTTTGTTGCTCCGACAAGACTCTGATAAGACATTTCAGTGGATCCATGGTGTGCAGTGTCCAGAAAGAAGTGGAGACTTATGGTGCGGCGGCGTTGGGGCTCACGGAGGGGGAGCTCGACACCATCGCCAGGTTCTACGACCAAGTCACCCAGAATGGCAAAGTGTTGGAATATCGTAATGGCGATGCCTTGGTGTGGAACGCCGGTGGGGATTTCACGTTGGTGGGGGTGTGTGGAGGAGTGTTACTTAAAGTGTCTGACAGTTTTGAGATCGACGCGATTCCGGCTTCAGAGTTCCGTAATATGGTGGTTACCAACGATGGCCCCCAGATTCCCATTGGGGAAGACTGCAAAGATCTTTGGCTTCGGACCGTGAAGACTGGGAAACTGCTGCCGCTTCTGGTGGTGGCCGGTGGGGCCAAGAACAACGTTACGGAGTTTGATAAGATTGCGCTACAAAAGAAGAGTGGGGCGTGGCGAACGGTGATGGATCTTGACGACCAGGGGAAAGATCATAATGACGGGACCCATATCCAGCGGAGCGATTTGATCGTGGTGGGGTCGTTGGTCGATAAACCTCCGAACTTGGGGGGTATTTGCCGATTATGTGATGTTTTGGGGGCTGGGTTGCTCACGATTGGCGATAACAATTACAAGAAACACGCGCAGTTCAAGAGCGTGGCGGTGACCGCTGATTTATGGTTGCCGATGGAGGAAGTGAAGCCCGATGATATTATCAGCTTCATGAGGAAGCAAAAGGCCAATGGCTACACTTTGATAGGGTTGGAGCAAACCGATAAGAGTGTTCAGTTGGATCATGATTTGAAGTTCCCTCGGAAATCATTGATCGTGCTAGGGAAAGAAAAGGAAGGGATTCCTGGAGCGATTTTGGCGGAGTTGGATTTCTGCGTGGAAATCAAGCAGGTGGGGGTGGTGAGATCGATGAATATTCAAACGGCCACTGCTTTAATTGTCCATGCTTATTCTTTGCAATATTGTTGAAATATCATTGTATAATAGTTTTATGCCAATTTTTTTTGAAAAATATATGAACTAAAGTTTAATTGAAATTATTGTAATTTTGAAACGAAAAAAAAGGGTATAATATGCTCAAGATTAATGCTAGTGTGACAAAAAAGGAAACAAAAAAAATACAACTATAATTTAACAATGCGAGGGAGAGAGAGAGAGAGAGAGAGAGAGAGAGAGAGAGAGAGAGAGAGAGAGAACTCTCCATCTGGTTTACATAATAATACATTCTTTTTCTTCTTTTTCAACCTCCACGTTATTTCCAATCTTTTGCTTAGCTCTCAAATCACCATTGCGGGCTGCTTTTTGAATCCACTTCTGACTTTCTTCAAGATCCACTTCACAACCAATCCCCTTTTCCAAGAAATGTCCCACGGCGTACTGAGCTTTTGGAAACCCAAGGTTGGCGGCTCTGGAGGCCCAAGCAAACGCCTCATTGGCATCTCGTTGTAAGAACGGTTCGGCCCCCACAAGATACCAGGCACACATTGCAAGCATCGCTTCAGCACTGCCGCCCATCGCCGCTTGGGTGTAATAATGGATCGATAAGTTTGCGTCTTGAGGAATATCGGTTCCTAATTCATAAGCCTTCCCGAGAATAAAGGCGCTGGGGACGTGGCCAAGGGAAGCTGCCTGGACGTATAGTTCAAGCGCGTACTTTTTATCAGGAATCACGATATCTTTAAACCCAGACTCGTAAATTTTCCCGAGCTCGTAGGGGGCGGCACAAATCAATTCATTGGCTTTGGAAACCGCGATGGTGAGCCATTTGACCCCTGCTTTCTTGGTGTTGTCATCTTTCCCGAGCCCCATACGACCGTGATAAGAGTAGCACCCAAGTTTGTACATTGCGGCTGGATGATTACGAGACGCTGCGGATTTGAGGAATTGGATTGATTTTTTGGCGTCGCGTTGGGTGCCAATCCCTTCTTCGTAGCAATGGGAGGTACGATAACAAGATTCGACGTGGCCGTGTTTTGCGGCGGTTTGGAAAAGCTGGAACGCTTTATTGTTGTTGACTTTCCCAAGGGCCCCGGAAGAGTAAGCGTCGGCCAACAAGTATTGGGCGTCGGTGTAGCCCTTATCAGACAATTTCTTGAGGTAATGTGACGCTTCTTTCAACAAATCTTTTTTGACGGTTTCATATTCGGAGCCAGTGGCATTATTACTGTTGTTGTCGGTATCGGCACCTTTAGCATCTTCTTCGTCCATTAATAGGGCGGTTTGCAAGATGTACTGGGCAAACTGGAAAATCACGTATGGGTCGCTGGATTTCTTTGCGTTTTCACGATACATGTCCATGGTCTTCATACGAGGCACGAGTTTGTCGCTGTTGTCGCCAAGGTATTGAGATAGTAGCTTGTGGGAGTTTTCACTGGAGAGTCCTCTGGGAGCATCCAAAACATGGTCGGCGAGGTACAAGTGAGACAAGTCGGTTGATTTACGTTTGGCTTGGTTGGTGGTGGTTGACGAGGTGGTTGAAGAAGGCTGCTGGGAACTGGACAAGCTCTGGGTGGCACTGGCGTAGTTAGAGCGGCTGTTCGAGGACGATGAGGTGGAGCCTGAATCAACGAGTTTTATGGTGGATTCCTTTGTTTCGTGGCGAGGGATGTCAGAGAAGCTTGGACTGAGAATGGCTGCCGACGAGGATGATGGGGCAGGGGTTCCAGCAGACATGTTGGAGGTGGTGATTTGAAGGAAGGCGTTGGTGATTTGAAGGAAGGCGTTGGTGATTGAAGGAAGGCGTTGGTGATTGAAGGAAGGCGTTGGTGATGTGAAGATGACAATTTTTCTTCCTTTTTTTTTTTTTTTTTTTTTTTTTGTTTCCAATTTTCTTCCACGAGAATTTGCCGGCCAACAACAGGAACGAAGAGAGCTGAGGGTTTGTGTCAGATTGATGGAGATAGAAGAAACGTTGTTGTTGTTTGAAACAGCCGATCGTCGAGGATCCGCCAGGCAGCGAGGATCCGCCAGGCAGCGAGGTATTGTTGTCCGTAACTCCTGTGCCGAGGGGCTGCAGCAGGACCCTGCCATCAGTATTCTCCCGCCGCTGAGGTGGTAATCCTCAAACTGGCAGTGTCCTAAATAAATAGCCAGCGGATTCTCTGGCACAATCCGTGAAAATAAACGTAAATCTTATTATAAGTGTAATCTATGAGATATATACAACTATAAATACATCATGCTACCTGTCGCTTGGCTCTGCCTCCCGTTGTTCGCTGCCGTGGCCCATGCCAACTCCTCGCAGGCCGTTAAGGCAGTCACCACTTCCAAAGTGATCACCGCGGTGTCCACCAATATCGTCACTGCCACCGACACCGTCACCGACTACTCCACCGACGTCGTCTGGGTGTCTGCTCCTTACACCGTCACCGTGGTCAAAGATGAGAAGAATGCCATTGTTTCTACTGAAAATTACCATTCTTCGGAATCTTCTTCTGCTTCCTCATCTTCTGCTTCCTCATCTTCTGCTTCCTCATCTTCCTCGGTATCGGTATCACAAGTAGCAAAAATCACCACCTACAAAACCAACTATGTCCCAATCACCTACTCCACCACCCAAGTGTTGACCGTCACCACCAACGTCGGTGCCGTCAACAAAACCGTCATTGCAACTTCGACCTTCACCAAGACCACCACCAGCGGGTTCCGGAACGCTACCACCATCTACTCCAACACCACCATCACCCCACGTTCCACTGCTAACGTCACCTTGACTAATTCCAATTATGAAAGACTCAAGAACAACCATACCATCACCACCACTTCCAAGACGTCTTCTAAGACATCCTCATCTAAGAGTTCCTCATCTAAGAGTTCATCTTCCAAGAGTTCATCATCCAAGAGCTCATCCTCTAAGAGCTCATCCTCTAAGAGCTCGTCGTCCACTTCCCATACCCCATCACCGACCGTTGGAAACGGAGTCGTCCCGTCGTCGATCCTCGGGTACACCTACAGCGGGATCTCCCCCGTCACCACCAAAGACGAAGGCAACAACATCCTCACCAAGATCTGGGCCCTGTTCTGGAAAAACAACGGGCTCATCACCAGCACCTTATGCTCTGGCTCCTCGGGGTCTGCTCCCGCGGTATGGGCAGTGTCGGTGGCATTGCAAGCGTTTGTCGATGGCGAAAAGGTCAACCCCGGCAAATACACCTCGCAAATCACCCAACTTTACGGGTTCCTCATGTCGTACTACAACCCCTCCAAGAAAGGGTTCTCGGCGTCGCAGGCCAAGGACAACGACATCTACTACGACGACAACGCCCAAGTGGCCACCGCCCTCATCAACGCGTACGAAACCACCAAGAACTCGACGTATCTTAGCCGGGCGGAGGACGTGGTGCTGTTCCTCATGGGCGGCTGGAACTCGTCTTACGGCGGGGTCACTTGGCACTTGGGGTCTCCTTATATTGCCTCGATCCTGACCACCGAAACCGCGTTGGCGTGCTTGAGATTGTACCTGCACAAACTGGACGACCGCACCTACCTCGAGTTTGCCGAAAAGTCCATGGTGTGGCTCCACGAAACCCTTTGGGACAACTCCACCAACCTCATTTTCGACGGGGAAACCGGGCACAGCATCGGCAAAGACGAGTTCTCGTACCAAGTGGGGACGGCGCTCGCGGCGTGTGTCAAGCTCTACGGTTTCACCAAGAACCAGCAATGGAAGACCTTGGCCGAGGCGTTGATGGTCTCGGGGACCAACGACCAATTGACGATCTACAACCGCGATTACGATAACAAGTACCGTTTCTGGCGCGACGGGCTTGATTTCACCCAGTTGTTGTTCGAAGGGATGATCGAGTACTATCAGAACATCGACAAGAACGTCACGGTGATCAACGAAGTGGCCAGAGAGGCGCGGTTCGTGTACGATTTCGCGAGAAGCGATAAAGACTCGATGTATTTCTCCTCGGTGAACCCGTTGGGCAACGATGATGCCATTTACAAAAGATGGCACAACGTCACCGGCACCACGAGATCAGAAAGTTTGAATCACGACAATTTCTGCAGTAAGGATCCTAACGGGACCCCAATTAGAAGCTTGATCGACGAAGGGTCGGCTGCGAGAATTTTCTTGTTGTCGTCGTTGATTGTCAAGACCATTTGAAATAGATTTTACGTTATAGACTTTTATTGATTTTTTTTTTTTTTTCCTCCTCCTCCCAATTTTTAGAATCTGAACCTTTTATAGACCATTATACAAATTATACTCAATAACTCAAGTAATTTTGGTATCTTCCACTAATCAATATTGTAACCTGTACTTTCTACAACCATCATTTGCCATCACGATCTATATTCTCTCTTTTTAAACTGTTCCTTAATTAATGGAAGGCATAATAATAACAACCAATGATTATCAAAACCATACAAAATCAAAAGCAAAAATAAAACCTCACAAAACAAAAAAAAAAAAAAAAAACATCAACAAAAACAAACCACATTATACAATAATAGAAACTAAACCAAATCAATCAATGAAAAAAAAACAAAAACAAAAAACAAAAAACAAAAATTCCTGCTCATCGACAAACCCATTCGGCAAAAACACACCAGGCAACCCCTCCATCAGTAACCACCAACCCTTTCCAAACCCCCACTTCATCACAATTCACCGCCGCCTCCCAAGCTCCGTGGGCCGATCCTCCTGGTTGTCCTCCATTGCCCACTTCCTTCTTTTTAAGCTTGATGATTCTCCCGGTGGGACTCTGCAACGCCAACTTCGTCTTAAGGAACCCTGACCCGTTGTTGAGCCCGGCACTAGGATGTTGCATGATCTTGAAAATGTACGAGAAATCAGGGGTCAAGTTCTTGATTTGCGGGTCTTTCACATAAAGATCGTGTTTCTGACAGTGGATCGTCGGGTACCTTGTGACAAATTGTAGCTCACGATACACGAGTTTCTTATTATCCATGGCTGCTTGTTGCTGCGGTTGACGGAAATCGTCACTGAGGGTGTGGTACAATGGAATGGTCAAGGATAATGGATGGACGTTGGCAAGGGATTTCTGGAGCCCTTTAACCCCGCTGTAAATCTCAATGAACCCTTTCGAGCAATTTTCGGGAAGTATCGCTTTAATCCGACAATACCTAACGTTGTTCTTCCAAAAGATTTGCGAGACGCACAAATGACGATAATTGTCAACCTCTTTTTTTGGTGCCACAGCGTTAATAGTGCCCTTCTTCTTGGTAGTGACCACTTCTGACGGTTTGGAATCGGTGGGGTTCAATGAACAGAATACCTCGACGTGCTTGGGAACTTCCAACACAATTTCAAACACTTCAAGGTCTTGGAGACGGGTCAAGGCATTATTGAACTTTTTGATCTTGAGATCGGTCTTGAAGAATTGCGGATAACAAGATGGTAATGACAACGCGATCATCGAATCCAACGGCGGGGAAACATGCTGTTGTTCAATTAGCGTCGGAATATGGGTGTGTATAAGTTCGAGGGGTTTGGTCAAGAAATAAATCGACTTATCAACGGTACAAGGATTCTTGGTGGCGGCCCCCACAGTATACGGAGCAGAAATGATCGACGAGGAATTCTGGGCAAACGACGATTGGCCGGAAAATGTCGAGGTCAAAGATTTGGTTTCCGGGTCAGCAGCGGTGCTAATATTATTCTTCAAAACCGAATTATAAAATGAGTGAACGTTACCAAGGGCACAATCCAAGAATCGCCATTCGTTATCAATTAACACACTGTTCCACACATGATTGGTGGTCAAGCTAAGGTTCTCCTCGTGGGGTCTCTTGAAGTACCCAATGATCAATTCGTTGGGGATCTGCAATTCATCAAGGAACACCTTCATCAACCACGCCAATTGGTAAACCGTGGCGGTTTTCTGTTGGAAAATCGTGTTGATGTACTTGGCAGGGGAGTTGCGAACGTCAATGACCTCATTCAGCTCAATTAAATGGATTTTCTCAGTACAGAAAACATAACACGCCCGGACCCTGTCAAGCTCATTGGAGTACTTTATCGCCACCTCGTTGGAAATAAAAGTCTTGGGGGAAATATACGGCAAGTGTTTCAAGTTCCGGATGAAGTCGTCGATATTTCTGAAATCGGCGTCAAAGTTCAACGGCGTCGAATTCCCCACACCCGGTGGACCATACTTGGAAATCGGCACCACTTCATTGCTGTTGGCCTCGGTGATCAATCTTTGCGGTTCGAGAATCAAGTACTTTTCATGCTGAAGCGCCCGTTTTTGACGGACTTTGTAGTCTTTGGCGGAAATGCTGGTGGCCCGGTTCAAATCCACCTTATTTTCAATCCACGAGGCTTCGGTGTCGGCGTTCCCGATGCTCAAATCGGCGAAATTGTGATTCTTCAAAGTTTGTGGCAAGTTATTATCGTTCAAAATGTTGGCGACCGACGGTTTGTTATTGTTGGCGACGACTAGCCCGGTGGCAGAGTTCAACGGGTTGATTTTCCCGAGGTCCTGATCTTTTAAAAACCATTTTTTCAAAAAATTTGATTTCTTATTTTTCTTATCTTCCACGAAGATCACGTCCAATGGATTATGGGCGTGGGTGGTCATGTCATTGACGGAATTAATTGCGGAGATGATCTCTTGAGGGTCTGCAGGGGCATCATTCAAGATCGAAACGTCCCCCTTGGAGTTCTGAAGGTCGAAATGGTCGTCGGCAGAAACCCTGCGCAAGTACTTGCTCTTCATGAAACTTTGACTCAACTCGCTGTCGTGGTCTGGTTTGTGCTGCGGTTTGGCGATTTGTTGTTTTGCCAGTTCTGATGGAAGCGGTGGTAAATTGTTATTTCCTCTAATATTTTTGTGACGGTAGTAACTGCCGGCGCTGGTAGCACTGAAATCGGTGATCGCGGTGGACACTGAACTCGACACACTGTCGTTGGAATTGAAATGGGTGCCGGTGCCCCCACTAATGCTGGAACTATCGTCTGGGTGTTGTTGTGAGTTATGAGGAGGGTACTGGTTATTATGATGATAATCGCTGACGGTGGATTTCGATTGATTCAAAGTATCTGGATCGTACGGTATCACAAAACTGGTATTGTTAGAGTTCTGGAAATTCTGATAAAATCTGTGATCCTGTTTAGAAACCGCGTCGGGGTGTAAGTAGCCATGATTATCTGGGGCAGTGGTTTGAGGTTGGTCGTCGTCGTCGTCGTCATCCCCCCCAAGGAAATTCAAGCTGGTATTAAAGTAATGCAAAAGTTCAGGGTTTGGTTCAGAGTGTTCACTATAAGATTTGATCGGCACTCTATGGGCTGGGGGAAGTGGAGGAGGTGGGAGTGCTTCCGAGGCCTCACTATGAAGATCGCTGTGGATATCGGGCACCACCACCGACGGAGGTTTCAAAGTCGAAGTGTTGGAAAACTCTCTAGTTGGTTCGAGGTTGTGGAAACGAGAAAATGGCATCGACATCGAGTGAGGAATCGCTGGCTTGCCTTGGTGATTATTGTAGGAATTACCAGTCAAGCTAGCAATATTCATTGCGCTGTGGCTATGAGGAAGATGATGATGATTGTTACTGGCATGGGACCCCGACGACGCCTCTTTGGACTTGTTGGCGTAGAAATCATTGAGTTGATTGACTAGCAAGTTCAAGTTTTGCGGGGTCGACAATGAATGGGCGATTTGCGATTTGCGTTGCATTTCATTTTGTAGCTGGGATTTCTTGTGGATTTCCGTTTGCAATTGTTGTAGCTGGGATTTCTTGTGGATTTCCGTTTGCAATTGTTGTAGCTGTTGGAGATGTCTGAGTTGTTGGATTTGGTTTTCGATATCTTCTGGGGATAGCGACATTGATTGGTTGAACGAGGCGTTGCTCATTGATTGGTTGAACGAGGCGTTGCTCATTGATTGGTCCAACATGGTGTGGTTGCCGACGGTGGTGTCGGCGTCTTTGAACGAATGGACAGATATCGAGTGGGGAAGCATGGTTGATCTGAAGCTGGCGTCTGCTGGGGATACCTGATCGACGTTTGGCTGGTGGTGCAGATCATTAATCTTTCTGGATGGAGTGTTGTTGTTGTTGCTGCTGCTGCTGATGGCGGAGGGTTCGATGGGGTTGGCCTTCATGGAGATGTCAGCTTTGGAACTGTTTGGATCATCGATGATCTTGACGAAATTCAGCGGGAAGTTGCCGGTCATTTTGTTTCTCTTCAGTTTGCCGTGCCACCAATTACCGTCGCCAAAGCTGTCAACCTCGATGATATCGCCTTCGATGAACCCAAGATCGTCATCTTGTTCGCCACCCCAAGAGTACACTGCTCTGACTTTGCAAGGCAATTCGTATTCCGAGATGTTGACCATGGTATGTAGGTATGATCAAGTGCAATCAATCTATGAATTAACCAATCTATGAATTAACAAGTGCAATCAATCTATGAATTAACCAATCTATGAATTAACAAGTGCAATCAATCTATGAATTAACAAGTGATGGAAGGAATGAATCATAAGCGAGACGTCCCAAGAGGAAAGAAAGAACGAAAGAAAGAAGAAGCAGTAGAAGATCAGCCAGAGACAATTACCAGCGGTACCTCAGCGAGAACACATTTTTTTAAGGGAAATGAGAAAAAAAAAAAAAAAAAAAAAATTAGTGAAGTCACCGAGACGGGGAGGCCCATGGTTTGTTGACGTTTTTCCCGATTGGGCGAACTGCAGAAGCACCACTGCGGCGGGTGGGTGGGTAGCAAAGCAGACGCCAAAACCGCCAACGAAGAATTCTTCCAGCCATTGCTGGTGGAACTGGATGGATGGGAGGCCATTAGCAAACAACAGCGAAGTGGTCGCGGCAATTACCTCTTGAGAAGATGTGAATTGGCAGACAGAGTCTGGTGTATATGCTGGAATGGCAAATTTCAGGTGGGCAGCTGACGAACCCTGGTCCTGGCATTATTCACAGGACAAGAATAAGCGTATGTATATATATTTGTGTATATATAGATTCAGCATGTGTATATTACCGTAAAGCCTGACAATGATTGAGGTCCTGAATAGACCAGTGGACACTTATCATTGCAATACTTATATCCACCCAGCTGATTTGTCCATCCTCCAAAAAACATTTTGTTGTTGTTGGACAGAGAATAGTGTCATGTAACGATATGCATGATAGCGCACCCATCACAGGATGAAAAATAAAATAAAAGTTAAAATTAATAATTGCGAGCCCTGACAGGCACCGCCGGTTGGCCAATTGCGAGGCGGCGGTTTGCCATTACAAAAAAAAAAAAAAAAAATAAAAAAGAAGAAAAAAAAAATACCCTTATGAACAGTGGTTGTTGCAACACCAAGTAGCAGCATTGATTGAAGGGACAGCCTTAGTGTTTCGGCATTAACAAAATAATATATATATACACACACACACATATCACACATTATTATAACTTATATTCTGTTTCTGTTGCCCTGCCACCACAAAAAATGCTTTCATTTGCTCGTCGTTCGGTGTTGAAGCGCTCCATCGCTTCCTCAAGATTCTTGAGTTCTGCCCAGTCCACAAAGTACGCGTTCATCAACCCTCCTGAATCCATTGACAATTCTCTTGGAACTTACGAATCGATGAACAAGACCACAATAACCGAAGATTTCAACACCATAAATAGCGATTCGGAAGATCTCAAAAAACACCAAAACACCAAGATCAGACACTTCACCGTCAACTTTGGTCCGCAACATCCAGCGGCCCACGGGGTGTTGAGATTGATTTTGGAGTTGCAAGGGGAAGAAATTGTCAGATCCGATCCTCATGTCGGGTTGTTGCACAGAGGGACCGAAAAGTTGATTGAATCAAAGACTTATATGCAAGCGTTGCCATACTTTGATCGTATGGATTATTGTTCGATGATGACCAACGAGTTGAGTTTTGCGCTTGCCACCGAGAAGTTGTTGAACGTTGATGTGCCAATCAGAGCCAAGTACATTAGAACCTTGATGGGGGAAATCACCAGAGTCTTGAACCACTGTATGTCGATTTTGTCGCACGCCATGGACGTTGGGGCGTTGACCCCGTTCCTTTGGGGGTTTGAAGAAAGAGAAAAGTTGATGGAGTTTTACGAACGGGTTTCGGGGGCCAGAATGCACGCCGCGTACGTTAGACCGGGTGGGGTTTCCCAAGATTTGCCTGAAGGGTTGTTGGACGACATTTACATGTGGGCCACCCAATTTGGGGACAGATTGGACGAAACTGAAGAATTGTTGACCACCAACAGAATCTGGAAGCAGAGATTGGTCGACGTTGGGGTGTTGACCGCCGAAGACGCGTTGAACTATGGGTGTACCGGGGTGATGTTGAGAGGGTCTGGTATTCCGTACGATATCAGAAAGAGTCAACCGTACGATGCTTACGACTTGGTTGATTTCGACGTTCCGGTGGGTCTCAATGGTGACTCTTATGACCGTTACTTGTGTAGAATGGCGGAGTTTAGACAATCTTTGAGAATTATCGAACAGTGTATAAACCAAATGCCAGCCGGACCAGTGAAGGTTGAAGATTGGAAAGTGAGTCCGCCACCAAGAGACTTGATGAAGGAAGATATGGAAGCGTTGATCCACCACTTTTTGTTGTTCACCAAAGGGTATGCGGTTCCTCAAGGTGACACTTACACTGCGATCGAGGCACCAAAGGGTGAATTGGGGGTGTACCTTGTGAGTGATGGTTCTGAAAGACCATACAGATGTCACATTAGAGGCCCAGGGTTTGCCCACTTGTCGGCCTTTGACCATATTGCTAGAGGAAACTACTTGGCTGACTGTGTGGCGATCATTGGTACTATGGATCTTGTGTTTGGTGAAGTTGATCGTTGAAAAAAAAAGAAAAAAAAAAAAAAGATACGAAGGGAAGGAGTGGTGGTAGTAGTAGTAGTAGTAGTAGTAGTATATTGTCATAATTTTTTGTTGCACTAATAACATTTTTGTAGTCTGTTTATCATTTACTATTGGATATATATATATATTCAAAATAAATTGAAAAAAAAAAATATATCAACTTGGCTTGAAGTGGATGTGTAGGAATTGATACGTATATACCAGCAATCCTAATATGATGTTTTATTATTATTATTATTATTTAATGATTGTTATAAAATTACAAGAGATGAAGTGTCTTTGACAAGGGTATGGATATTGGGATTATTTATTTATCACGGAGGAATGGGATCCATCGACATCCTGAAAAAAATTGGTGCAAATTATGCAGCGCAGACGTACGTAACAAAATAAATAAAAATAAAAAAAGGACGAGAGAAAGATCCCAAACCCATCGATCCTTAATATCTTCAATTAGCGACCCCAGCAGTGGGTTGTTGTTGTTGTTGTTGTTGGGGCCACTCAATTGCTGTCCCAGTATATAAATGGTTATTGTGACGTTCAATAAATGATATTTGTTAAACACAATGTGTGTATGAAAGGTCAATAAGAACAGATCACTGTTTTGGAACATTTCATGATGATACCTCTCTAATGTATGTAGCGATCCTTGGGGAAAAATTCCAGCGTCGTCGTCGTATCTTTTGTGTCTTTGCGACTTTCTCTTTCTCTTTGTCCGACTTCTCCTTTTTCCAATTTAGTGTTTGATCTTGCTTAAGTGATACAGCAAATTAAGGATCCTTGGCTAATAATAACCCTTGGCTGTGACACCACCAACACTGTCAATTTTTTTGCAAATTTTTTTAAAAAGAAAAACAAAAAACACTTAATTTAATTCAAAAGATAATTAATTATTAATAGAGAGAAAAAAAAAAAAAATTATCCCACAATAATCACCGTCACATCCTTGATTTTTGCAATCTTATTATCATTGGTGATCTGCCACGAGAGGCGGGGGGACGAGTGATTTCCAGTTTTGAAGACTCCGGTTGTTACCACACTCCACCCAAGAGATGTATTATTACTAATGATGATTGTCATTGGCAGTGCCTACTACTAATAATTGTCATTGGCAGTGCCTACTACTAATAATTGTCATTGGCAGTGACTACTAATAATTGCTATGACAGTGACTACTAATAATTGCTATGACAGCGACTTACGTTAAGAGCATGATTACATAGTGGCGAAGGGTGGGTGGGCGACTTGTGTGTTTCTTTTTTTTTTTTCTCAATCATCCTTTCGGTACAGAATCCCGAATCGAACTCCAGATTCGATTCACGCATACTCAATGCGCCGGAAAAATTTTCTCTTTCAGGGCTGTCAAGAAGTAGAACAACAAGAAGAAGAACACAGAGGGGAAACAATGTATTGATAATAATAATAGATGATGAGATCCTGCACAATGCACTAAGAGTATATATATGTTATTCTCATCCAACCCCAACCCCGCATGGGATGGGCCATCGACAGACTAATCCATGCTCGATTGGTGATTGGGTGGAAACTCCCACGTACTGCGAGGTGTATGTGTCATCACCACTTGACGTGTTTTGCCATGGATCAGATGAAAGCTGAGACACAATTAATAAACAGACTTGCCATTGGTGAGGTTACATTCGATGAGATCATGAGTCCCCGACGGACGGTGAGTTAAAGTGTCTGTACACTAGGACACTGGAGAGGGGATGGGTGGGTTTTTCCATCGATGATGTTCGATTTCTTCTATTTGTATAGAAAGAATATCTCGGCGGTGGGTGTATACATTTTAGACAAAGCTTATTTTCCGGAATGATGATTTAATTTACCAGCAGAGGTTCCAAGAAGGCTCGGAGATATCAGTGGGACACGATCGGCGAATGAGGAATATATATATTATATATATATATGATTATAAATATATATATCATCATATATATATATATATATATTAATAGAGGTGAATGATCATCCCGTGTTATCCTCATGGCAATTGTTATTGAAGGTTGTTGCAACATGAATAAAGTTGGGCGGAGAGGGGACATAGGTGGGGGGGTTGCGACGGAGGACAGCAGCGGCCCACTTAAAAATATCATCGCTGCACCGTCAATCTTTCTGGTCGTAAATCGGGCGGTGGTGGTGAAATATATAAATATTCGGGGATCTCCTGGGGAAGTTGTTTTTTTGTTGGTATTATAACACATTGTTAATATAGTTGAACTACTATCACTTACATTGTGCCATTACTATACTATACTATACTATACTATACTAAACTATGCCAACCATGTCAAATTCATTCGTCAACTCCGATCACCACCAACACATCGCCACCGCCGATAAAATTATCTTGGCTAACCTCCCAAGCATCAACCCTTCGTCAACAAACCCTGCCAGAACCCATAGTGACAAAGACGCCTGGATCTGTTGCGAGTGTATATGGATAAACGACATCAGTTCCAAGCTATGCGAGACTTGCAACCACAATAATTGTTTCAGGTGCAATTTCCAGTGATGTATTATCTCTTCATTATAAAAATATGTTTTATATACCCAATCATTTACTATTCATCATTAACTATTCATCAATTACTATGCATCAATTACTATTCATCATTTACTGTTTTTCCAAAAAAGTGTCTTTGGTCCTCCGTTATTATCATCACAAAAAGCTCACCCGATTGCCGGGATCCCATCCAAAATATATAATAAAAGAACACAATAGCAGCACTAGAAAATCCAATCACTTTACAAGAAACACTTTATAAGAAACACAAAAATCACAAGAAACACAAAAAACACTTTACAAGGTCCCGGCATGCCAGTATTATTATTTCTCTCCTCTCTTCCCGTTTTGATTTTGATTTTGATTTTTTTTTTTTTTTCAATATAGCACTCTAATGATTTAATGACCTCATTCTACTCCTACTTTAAGTCATCCCAACTGCTACTGTTTGGGGTGCTTGTGTATTGTATTGCTTTCTCGTGGGCATTTGTTTCATCTCTATAGCACAGTAAATTACACGGGTCTCCATTTTTGATATAATATATATATATATATATATATATATATATATATTATATTATATTATATATACGAGTCCGAATTTCTCGAAAATAACCAGGGTTGGATAATATTCCCTCTCCATATATGGTATTTGCTACACTAGAAATTCCCCCTCCCCAAGTATACTGAGAATCTTACTGGCAAATTCGCGGTGTATGACATCAATCGTAACTTGACAATTGTCGCCAAAAGTTGACTGCGACATCCCCCAACTTGTCGTGCATTACGCACAAAAGTTGTTCTTTCGCAGCATTTTAGTGCGATGGACTAATAAATAATCATCATCTGCATACATACATACCACAAGAAAATTACCACATTGGAATAAAATAGCATTATTCATTGCAAGATGTAGTGTTCATTGCAATTTAGTATTATTATACTACCGCAATCGTTGGTAACCTGATACAATCACGGGTAACCTCAAGTGCCTCACCACACAATAGAAAAAAAAAAAATACATTATGCTAGATGATACAACCAACAAATCTTGCAAACTCATTTTGAAAGGGGGGAGGGGAAACAGAGAGTATAAATGATATATATAAAACACATACATCACTAGAAATTATTATTAAAGTTATTCAGAAAGTAATGATGGTGACAAATAAAAAAAAACAATTAATCATGAATATAACAATCAGAAATAGGATTTTTTAAAGGATCCCTCCAATATCTAGAAAAAGAAAAGAAAAAGACCAAAAATTATAGAGTTTATAAAATTATTGGTCAAACAAATGGAAAAAAAAATATCAAAATAATCAAATCAACAAACAATTTTTAACACAATTCGACTCGTGTGACATCATCAAAAATAACAAAAAAAAAATTAAAATAATTAAATATATATATATAAAAAAAAGAAAAAAAAAAAAGAACGGCAAACAACCAACAATAAGAATAGAAAGTACAACAGATATGAAAAAAAAAAAAAAAAAAAGCATAAGGAAAGGACCAAACATAAACCAATTCTACACTACTCTTGATTGACAAAACCATATTAGTGGAAAAAAAAATTAAAAAAAAATAATTCTGATTATCATCAATGACAAAAACACACCAATTCACAGATTAATCCAATGGCGAGATGAAACCCATTTTTGCCAAATTGATAATAAATATAAACGCATTATTATTATAAAAATCTATCATACTTTTTTTTTTTTTTTTTTTTTTCTCTTCCTGTTATTTTATATTTTTTTTTGATTCCTTCCATCAATCACGATTTAAGAAATCTTCCAAATTTCATTGAACGCCCTTCTTCAGGTTTCGGAGACACCGTCATCCCATTACTAGCATCCCCCGGCCCACCTCCAAACAGAGAACTCTCTGACGACGATAAGGTCATCCCTCCACTGTTGTCATTCATCCCCATCATTTCCAAATTTGGCGACGTGATCTGGTCCCCAGCAATCGGTGGCGAACTCAACGGAGTAGTGCTCTCCACATTGTTCGGATTAACCCCCGGTTGCAAAAAACCTTTGGCCCTAAGCTGCTCTTCTCTAGCCTTCGCATTTTCTCTCGCCTTAAGCAACAATTCTTGGGCTTTCGCTAATGACACTGTAGGAGTAGAACAAGTGCTAACCGTCGGCACCGTCTCATCGACATCGATCGTCGCCTTCATTAACGCCGACATCCAATTCCTCATTTCTTCCCGGGTCTCTACCGCAAAATAGTGCACCTTTGGCTGAGTAAACGTTAACCCTTTCTTAGACCCTGGGGCGGGAGGTACAAGCTTAAAACAAAATCGACCTTGCCCAGTAGTCGCGGCATAAAGCGACACAAGCTTGTCATCTTCTCGTGCCGGGAGCACCCGATGGGCGGTGATGTCAATAAGCCCCTTTTCTTTGACATCCTTCAAATTCCCAAAATACGAAAGTCTCGTACCATGAAGGGTGAAAAACCGCTGCTTCCAAGTACCAACCGTCGAACTAGATTTTTTTGACATCCAACCAGAATGCTCAGCAGTTTTCGCCGACATTTCTGGAGTAACACGATTGATCCCTTCTTGGAATGCCGATGTCTGCTTTTTGGTCTTCTTGACCACTTTCGAAGTTTGCGCATTACGAACTTGATTGACTTTAAAAGATGATTCACTACTGCCCACGGAATTATCAAGCGGTGGTCTGGAATCCACCGCTGATGATACCGCTCGTTTCGGATTGAAATTGGCTTTAGCACTTGGTGACTTGGTACTTGCTTCATTCGCGCTAGCAGAACGGTATTTTGGGGACGAAATCGGTTGGTTCACGGCCCCCGCCGATGATGATGCGCTGCTATTAGTAGACAATTCTTGTTGCTCATTGATCAAATTCAATTTACTAAACTCTTCTTCTGGTGGTTGGAAAATCGGCGAGTCAGGGATTCTCGACCCCGCACTGAACGGAATATATCCAAGCTTGCTAGAATTGTTTCGACTAGCGTTAGGAGTCGAGGGCGAAGAGTTGCTGTAAATGTCGGTAGTGCTTTGCTTCAGTTTTGGGGGAGACGCTCCCCCTCCTCCTCCTGGAGGAAGAGGGGCTTTACGTACTGGTGAAAATTGACGATCCTCAGACTGCGGCACTACTGGAGACCCTGCCGAGCTTAAGTTGTATTTTGAAACTTGACCACCAGTAGCCGGTGAACTAGCAGTGCTACTTGAAAACCCCGACTTCTGCTGCTGCTGCACTTGAATAGATTTTCTTTGATCAGCAATGGTAGAAGGTGCCTCATTGCTGGTAGCCGATTTGGAATCCTGAACTGGAATTGGTGGCATGAGCTCACTATTACTTGACATCGAATAGTTATCTTCTTCTTGCTGTGGTTGCGCTGAAACGGGTTCAGACCCAGAAAAATTATCAGTAGACAAGTTAAGATATGGATTATCCATGGTATAACCATCACCGATTTTATAATCACTCACATCCGGGGCAGCAAGTGCAGCATAGTCATTGGCGTAATTATTTGCTGGCGGTGGTTGCTGGACCACGGTGCTTGGCTTGTCAAACAGTTGTTTGGGATTTTTGACCATTATTCCGGTGCCAGATATTCTTTTTGAAGCCGCACGGCTATTCATTTGTCGAGGTTCAAGTATTGGATTACCATTGTTCACCTTGTTCTTCAAATTCTCGATAATTTTAAAGATTTCAAATCGGGTACCAAAAGGCCCAATGTCCAATTCTTTTAGATACGCAAGCTCAAGCTCGAGTAAAATATTACCGGTAATTTTATGTCTTTGAAATTGCACTGCTTCAGTATGGTAATTAAGAGACTTGAAATAATCACCAACGTCCTGTGAGTCCCAATCAACAATCAGCTTGGAGCCAAAAGTTGGGTTGCCATACGATTTTTGCGATAAGTTATCCTCATCATATTCATTGGGCTTGAAATCCTCCAAAGCTTGATCAATTTCTGACATGGTTCTGATCACTGACGAATGGCTGCTGCGATGGTTTCCAGATGACTGTTTAACATGTTCTTCGTCAAAACTACTGGATTTGCCGCTATTGGATCTTTGGTTATTTATCAACCCACTAATATTATTATTCTGAGAGCTGTTGATCGAGTTGTATTTATTGATGTTTGGAGAAGAGAGTCTTGAAGAAGTACTTGATCTTGTACTGCCACCATTGAAATTTTGGCTGTTGTTATTAAAATGCGATTGGGGCGACGCTGAGGGAATCGGCGAGTTCAAAGGCGACGATAAAGATTGTCGATTTCTCAGCCTTGAACGCAATAAACTTGAATCATTTGACTGTTTGCGATGTAGCTCCCTGTTATTTGGGTTTTGCGCAGGTTTGGTGAATGATTTGGGATATAAACCTGCCATGTTCGAGTTCAAGTTTTTACCCATATACCAACCGTCATTGAATTCACGATCATCGGCGATGATCTCAATAGTATCGCCTGGCTTTATTGAGAGCTCATCACCCAAACGAGCGTTGAATTCTTTAATTGCCTGAGCAAACTGGGGTTCAAAGTTCGACATGTGTTGGCGAAAGCTGTCTGGCTAATTATTTTGAAACCTTGGATAAGACGATAACCGCCTTGGTGGAACGAGAGAGAGAGAGTAACAGCACAATAAATTTAATAGTTGGAAAACTACTGGACAACTATAATCAAATGCCAAAGAGTAAAACAATAGTAATGATTGGTTATTTGAATTGTTGTTTGTTGTTTTGCTGGTCAGATGAAGACTCTGTAAAAAAAAAAAAATCGATGATTTCTGGACTAACAAGATTATTATGTGATGTGTTCAACTCTGTTTTTTTTTTTTTTTTTTTTTTTTTTTTATTATTTTTTTTTTTTCTTTTACAAATTTCCCTTTCTTTTTTGGTGTTTGTTTCCCGTGTTGTTTTAGCAGGAAAGTGAAGAAATCTGCGAGGATGAAGGGTCACCCGGGGGACAGCGCATCTCCCTAATGCAACGTGATAAGGAGATTGTTTCCCACGTGCCGCATATACCCAGAGCCATTTCTATGGAGATCAGAATACCAAATATTATTGTTAGAGAGTTTACAAAGTCAGACGTTAGTCTTTGATATTATATATATATATATATATAGATGCTCTTCTTTTTCTTAGTCTTCTTTTCCTGATATCACAGAACGAGTCTTAACCGTTTATTGTTTTGATTTCTGTTTCCAAAATTGCTGTTGGATCGATTCCCTGTGACATGATATATATATATAATATATACAGATAGACATAACTGTCTTTGTTATTTCGATATATATTAGGGAATGAGAGACGGTAATAGATAGCGGTTGTCAACAGCGATAGTCAATAGAATGTCGCTGGATGATCACAAAAGTTGCGACGGAGACCACTAATGTGGACCCATGGATGACCGCCATGGGGAGGGCAACAGCTGGATACCGTACATTATTATTATTATTATTATTATTATTATTATTATTATTATTATTATTATTATTATTGTAATTATTATTATTATTGTAATTATTATTATTATTCCTTTGACTTGAGCCTTCGATCCGACACACACCCACACACCCGCGTAGTTGTCACTGGCTACTCCCCCAATGTGAGACCCTGCACACGTGACAAGTTACTGGAGCGACTACCGCCGGCGCCGCATTCAATTGCTGTGTCGTCTGTTTATTGCACCTCACACCATGAAAATTTAGCTTCCCCTCTTAGTGTACAGCGTGTCATCCGTCATCATGGCTATCAATCATCACCATTCTATAAAAAACCTCATGGTGGCCCTTGTTCTCCCTATTTAATATACCAATCCCAAACATTATCCCAACCTCACAATGTCCAGAATCGAGAAAAACAATATCCCTAGGCCTTACAACCTCATCGCCAATGAGCGGGCAAATAACTCCGACTTCTCGGTCGATGAGATGTTCAAGTTCCTCGAAGGCAACTCCGATCACCACGCTAAAAACATCTTGGAAATATCCCGGTTGTTGGAACGTGATTTGGCCTTGAGAAACAAGCCTGGGTACTACGAAAATACCTCGAAAGACGAAATAAGACGCACAACCTTCCTCAAAGTCAAACAATTGGCCCTCTATTGCGAAAGAATTGTCAATGAACAATTGGCAAACGGCGTTCCTTACGACAAGATTGATATATCCCAATATAACAGCATTTTGTTTACTTATGCAGTTTACGATCCCCAAACAGTAACCAGAATTGCTATCCATTCAGGGCTTTTCTATAGCGCCATCAAGGGTAACGGCACCAAAGCCCAATTCAATTATTGGGCTTTTGAGCGTGAAGGGTTATACGCAAAAGGGGTTTATGGTTGTTTTGGTATGACCGAATTGGCCCACGGTTCCAACGTTGCCGCATTGGAGACAACTGCCGAATATGATTTCAAGACCAAATCATTCACCATCAACACCCCTCATATCGGCGCTACCAAGTGGTGGATTGGAGGCGCTGCTACCACCGCCAACCATTGTTGTGTTTACGCCAGGTTGATTGTTAAGGGTAAAGACTATGGGGTAAAGACCTTTATTGTTCAGCTCAGAGATGCAGATCACCACTTGATCCCTGGCGTGTCAATTGGTGACATTGGTGCCAAGATGGGCCGTCAAGGTATTGACAATGGATGGATTCAATTCACCAATGTAAAGATCCCAAAGAATTTCATGTTACAAAAATACGTCCAGATTAATGATGAGGATGAAGAAGTTGTCAATTCTCCAATGGATCAATTAGCTTATGGGGCGTTGTTGGGTGGTAGAGTCGGGATGGTCATGGACTCTTATAGAGTTGGTGCTAAGGTCACTACTATTGCCTTGAGATACGCTGTGGGCCGTAGACAATTCGGTAAGGCGGTTAACACACAAACCAATTTCGCCACTCCCCAACAAGTTGACAATTCATTGAACCTTGAAAAACAATTGATTGACTACCCAAACCATCAATACCGTTTAATCCCATTTTTGGCCACCGCCTATTGCTTATCGAGCGCTGCTTACAGATTGGTTGCAAACCTTGATGCTGTGAATAGTGCGTTAGAATCCAATGAATTGTTGAAGAACAAAAAGTTTTTGTTCAAAACTATTGAGGACCTTAAAGAAATCTTTGTGATCAGTGCTGCAGTTAAACCCTCTTCTACATGGTATGGTGCTAAAGCCATTGATGAATGTAGACAGGCTTGTGGTGGCCATGGTTACAGTGCGTATTCTACTTTTGGTCAGACATATAATGACTGGGTGGTTCAATGTACCTGGGAAGGTGACAACAATGTTTTGAGCATGAATTCTGGCCGTTCAATGGCCAAATACCGTCAAGCTGCTCTTAAAGGTAGACCTGTCCCATCGCAATTCCAGTTTTTAACAAAATCTTATAAGCCATCAGATTTTGCAAACTTGGATTTCAGTGACAATGCCAGGCTTTTGGAGTTATTTGATTTCGTAGTTATCCTGATGATTGATGAGATCCTTGCTCAATTGAAAAAGTATAACAAAGATTATGATAAAGTTAGTCCACTCATGGTCAACACCGCAAAGTTTTTCTGCCAGAGGTATTATCTCGAATCAGTCCTTTTAAACTTTGACGCTACTGAAGCCAATAGCTCCATCAAGCCAGTTTTGGTTAATGTTATCAACTTATTTGCCTTATACACTATCAAGGAAAATTCCGGGATCTTTTTGCGTTTTGGCTTGTTGGCCCAGTCTCAAATTGCTCTGGTCGAGTCCCGTATTTTTGATGAACTATTGCCATTCTTGCGTCACCGTATTGTCGCCTTGACAGATGCTTTCAAGTTGAGCGATTTCTTCATTAACACTCCTTTGGGTAATTATGACGGTGACATCTACAACAAGTACTTTGACTTGGTGAATTCTGTCAACAACAACAAAGCAGACTATGATGATTATTCCTATCAAGATGATATCTTGAAATTTTTGAAGAGAGGGAGTATAGAGGAGAGGGAATATCATGAGAAGGATGCAAAGACATTGGAGAAATTGGGCAAGTAGAGTGCCTGGTGTGTTTAACTTTGTTTTGCTGGTTGTGTTTTTTTTTTTTTTTTTTTTTTTTTTACTTTAGTGGTTGTTATGACATGAATGGTTTTCATTATTGTTTTTTGTTACTATTTTTATTTTATTTATGTAAGTATATATCATACTTCAATCAGATTTATGAAAGCATTTTGACCAAAATATATATATCTAAAAAAGCTTATGGAGTTTTTTGTTGTTTGTTATCAGTGTAAGTTATCTCTCGTTTTTTTGTTTTTTTTTGGCACATCGTGATGTACCGCGGTTATGGCACCGGTCTGCAGCCCTGGCGGGTGATCTGCTTTTTGAGATTATGAGATGAGATTGTGCTCGCCACGCACTTCCATGGCCCTCATGATAACGAAGTCAATTAACCACATATGACTCTCAACTGGTTCTGAAGCTATATATAAATATTTATATTCTGCGGACGAACTGCTAGAGTATTATTGATAGAGGATTTGTTTTTGGTGGTTTTGAATCATTGGTGTTAATCAATTAAAAAAATCACAGAAACACAAAACTCAGACTTAAATTTATTTATTGATTTCTTACAGATCCGTGTTCAATCAAAAATTACAATCCAGTTATTTTCATCCAGTTAGTTTTTTCACAAAGGAGGTTTTCATTTCATTATTATTATTATTATTATTTTCATTAATCTTCTCTTTTCTTCCCCACCATAATAATGAGTCCCCAATGGATGCCTCAAAACATTCAAAAGCGTCTCCTACGATACATTCTCCAGCAACTTTCAGTATTTAGTGAGATTGATCTCAGTGACTTGGATGTCTCACTAGGAGTTTTATCTTTAAAGAATGTTGCTTTAAACCCCGAGAGCTTTTCCATTCCTGGGGCGTTTCTTCGAAGTGGCCAGATCAGTGATGTCAACTTACAATTGACCACAGACGGAATCGTGGTGAGATGTACTGGAGTGGAGGTGATATTAGTGTTAGCCACAGGAGCAGGGAGCAGTGAATCTTCAAAGAAAAGTGGAAGTCAGAGCAGAGAATTCAGTTTGGCTCAGTCGAGGAACGATTTAGCGAATAGTGTCATGGGTGATTTACATGGCGATGAGGTCAGTACTACCAGTAGTGGCACCAGTAGTGACGAAAATGATTCTGGTAATAATGACGATAACGATAATGACAGAAATGGAGCAAATAAGAAGAAGAAGAAGAAGGAAACTACAACATTTTATTCTAGTTATGTCAACAAGGCCGTTGAACTTGCATTGTCCAAGTTACAGGTGGTGGTGGAAAATGTATTAGTCAAAGTTGTCATTGATGATAATGGCACACTGACCAGTATTGGTGAAAGCAATGGTCATCAACGGGCCACTTGCTCTCATTTTTTCTTGCAACTTGATAAAGTTAGTTGGGATTACACTAATGAAAAAAATAAGGCTGTAAATGTCGAAGGCTTTAAAATGTTTACCGAACCTTCTACTGCCAGCGGAGTTTCCAAAGAGAAGGCAAAACAAAAAACTGGACCAGATCATCATTCCTCTCACAAAAAGTTTCATGGTTTGGGCAGTGTACGAGAGGAACCAATCACAGAGCCGCTGAATACGATACATTCAGATGATGAAGATAGTGACCAGTTTAATTCTGATGATGAAGAGTACAACCAAATGATGGCTTCATCATTTCTACCAAACCCTGAAGATGGTGGTGCTCCTACAGACCAAGACAGTGATGGAAGTGACGATGCTGATACCCCGTCAACGATGTTTCTTAGTGCTAATTCACATTTATCACAAACAATGATGATGACCCTTAATAAACTCAAGGAAGAAAGAGACGATTCTGAGGAGGAAGATGACAAAAATCTTTTATTTCACAGTGGCGTTTCAAATTTGAGAAAGAGTTCTTTGGAGACTGACGAGCAGGAGCGCATATTTAACAGTATTTACGAAACTGCCACCGGAAGTGGTACAATGAATACCTCGAAACTCAATAGTATGCACCATTCCAAACAAAAGGGTAATGAGTGCGAGGCTCCTTCATTCTGTGATGATCGTGTAGATGAAAGAAGGTACTTTTTTGCAATCACATCCCTCGTTTTGAGATTTTCAGGGCTACTTGAATTCGAAGACTTGGAGGTCATTATTGAACAAGTTAGAATTTCTTTCAAAGATTATGACAATGAAGACGATGGTGTTTACGCATCAATATTTGACGTCGCGTTAAATTTCATAAAGCAATTTGATAAAATCAATAAATTGAACACCTATCTTATCAAGCGCAAGAAGGCCAAAATGAGAGGTTACAGCAACTTGGCTAATGGAAGTGGCAGTAATGTCACTATTGGAAAATCAAAAAGTCAGAGTGGTATGTCGGACTCTGATCTGAATGACGAATATGATGGTAAAGATAAACTTTCTTGGTTCTCTAGAATGTGCATCAAAGAGTTGGGCGTTAATTTTGATGATTATATTTTACCAGATGGGACATTTAAAAGTTCTGATGAGTTGTTTTTGAAGTTTTCTAATATTAATGTCAACAAGAAGAACCAGTACTTAATTTATGGTGGCATTGAAAAATTGGAAATGATCAACAATCAATCACAGGTATTTGAGTTCACATCCCCTGAAAGTGAGCCAGTCTTAGAGACCAAGCAGGAGGAACTTAGATTTGAGTACATGATGAATCACGACCAAACATCTACTACTGCCACCGATATCACAGTACTTTTTTCAAAGATTGCCTCTTTGAAGTTAAATTCCAGGATTGTTGGGAAGCTTCTTAGCAAATTTTACAAGATAACTCCGGTTTTAGACGCCTTGACAAAACTACAGAGCACATTAGACACCAATAATAATTTAGCAACTACTAGTAGCTACTCAAATCAATTTTCTGGTAAAAGACTGGGATTGCTGGCATCATTAGTTTTCCAGAAACCGGGTGGTGGAATGATGGCATCTTCTATTCTTGGCAATTCATCTCATATTCCCCAAAAGAAAAGCACAGTAACTTTGCAGTCTAATTCAATACACATCACCTTAGAACTTGAAGAGAAGCAGGGACTTTACGTGGAAATCCTACCAATTAATTATTGTTCAAGTACTCAGAAATTGAATATTCCAAAAATTTTGATTTATGAAATCAACAAGATGAAATCATCAATTGCCACCAACATCATAGATGATGAGGGATCACTGAATAATGATAATGGACTTGTTACTATGATTTCAAATATTAGCTTGACCAGCTATTCAAAGAAGTCCCACCATCAAATCACATCTTTCGATATCAACAACAAGGAAATAATGTACAGTACCGACTCTGTGTTGCATATAGATTCGGTGATTCATAGTGAAGAGTTTTCCAGCTTGATGGATATGATTGAGATGTTGAAAAACTTTGCCGCTGATTTGCCTAAGCCAAAAAGCGATACCATGATTAGTGAACCAAGCAATCCCAGCTATATCAGTCCCGTTGGTCGTACTAATCGAAAAGTTAGAATGTCCAATACAATTCTGTTTGTCAATCCGGGATGCAGTTCTAACGTTAAGATGCATGTTAATATTTCTAAGATTAAAACTGGCATCAATGGAATCAGGGCGGCTGACAGTGATTCCTCCAGCCTTTTTGGTGATATCGTGGGGAGTATTGCTACTGTTCACGTGAACATTTTCAATGACTCCGTTATTCAAATATTAGTGAAGAAGATTTCTTTATTCAGGTTCTATGGCTCGATGAGGGTTAATCTATTTGATCTAGAAGAAGAGAGCTTAGACCAAAACGTGAACAATATGAAATCAAGGGGGGTGGAGGAATTTTATACCCTGGATGAATTTGGATTTGACGGTAAAAACTTTGATGGTTTAGAACAATTGGTCGGTATTTCCAATCCAGAGGATGATATCCTTCCTGTAATTGGAATCAGGTTTTCCAACAATAGTGGTCGTGGATTTGTTAGAAACTTGGCGATCAATTACTATGCTGCTTGGTTGCTGATTTTTGATAAAAAGAGCAATACCCAACCACAAGAGCCACTGATACCAAAAGCCGCTAGTGATGATAATTCTCCTACGTCTCTTATAAAATTGAGAGTTGTTGATTGTGTTATTGGTTTAAACCCAAGTAGACTACACTCCAAAGCGTTGTTGATGATAAATAGAGGTGACTTGGATATTCATATTGGAAATGATGAATTTTTTATCAAAGCTCAACTTCGGAACATTTCAATGTTGTTGATTGATGATACTGATAACATTTTGAGCTATTCAGAAACTAAAAAGCGTAGGCAATGGTCAGGCACCAGGAGCAGCAAGAAGAAGCCACCTATTGCCCTGCAAGCTGGATCCAATACCTCAGGCATCCCCTCTTGGTCACAGTTATCATGGAATTTAAGTAGAGGTTTTATTTCTGTGGGAACATTCAATTCTTTGAATTTGTTGCTTGTTCGGAACAGTGAAACAAAACTCTACAAGATGCCTGGCCGCCAGAATCCGGTTCTTGATTTGAAAATTGATGCTGATATCTGCAACATTGAACTTTGCGCCGATAGCTCTCAAACATTGACCCAATTATTTGCGGATTTGAAGGAGCCAATAATTCTTAGCGATGAAGAGAAGTTTAAGGTGTCTATTAATGATCAAAATTTAGCCACTAATACCGAGGTTGTTAGCAAAGGCATTGTGAATATTTTTGATGATATTGATGAGAATGCCTTTGGATTGCATGAAGCACTACATGAGACCATTTTGTTCAACCAGAGTATTGAAATCGCAGGTTCAGATTCTGAATTGGATCTTGAATCTGACGGTGAAGCTGATGAAAACAATGGGGGTTTGAATTTCGTCGATGATTACTATGACGGATTGCATAATTCTTCATCATATGCTAGTTCAAAACAATCCTCTGAATCACAATCTTCGAACCAAAAGATTGCCAATGACATTTTGAGTCGTTCATTAAGTACCTTGAATGTCGGCAAAAAAAGGGACCCGTTACTGAAAAATACATTTTACTACAATGAGTCGTTTGGTAGTAGTAATAATAATGAGGAGGATATGTCTTCAAATTCATCATTTTCTGTTGCCGTTAATCACTTTAATACTATCAATAACAATTATAGTGATATCGATTTGAAAGCTAGAACTGTTCCTGTTAAAGTCCATTTAATATTGGGGAAGATAAATATATTGCTCTATGATGGATATGATTGGCCTGATACCAGGCTGGCAATAAAGAAAGTAGTTCGCATGGTTGAAAAGACTGGGTTAAAGGCTTTCAATGATATAGTAGCTAGGAATGATAACAACAAAAATGACACCTTGATAAGTGATGAAGATATGGCTGAGGCAGAGGAGAATATTAGTGCCATTAACGAGAATTATTTAAGAAGCTCTAAAAAACATAGAGATAAAAGAAACAGAAGGGATTCTCTTGGTGATTTTGGGTTTAGACCTTTCGGGATTGATGATGATAATACAGTGAGAGATATTAACGAGTTTGACGGTGTTGAAGGAGACAATAGTGATGAGGAAGAGGATAATGATAATTTCTACCCTGGGTATGGTGATCCGCAAATAATTGATCACATGTTATTTGACTCTATTCATATCAGTCTTCCTGCGGGCGCCAATCCTGATGATTTGGCGGTTGGTATCAACAAGATCATTGGGAATTCGGATGTCATGAGTACAAATTCTACTTCCCCTAGTGTTTATCAAAAGCTGAGAGAAGCCGAATTAGTACCTGATCAAAAGACAAATTACAGAAAATTGAATTTGAGAAGATCCAAGTCCCATAAATTGAGTGTTGATGTTGCTGAATTGGAACTTGATTGTATTGTTCATTGCAATACTGATCCAGTTTTTGATAACAAACCCCTTCAACATCAGGAATCAGAGGATGACTCTGAACTATTGCTTTCCTTGAGCGTTAAAATCAAGGATTTCGAAATCATTGATAATGTTCCAACCTCAACCTGGAATAAGTTTGCAACCTATATGAAGGAGGCAGGGGACAGAGAGGTTGGTGTTGGGATTATAAATCTTGATTTTGCAACTTACCGACCAGTTTCATCATTAGCGGCCACAGAATCTACAATCAAAGTGAATGTGCTACCTCTTAGACTCCATGTCGATCAAGATGCTTTAGAATTCTTGACGAGATTTGGAGGATTCAAAGATAAGAGATTCATGTTTGACGAGATATATGATGACATTTTGTATATTCAGAAGTTTCAAATCAACTCGGTGCATCTCAAATTGGATTATAAACCAAAAAAGGTTGATTATTTTGGGATTAGATCCGGGAATACTTCAGAGTTTGTGAACTTTTTCATCCTTGACGGTGCAAAGATTACTTTGAAAAAATTGACATTGTATGGTATAGCTGGCTTGCCAAGGCTTAACGATGAGTTGAACGCTTTATGGATGCCGGATATCAGGAGTACTCAATTGAAAGGTATCATATCAGGATTAACTCCATCATTATCGAAAATTGGTGAAGGTATCAAAGATTTGATGGTGATTCCGGTAAATGAATACAAGAAGGATGGGAGAGTTGCTAATAGTATTCAAAAAGGGGCGTATGCTTTTGTCAGAACCACCACCAATGAGCTACTCAGGTTCGGGGTGAAGATTGCCGCAGGTACTCAAACGGTTTTGGAAAATACCGAAGAAGCTTTGGGAGGTGCTGGTTCATCTGCTAGATTGCCTAAGCGTGTCCACAAGCAAGAATTTTTCGAAACTAAGGATGATGATCATTACGATCGTATCAAGTCCAAGTCCAAAAATAGGGTCACTGATGTATCAGTTATGGACATGCGGGGGTCGATGTACGCTGGTGGTGGGAACGTTGTCAACAATAATTCAGAAGCAAGAAGTAGGAGAAGAGTGTCTTCCAGCAAAAGTAAAGGATATTCTGGAAGTAGATATTATTCTGAGGTATACAGTGATTCTGAAGATGATGAGTTGTTAGATATTTCAGAAAATGAATCCGAAGATGAAGATTACGATACTTTGGAGCAGCAGCAGACCGTGAGTTTGTATGCTGATCAACCGGTCGATGCTAAACAAGGCCTCAATGTTGCGGTGACGAGTCTTGAGCGTAACTTTTTGTTGGCTCGGGACGCGGTGGTGAAAGCTGGAGGCGATGCTTCTGAAAGTGGGAGTGCTAAGAAGGCGTTATATGTCATGGCCAAGGCGGCACCTGTGGCAATTATCAGGCCGATGATTGGTACTACTGAAGCCATTTCCAAAACTTTGCTTGGGGTGACAAATCAAATCAATCCTGAGCAAGGGTTGGAAGCTAAGGAGAAGTATAAGGCGAAGCCAAGATAGAATTTATATTATAGCGAAGCGCCAATTTTGTGATTATTGTGTTCTTTTTTACTTTTCCTTTTTTTTTTTTTTTTGTCAATTTGAAAATTGAGTCATTTGTTTTTTTGTTTGATTTGTTATAATTTGTTTTCTTTTTTATAAGATATATGATAGGGGGAATTAGTTTTGTTTAGTTATTCTTTTATTTATTTTTTTATAGCATTCATATTCGATTGATATAATCAACGTTTACCATATTTTATTTTCTCTTCTTGTTTCAGAAAAGTAAGAATCTATTTAATAGATATATCACCTGGATAATATATATGTATATAGATAGATAGATAGATAGATATAATATACACGGCTAATAAGACATTAATGACGAATAAGAAAAATTTGAGGGGGGGGGGGGGGGGGGGGGAAAAAAAAAAAAAAATTTTTTTGGCCGGAGGAACGAGGGGGTGGTTCCAAAAAAAAAAACAACCCCCCCCACTCTCGGGGGGGCTAATTAAAAAAAGGGGGTTCCCC